>OY743169.1:19796275-20387723 GCA_963555705.1 Ligustrum vulgare | reverse complement strand
TCCCTAATACAAAATAGACGTTACCAAGATTTTTAATCTCAAAATTCTTTGACAAAAAATCTCATAATTTTGTGTGACATGCCTATATCATTGGTGGCAAGCAATAATCAACATATAAAATCAGGAAAATATACTTACTCCCACTGAATTTGTAATACACACAACCATCAACAACATTAATCTCGAGACCGAATGAGATAATTACTTGATGAAATTTGTATTACCCTTAATGTGAAGCTGGCTTGAGCACATAAATGAATTTCTTTAATTTGCAAACCGTCTCATCAATGTCTCCATTGAGAAACGTCGTCTTAACATCCATTTGATGTAACTCGAGGTCAAAATGTGCAACAACCGACTTTCCTGAAAGAGTCTTTCGTAGAAACCAAATGGGAAGTCTCTTTATAATCAATACCATCATTCTATGTAAAGCCCTTAGATACAAGACGAACCTTATATCTTTCCACATTACCTTTCAAATCACCTTTGGTTTAAAAATCAATTTAAGACCAATGGGCTTCGTACTTTCTGGTAATAGGACAAGATCCAAAACTTTATTGTCTTGCATATGCTTATACTCCTTATTTATGGCATCAATCCACTTTTAAGAGTTAGAACCCTGCATGGCCTGATGGAAATTGATTGAACAATCTTCCACCATTCCATTATTTCCTTATATTCTTGGAAAAATACTATTTAAATTATCCGGAATAGCATTTTTCCCTTTCTCTCGTGGATCTCCTTAATGGCTTTAGTTATTGAGGTTGTTGAGTTTGTACTTCTGAAATTTACCTTATTTTGGATGAGAGGTTCTTCAATATTTTCGAATTGAGGTTCCGGATATGCTTGTTGATCAATGACATGCATAAAAACTTGCACATTGTCAAAAGCAACAATAGTAGGAATCGAAATCGATCATTCCTCAACTTCTTCCTTAAAGACAATATCTCTAACATTATTTCTCCCCCAAACTCAACATCCTCAAAAATGTTGCATTTCCCGTTTCAAAAGTTGACTTAAGTGTGAGATCATAAAATTAATAGTCCCTCGATCACTCAGAATAACCAATAAAGTAGATGTTTACTGTTTTGGAGTCCAATTTCTTTATATGACCTATAAGGCCTAGCCCTAGCTGGACATCCCCAAATGTAGAAATGCTTTGGACTAGGTATTATGTCTGTCAAAAGCTCTTAAAGTGTTTTAGCAGCAGCTTTAATTGGTATTATGTATGATCTTTATTCAAACATGCATGCTCACACACAGTTCAAGTTGATAACACTCAATTGAGGGACAAAATGTTAGCCCATGAAGGAAATAAATTTCCTTATAATTTTGTTGCTACTAACAATGCTACAGGTTTAGCTCCAAATTCATTTGAAAATGAATTTTTAGAGAATACGGAGTCGAAATAAACTCAAGTGACCAAGGAAAGTGGTCAAACATTCGGAGTTCAATTTTTTTCAATGGGGGCCTTGACTCTTACTGGACCTTAGATAAGTCCGTCCCTGATCTTGAACGATTAGACACCGGGGTGTCAATGCATACTTTGCTGAAACAAAATAGAAATAATAAATAAAAAAATGCTTTTCTTTTTCTTTGTTCAATCCGTATTACACACAATTTCAGAGAAGTTCTTATCCCGTTTGTGCCTCATAAAAAGTAGTAGACGTATACTCAAGATTTTGTATTTAATGAGTTGACAAACAGTGGCGGATGTAGACTTTTTGTTTTAGTGGGGCACAAAGATGAACACTTGTTTTTTGCAGTGACCCTTATGGGGCTGTCCTCAATTTTTTTTTTTATTAAGGAAATGACTGAAAAATGAAAAAACATTTGAAATTTTATTACAATTATTCTCTACACATTTTCATAATTTGATACATTAAATTCAAGGGTGTCACTTTTAACTTCCCCATCTCCAACTCCAAGTCCAACATCAGTTTCTTCACCAAATTCATTAACCCTTTATCTCCAATTTCATTTTCATTACTTTGCTCATCAGAAGAAAACGAGAATTTACGTTTAAAATATTTTTTCAAACAAATAAATAATTATAAACACATATTTGTTAGTAAATTTATCACAGACAATTATTTATCTATAATCTAAAATCATCATGCTGAATTATCAAGAATTAAATAACTGAAGCGGAAGCGTACCTTAATCAAACATGATTCACGATGAACGATTCGGTTGGTTGGATCTTCCAAATCAATACGCAGTTCTTATTTTCTCTCTGATGATGGGATGTCAAAAAGAATGAACAGTACGTAGGATTCAGGGACCATAACCGACTTTATATACTGTATTGCCATGTTAACCTAATCCGGCCCATCATGAATTAGGTAATGGCCTGGTATCTACACATAAAAGTCCATACATTAATTAAATGCATTAAAGCCCGATATATATATAAAATCCTTATTAGATCACTTTAAATGGGCTTAACAAAATTTGATAGTCTTTTATTCAATACACAATAATTCACATATAAGCACACACGATTGATTAAAATCCTTACAATATTAACCCTCAAATCTCATATTCCAAACAAACAAAAAGTAAATAATATAATAATTTCTCAAATCTCAAATTCTCAAATACAAACTCCAAACACCAAAAACACATAAATTAACAAACAAAAAAGAGGGCAAAGAGCATATAAATTAACAAGTAACAACGCTCCAAATTCTAATGATACAATTCTAATTCCATAAAAGGCTTATTTCAGGAAATCGTATGGCTAAAATGTATGTGAAGCAGAAGAACTAAAGATTGAATAATGAAATCTAATTGGCTATAGATGAGTCTGGGAGATTAGGACCAGACGAGTTGTTGCAGTTTCAGGCAGGCTTGGTACAGGCATAGTCGCGCAAGGACACCTTCTGCCGGAGACTCGAATTTTCTTCAGGAAATAAGGACTTTGTGAAGAGGAATTCGAGGAAATATTTAGGAGTGGGACCAGACGAGTTGCAACTTGCAAATGTACTTTGGGAGGAGGATAAAAATGCGTGGCACCGGTATAGACTTTTGGTCCGACAATTGTGGCAGGAGGTAGTGCGGTGTGGGCGTGCGGAGTCGACCAACAGTGGCGGAGGGAGGTGCTAGGGTTTTGAGGTTTTCCACTGAGTCAGGTAGCGACTGATCGTGTTATTGAGGCTTCCTAAAATCCGCATATGAAGGAAGGAAGGGAAAAAGAAAAAAAAAGAAGAGGCCAAAAATTAAAGAGACACGTACCTTAGCGGAACTCAATGTAGGTCTGCCCGTGAAGACAAATGTGAAAGGCCTTTGGATGCCGAGATAAAAAGGTAGCTGATGGAATTTTTTGCATTTCCAAGCTCTTTCCATCATTAACAAGGAGAATATAGCATTAATATATGGAAATCATCAAATATTATTTTCTACTACTCAAAAAATGGGTTCTCGCATGGGTGGATTAATTTTTTAAAACATCCTTTTGATTTTATACTTTCATCATTAGCCTTCCAATACATGCATTTTGCAAATTATTAAGCCTCTCTTCTTTAACTCAATTATTATAATTTATAAAATAATTTATAAACAACATAATTTTTCAAACCATTTTTTAACCACACATGTTTTCTCTCTTCACTTTCAATCACATATTTTACCTCAAAAATATAAATAAACTAATTTATAATTATTTCAATATTACTAAACAGAGTCAATGCTCTATGAATACAGTGCCAAAAATTTCCACATTATCAATAAGACCGGCCTTGCCTCAAATCTTTGAGACCTCATTTTTTGGAATTTAAATTTTGTGAAAATTAGAGGCCTACATTTAAATATCACAATCCAAAAGTGGAGTTTATAGTTTTTTTTTGATACATCAATCAAGTACTAATTAAAATTTTAAATATTATAATAATCTAAAACAATCCCACCCTGGTACACCTACCCCACTCAACCAAGTTCTAAAAGCACACAATCACCGTCCCTTGTCAAATAAACTCTCTCCAACACCGCCCGCGCTCCAAGCTCAACTCTGCATCGTCGGACCATTGCCACTCATCACCAGTGAACATGGGGCGGCGGCTCAAAATATAAATGAAGTACTCTAGACAGCTTTGTTCACTCAGTTGGTCATTACACAAATTAACTCTCTCCACCACCGTTGCACCTTCTTTTGGTCTTTCAGTACGTCTCCGTCCCATTCATCTTTCTTCAATTCCCAAGTTTTTTTATTATTTGTTTGGTAAAAGCATCTTTTGGTTTATAAACCAATTTATAAATTATACAATTTCTCAAATCATTTTTTAACAAAACATATTTTCCCTTTCCACTTTTCAACCACACATTTTGCCTCAAAAACATAGGCTTAGTCACATTTTTTTACCAAACAGAGGCTTAGTCATTCTTCAGAGGGTGTTGAAGCCAGACTTTTGGTAGAAGATTGGGACGGAGTCGTAGTCGATCTGAAATCGACTTTGGGGGGTAAATGATAGCTCATAACGAAGACATGCTCGCTGTTTCCGCCAACCCACTAACCCAATCTTCCTTCTGTTAAGCTCAATGGAGACGTGCTCCAGTCGCTCTTCCATGCTTTGGTTTTTTAGTGCTAGTCAACTGCACCTTCTCTTCTTTTTGGTGTGTGGTAGTGATTGGAAGCGGTGGTGTGTGGTGGTGATTGGTCAAGTTTTATATGCCCTTAGGTGTTGGAGGAAATTCCCAATCGAGATCCATCCCATCAAAACTGTATTTTCTCTCCACTTCTATGCTTGAATCGATAAAGTTCTTAGCATTGAAGGACTCGAGGCCACGTGATTGTGTAGGTGCATTGTGGTGGTGGTGTTTGTGTGTGTGTAGAGGTTGTGGGGGGCTGTGGTGTATTTTGTATGTTTACGGTGTTAGCTGTATGTTGGCGACGACGGTGGCCGTATGGATTATGTCGTGATAGTGATCGATGGTGGTGGTGGTGGTGGTTTGTGGTGGTGTCGAAGGTAGTGGTGGTAGCGTGGCGATCACGTGTCACACTTTAAGTTCACATGTTACAGTGTAACATAGTCACATGTAACAGTTCAAATGTCACAGATTGATCCAAGAGAACTTGTTACACTTAATAGTTTAGGTCACATGTCACAATTCATACCCCGAGCCATATGTCGCAATTTAAGGTCACATGTCAAAGCCTACATGTTAGAGGTCACATGTAACAGGACACTGGTCATACTTAATAGTTCAAGTCACAAATCACGATTCATACCTCAAATCACATGTCCTATTTTAAGATCACATGTCACGGTTCAAAGGTCATAGCTAGATTCAAAAGAACTAGTAACATGTCCCAGGTAGAAAGGTAACTTCACATGTCGCATTTTAAGGTTGCATTTTAAAGTCACGTGTTAAAGGTAACAGTTCAAAGGTCACAGATAGATCTAAGAGAATTGGTCACACTTAATAGTTCAGGTCACATGTCACAATTCATACCTTATATCACATATCGCACTTTAAGGTCACATGCCATAGTCAATATTTGAAATGGAAATGCGTAACAAGATGCTTAATTATCGACTTATTAATTAATTATATAAACCACACATACAGACACACACTAGTTCTCTATTTGTAGATTCAAAAGTGGTGGTGATGGTCAAAGGTGGTGGTGGTTGTTGTGGCTGTGTGTCCAAGGTCATGTTGGTGGTGACAATACGATGGAGATGGGGATGGTTGTGTTGGTGATGGTGGTGGTAGCGACGATGGTGGCAGCAGTGGTGAGGCGACTGCTAGTGGTGATGACAACTAGGCATAGTTTGTATTGGGATACACTATATAGAGGTGACGAAAGATGGGGGTGGGGTGAGGTAAGGTGTGTTGGGTGGGTGGGTAGGTGGGTTTGATTTATATAATAGATACAAATATCTATTTACATCCCGTTTCATGAACTTTAAACTTTTTTTCTTTAAGTTTGAAATGTGGTATAATAATCACCTTGTTTTTGTATTATTCCCTTGAATTTGTGGTAAATTCATTTAAAAATAATAAAATTCCCCTTAAAAACTGCACATTTTTTCTTTTGAGATTCATAAATTATGGTTTTTGTTTGTGATAAAAACATTAGAATTCTTTAGCATCAATCCACTTTTAAGAGTTAGAACCCTGCATGGCCTGATGGAAATTGATTGAACAATCTTCCACCATTCCATTATTTCCTTATATTCTTGGAAAAATACTATTTAAATTATCCGGAATAGCATTTTTCCCTTTCTCTCGTGGATCTCCTTAATGGCTTTAGTTATTGAGGTTGTTGAGTTTGTACTTCTGAAATTTACCTTATTTTGGATGAGAGGTTCTTCAATATTTTCGAATTGAGGTTCCGGATATGCTTGTTGATCAATGACATGCATAAAAACTTGCACATTGTCAAAAGCAACAATAGTAGGAATCGAAATCGATCATTCCTCAACTTCTTCCTTAAAGACAATATCTCTAACATTATTTCTCCCCCAAACTCAACATCCTCAAAAATGTTGCATTTCCCGTTTCAAAAGTTGACTTAAGTGTGAGATCATAAAATTAATAGCCCCTCGATCACTCAGAATAACCAATAAAGTAGATGTTTACTGTTTTGGAGTCCAATTTCTTTATATGACCTATAAGGCCTAGCCCTAGCTGGACATCCCCAAATGTAGAAATGCTTTGGACTAGGTATTATGTCTGTCAAAAGCTCTTAAAGTGTTTTAGCAGCAGCTTTAATTGGTATTATGTATGATCTTTATTCAAACATGCATGCTCACACACAGTTCAAGTTGATAACACTCAATTGAGGGACAAAATGTTAGCCCATGAAGGAAATAAATTTCCTTATAATTTTGTTGCTACTAACAATGCTACAGGTTTAGCTCCAAATTCATTTGAAAATGAATTTTTAGAGAATACGGAGTCGAAATAAACTCAAGTGACCAAGGAAAGTGGTCAAACATTCGGAGTTCAATTTTTTCAATGGGGGCCTTGACTCTTACTGGACCTTAGATAAGTCCGTCCCTGATCTTGAACGATTAGACACCGGGGTGTCAATGCATACTTTGCTGAAACAAAATAGAAATAATAAATAAAAAAATGCTTTTCTTTTTCTTTGTTCAATCCGTATTACACACAATTTCAGAGAAGTTCTTATCCCGTTTGTGCCTCATAAAAAGTAGTAGACGTATACTCAAGATTTTGTATTTAATGAGTTGACAAACAGTGGCGGATGTAGACTTTTTGTTTTAGTGGGGCACAAAGATGAACACTTGTTTTTTGCAGTGACCCTTATGGGGCTGTCCTCAATTTTTTTTTTTATTAAGGAAATGACTGAAAAATGAAAAAACATTTGAAATTTTATTACAATTATTCTGTACGCATTTTCATAATTTGATACATTAAATTCAAGGGTGTCACTTTTAACTTCCCTATCTCCAACTCCAAGTCCAACATCAGTTTCTTCACCAAATTCATTAACCCTTTATCTCCAATTTCATTTTCATTACTTTGCTCATCAGAAGAAAACGAGAATTTACGTTTAAAATATTTTTTCAAACAAATAAATAATTATAAACACATATTTGTTAGTAAATTTATCACAGACAATTATTTATCTATGATCTAAAATCATCATGCTGAATTATCAAGAATTAAATAACTGAAGCGGAAGCGTACCTTAATCAAACATGATTCACGATGAACGATTCGGTTGGTTGGATCTTCCAAATCAATACGCAGTTCTTATTTTCTCTCTGATGATGGGATGTCAAAAAGAATGAACAGTACGTAGGATTCAGGGACCATAACCGACTTTATATACTGTATTGCCATGTTAACCTAATCCGGCCCATCATGAATTAGGTAATGGCCTGGTATCTACACATAAAAGTCCATACATTAATTAAATGCATTAAAGCCCGATATATATATAAAATCCTTATTAGATCACTTTAAATGGGCTTAACAAAATTTGATAGTCTTTTATTCAATACACAATAATTCACATATAAGCCCACACGATTGATTAAAATCCTTACAATCTCCCACTTGGGCTATATGTATAACCTTACAATTGTGTATCAATCATAACCTTATGATTACTCAGAATTTTGCTATCATTACTGAATGCATCCCCAAACAATCCGGTCCATCAATTATATCAACATAGGATCAAAGCGGCTTTCGCTACATTAATCGTAACTAAACCTATCAATGGTCACGTATATTGACATAACTGAATGACATGGATCAAGTATGGATGTGTAGCATGGAAATTACATGTAATGTGATCTTCAACATGCATATTTCCAACTGGTCCAACTTTAGTGAGATCATCATCAAACGAGTTCAGAGATAGTAAACCTAAAACCATACAGTTGTAAATAACTTTAACTTTAAACCGTATCCAAAAGGACAGTAAATGTGTTTAATGCACCCAAAATACAAACTCCCACTGAAACCAAATATCCTTAAGAAATACAACACCCATATGAGCAATGTGCTCATGAAAGACCTTGGGTGGTAATACCTTAGTAAGCGGATCCGCAATTATGGAGTTTGTCACAATGTGCTCTTATTGACACGTGTCCACTCTGAACTGTATCCTTCACAACCAGGAACTTATGTCAATGTATTTTGACTTAGTTGAGCTCCTGTTGTTACTGGAATATAAATCTGCTGAGTTATTGTCACAATATAACTTTAGTGGTCTTTCTATACCGTACAAAATACGCAGTCCAGTGACAAAATTTCGCAGTTATATTCCATAATTAGATGCCCCCAAAATTGCTACAAACTGTGCTTCCAAGTGAAAGAAGCTAAAGTATTTTTTAAGCACTCCTTCCGGAAATAGCTTCTCCAACTAGCAGATAGATGTTGTAGCGACCAAGAATTTTTACGCGATTAATAATTATTTTAATAGAAAATCGTGTCACTACTATTTCACCCATTTTTATTAAGTTAACGCCACGACGTATTCGTATAGCCAAATCAAGAAATAATCGAGATCGTTCGATTTTAAATTAAATTCCGAATTTCTAAAAATATTTCCATTCTCTTGATTTAAAGTATATTAAGTCCAAGTACTTAATTCAATGTTATCCCAATATTTATTTATACAAAAATTATTTTTATTATTGAAATTAAGAAAATATATGCAAGCATGAGAGGTTCCATTATATATAATAATTATGAGAATCTTAATTTAATAAATATGGAAAAGTATATGAATGGTTGATAGACTCCATTATATGTAATCATGAAGAGCATAATATTTGTATAAATATGGAAAAGTATATGAATGAATTATATACTCCATTATATATAAACATGAAGAGCATAATATTTGTATAAATATGGAAAAGTATATGAATGATTGATAAGACTCCATTATATGTAATCATGAAGAGCATAATATTTGTATAAATATGGAAAAGTATATGAATGATTTATATACTCCATTATATATAATCATGAAGAGCATAATAATTGTATAAATATGGAAAAGTATATGAATGATTGATAGACTCCATTATATATAATCATGAAGAGCATATTATTTGTATAAATATGGAAAAGTATATGAATGGTGCTTTACTTTAAGAAAATGATGTGTTAAAATTAATAGAATTGAATGATTATGTTTACAATATGCCAACTTTATACATCTATTTAAACCCATCTCTTTTACACACAACTCTACACATATACACTTATTTCCAATCTCTTGACAAAATCCACAAGTAAGAGAAATTCAAGGTGGTCAAGAAAGTTTTGGTCCATTTACTACTACACTTCATTTTAATCTTTTAAAAGGTAAATACACCTTATGTTTTTATGAAAAGTAAGTATGTTTTTATGACAAGTAAGTATATCTTATGTTTTTATGAAAAGTAAGTATGTTTTTATGAAAGGTAAATACACCTTATGTTTTTATGAAAAGTAAGTATGTTTTTATGACAAGTAAGTATATCTTATGTTTTTATGAAAAGTAAGTATGTTTTTATGAAAGGTAAATACACCTTATGTTTTTATGAAAAGTAAGTATGTTTTTAAGAAAAGTAAGTATGTTTTTATGACAAGTAAGTATATCTTATGTTTTTATGAAAAGTAAGTATGTTTTTATGAAAGGTAAATACACCTTATGTTTTTATGAAAAGTAAGTATGTTTTTATGACAAGTAAGTATATCTTATGTTTTTATGAAAAGTAAGTATGTTTTTATGAAAGGTAAATACACCTTATGTTTTTATGAAAAGTAAGTATGTTTTTATGACAAGTAAGTATATCTTATGTTTTTATGAAAATGTTTGGATCATTGCTATGAAATCAATCTCACAAGATTGTTATGGGTTCCATATGATATGTTTATGATTATGCTAAGGGGACCGGAGTTTAGTAGCGCTACACATAAGAATTCTTGCCATTTAAGTTCGGTAAAATTCTTGTGTCTCCCTATGTTTATGAGTATTTCGATCCTATCCTATGTTATGATGAAAATGATCCATATGCTTTCAAAAGAAAATTTATGCTTGGTATACTTACTGGGATTTTATAAATCTCACTCCACGATATTTACCATTTTCAGATAATTGAAGGTTCGAGGCGGTCAACATGGAAGTGGCAAAAGTGGTTAAGATTGATGAGATAATTATGTTGAACTTTATGTAAGAAAATTATGTTCTATTTTTATTCACAAATAAAATTATGGGATTCTAATTATTCTTTTGAATAATTTTACATTACTATTTAAGTCTCGATAATATGATATGAGTCACTTTTAGTGGCACTCGAATGGAAGAGAATTCGGGTCGTCACAGTTGGTATCAGAGCAAAGAGTTTTAAAAACGATTCTGTAGATTTTTGAAATTTTATTTCTTTAAAAAAAAAAAAAAAAATCACTATTCACGTGAACAGTAAAACGACGTGCTATTCATGATGAACAGTGAACGAAATCACTATTCATTATAAAAAAAAAAAAATTGAATTTTCACATGTCAAGTATGGTTATGATTTTGAAAAGCATGATGAAATTTGATGTGCGAATTTCAAGGACAAAATTCATTTTAAGTAAGGGAGTTTGTAATGTCCTGAAAATTTTATGGAATATAATTAGTTAGTGATATGATGTTTATATTGATGTCTTTGATAAATTTCTAGAAGTTCGGGGACTAAAGGAAAAATAAGATTTGACGATAAATTTTATTTGGGTTAAGTTATTAATTATTGATGGGGAGATAATTACTATATCGATATTGGATTTGTTTTGAAGACTGTGATTAATTAGGAATTATGATTCAAGAAAATGTTGATTTGGATACAACCACATTAAATTATTGTTGATTAAAGGAAAATAAGATTATATGAAATATTTTAACTCATCACTCTACTATGTCACTCTCCACGTATTGACTCCTCGAACCAGGTATGTTATATGCTTTGCAAGTCATTTACGATTTTATTAAGACATGTTAAGTATGAAATCTTCATATGTTATGAATCTTTATGTGTTACACATAATATACATGTCAAGTATGATATAAATTGATAGAAGACTCAATTTTTTTATTCTTTTCAATGTAGAATCATGAGACAGAGAGGATATTTATATGAATTTTGGTGCATATTAAGCTTAGTAAGATTGACTCAATTAGAAATTAAGTTGGGTTGTAACTTTTGCCCAAAATATATTGAATAATATATTAAACAAACAAAATTAATAATGAATTCGTACAATAATTTATCCCTTTATCACTACCTTTGTGTAAAAACAAGGGAAAAACTGTGGATGGTTATTGTACTTCCTCTTCAAGTTTCAATTTTCGGTTCAATAATTTATCCCTTTATCACTACCTTTGCTTAAAAGCAAGGAAAAACTGTGGATGATTATTGGTACCACTCTTCAAGTTTCAATTCTGAAAAAAAAAATTCGGAAAGAAAAGAAAGAAAGAGAACGGGTGTTGAGCATAATGGGAATAATATGACTTAAGAATGATTTTCAAAATAATTGTTGTCCTTGAGTTTAGAAATGATGAACCTTAAATGGACTTTGCATAATTGATTTTAGACATGACACTAAGTATGAGAAGTCAACAGAAATGATTAGAAATATGTTCAGATTATCTATCATTTAGATTTAATGAGAAATAGCGAGCCAATTTTATGAAGTTTTATGAGATGTTAAGATTATAAGTGGTTTTAATGAGACTTTTATGAGAAGCATTATGAAGTTAGAGATTTAAAGATTTGGTTATTGGGAATTAAGTAATGGATATTATGTTGAGTAAGTGAATTATGCCTCTATATTGAAGAGAAATTTATTATGAACTTTGGCCTTGTGATTAAATTTTGGGAATATGATTTATGACTTATAAATATAAGTATGAGTAATCTTTTGAGCCAATTAAGGTATGGAAGGAAGTGATATTGTGATATTGAAAAATATGATTTGAAATTGTTATGTTGAGGAATTATGAATTGAATTATGGGATATTTTTTTGATGATATTGAAGTGTTGGAATCGTTTTCAATATTTTTAGATCGTTGTGATCAAATGTGGAGTTATTTATTATTGTGAGTTATGAAGTATGCTTATGGTTTGGGATAAGTCCAAATTACAAGAGAGACTTTGTCCAGAATTTTATCATTTGGAATTAAGAGCATGATATGATAAGCATCCACTAAAGGAATTAAGGTTAGACATGCAAGTTCATTTACATCACAAACGAGATTTAGTAGATGATAGCAGAGATTTTATTATTTTCTCATAAGGAGAACATACAAAGAGTCACACTGGAAAAGAAATACATGAAACACGCAAAAGCAAAAGAAAGCAACATGGGAAATTCCTCAAATTGAGAGATGTGTTTCCGGAGTAGCCGTATCCTACCACCTCTGACCTTTTGAGGAAATAAAGAAACCTTCAAAGAGGTGTGTTTCGAGAGTAAGAATACTCCGTAATCTACCACCTGGAACCTTTGAGGTACACACAAGATTTAAACATTAAGGAAATCCTAGGAAATTAGAGGGGTGTCTCGAGAGTAAGAATACTCCGTACTCTACCCCCACCTATTCTAAGATTCATAAAGTTAAGTTTACATTAACCGGACTCCATTTTCGCTTGATTCCCCTTCCTTGCGACCAATCTATCTTAACCCCTGCTGGATCTTGTATTGAGATATATGACTGCAGCTTATCCAGTAGTTCATCAATAGTAGGAGCAGAAATAAGGAGCCTTCTGGAAAATGGAGAGATGAATCCCTGTTCCACAGCATAATCAAGAAAGGTTAACAAGCCATCAAAGAAATTGTTAACATTCAGAAGCCCAATAGGCTTAGTATGGAGATCTAGTTGAGCCCACGAGGTAATGTTAAAGATTTCTTCTAAGGTACCAAAACCTCCGGGCAGGGCTATAAAGGCATCAGTACCATATAGCATACAAGTTATGCGTTCATGGATGGATAATGTTTGAACTTCATGCCCTCGTGTTTTGCCTGCAACATCTACCAAAGGGACAGGTATGACACCGATTACTTTTGATTTCTCTGCAAGAGCAGATTGGGAAACACAACCCATTAGACCACTGCTAACACCCCCATACACAAGAGTGATACCTTTTTCCCCCAGTTTCTTTCCAAGATCTACGGCCGCTTCTAGATAACTGAAGCCTTTCCCCACTTTTGATCCACAAAATACACAAATAGTTTTGATCTGTCGAAGTTTTGGTGCTTCCATCTTTGATAGTATAGAAGAGAAAACTTACGAAGAAGATGTGATTTTGGGATGCCTGAACTATGAAATATGTTTGGCTATTTAAAGCCGAAAAAATTTACTGTTTTTGATTGATTATGAAAAAGTAAAGATTTACTTTTGTCAAAATCGGCCAACTTTTGACTGTTTTACCAAAGATATCACCTTTCGGTGATTTATTTCCAGCTTTATCAAAACTCGAGAAAGGAAAATATATTTTATTTCCAAAACGCGTGAAAGAAAACAGCAAAATATTTTAAATGTGTATCAAGAGATTTACCTTATATCATTGTTGAACTGCCAGAAGCCTCATTTTGTAAAACAGACTGGCAAACAGGATCTTTTGCTATTATATTTTGGAGACTATAACGATTTTTGTCCTCGTTAAACTGAGCGTATAAGGAGAGAAGTTCACGTTGCACATAACCACTTGGGTGCGTCTCAAGAGTCAGTCGAATATCATCCAAAGACTCCTTACTCAGTCCACCCTTTATGAATTTGATTTTATCATCCCGATTAGTAGAAGAATATCCTACTGTTTTGCAACGAGTATCACAGTTCCAACGAGCACATTTGAAGCAACCATTCAGCCTTTTTGCTCTTCGTTTCTTTGCGAAGGTGCTTTTGCCTAAACCAGGCATGTGCTTTGGAAATGTCATAGGTAATTCACCAGATAGTCGAACCTTTGCTTCGATCAACCAGCGAACATCTTCTGAAACACCATGAGCCATCAGCAACCTCAATCTTTCGAGTCTTATTCGATAAATTTTCCTCAGATCATTCATTGGAAGACTGGAATAATACTTGCGAATGTTTGTAAGAATGATATCCATGTTTTTGATGGATCTAACCTCTTCCCAGCATGAACTATTTAAAAGCATTAAGGATCGGAGGGAATCCGCGTGATATTGATTCCAGCAAGAAAGCGCGGAATAGAATAATGGAAAAGAGGGAACAAGAGTTTATACGCCGTTTACTTTCTTGATAAAAGGAAGATTTGATGATGACGGGATTTGAGATATGGAATATTTTCTTGGATTTTGGGTACTGATATTTTGATATAATAATCAAGGTATAGAAATAATACGGGGATACGTGAAAGTGAAATAAGGACTGTATTGAATCAGGATTAATAAGTTTGTGCAAGTGAAAGGAATACCTTACGGGAAATGTTATGATATTTGAGTTAAGAATTTTAATTATTTGGGAGATATTTGTTTATTAAATTTTGCAGAAATTTTGGGTTACAAATATTGGAAAGATAAACTGATGATTATGTTGATATGTGAATAACATGTTTGGGTATATTACATAGAGAATATTCAGGTAATCGTTTTAATTATTTTGGGATATTTGGTGATAAGAAGAAATGACAAATTATTATGGTATGATATGTTAGTAAAGATTTATTGAAATTTTAGAGATATTAATACGAATATTTGAGGTCACATGATACGATGATAAATGACAAGTTACATGAATACTACAAGATATGATGAAATATCACATACGATTGGGAATTTTCATTTTGATTCAGAAGAATTTATGAGTAGACATATGTCTATTATTGATAGAAAAGTCCATGTCTTAAGAAAACAAATTGATGCATTTAGTCAAAGTCCAGTGGGTTAAATATGGTTGGGTTAAATATGGTAGCGATGATGCTACATAAGAAGAAGAAGAAGAGATTCTGATTAAGTGTTCAGAAATCATAAGATCAAGTAAGATTAATTTCGAGGACGAAATTATTTTAAGGGGGTAAGTTTGTAGCGACCAAGAATTTTTACGCGATTAATAATTATTTTAATAGAAAATCGTGTCGCTACTATTTCACCCATTTTTATTAAGTTAACGCCACGACGTATTCGTATAGCCAAATCAAGAAATAATCGAGATCGTTCGATTTTAAATTAAATTCCGAATTTCTAAAAATATTTCCATTCTTTTGATTTAAAGTATATTAAGTCCAAGTACTTAATTCAATGTTATCCCAATATTTATTTATACAAAAATTATTTTTATTATTGAAATTAAGAAAATATATGCAAGCATGAGAGGTTCCATTATATATAATAATTATGAGAATCTTAATTTAATAAATATGGAAAAGTATATGAATGGTTGATAGACTCCATTATATGTAATCATGAAGAGCATAATATTTGTATAAATATGGAAAAGTATATGAATGAATTATATACTCCATTATATATAAACATGAAGAGCATAATATTTGTATAAATATAGAAAAGTATATGAATGATTGATAAGACTCCATTATATGTAATCATGAAGAGCATAATATTTGTATAAATATGGAAAAGTATATGAATGATTTATATACTCCATTATATATAATCATGAAGAGCATAATAATTGTATAAATATGGAAAAGTATATGAATGATTGATAGACTCCATTATATATAATCATGAAGAGCATATTATTTGTATAAATATGGAAAAGTATATGAATGGTGCTTTACTTTAAGAAAATGATGTGTTAAAATTAATAGAATTGAATGATTATGTTTACAATATGCCAACTTTATACATCTATTTAAACCCATCTCTTTTACACACAACTCTACACATATACACTTATTTCCAATCTCTTGACAAAATCCACAAGTAAGAGAAATTCAAGGTGGTCAAGAAAGTTTTGGTCCATTTACTACTACACTTCATTTTAATCTTTTAAAAGGTAAGTATATCTTATGTTTTTATGAAAAGTAAGTATGTTTTTATGAAAGGTAAATACACCTTATGTTTTTATGAAAAGTAAGTATGTTTTTATGAAAAGTAAGTATGTTTTTATGACAAGTAAGTATATCCTATGTTTTTATGAAAAGTAAGTATGTTTTTATGAAAGGTAAATACACCTTATGTTTTTATGAAAAGTAAGTATGTTTTTATGACAAGTAAGTATATCTTATGTTTTTATGAAAAGTAAGTATGTTTTTATGAAAGGTAAATACACCTTATGTTTTTATGAAAAGTAAGTATGTTTTTATGAAAAGTAAGTATGTTTTTATGACAAGTAAGTATATCTTATGTTTTTATGAAAAGTAAGTATGTTTTTATGAAAGGTAAATACACCTTATGTTTTTATGAAAAGTAAGTATGTTTTTATGACAAGTAAGTATATCTTATGTTTTTATGAAAAGTAAGTATGTTTTTATGAAAGGTAAATACACCTTATGTTTTTATGAAAAGTAAGTATGTTTTTATGACAAGTAAGTATATCTTATGTTTTTATGAAAATGTTTGGATCATTGCTATGAAATCAATCTCACAAGATTGTTATGGGTTCCATATGATATGTTTATGATTATGCTAAGGGGACCGGAGTTTAGTAGCGCTACACATAAGAATTCTTGCCATTTAAGTTCGGTAAAATTCTTGTGTCTCCCTATGTTTATGAGTATTTCGATCCTATCCTATGTTATGATGAAAATGATCCATATGCTTTCAAAAGAAAATTTATGCTTGGTATACTTACTGGGATTTTATAAATCTCACTCCACGATATTTACCATTTTCAGATAATTGAAGGTTCGAGGCGGTCAACATGGAAGTGGCAAAAGTGGTTAAGATTGATGAGATAATTATGTTGAACTTTATGTAAGAAAATTATGTTCTATTTTTATTCACAAATAAAATTATGGGATTCTAATTATTCTTTTGAATAATTTTACATTACTATTTAAGTCTCGATAATATGATATGAGTCACTTTTAGTGGCACTCGAATGGAAGAGAATTCGGGTCGTCACAGATGTAGCCTGATGTGGATCTTGTACTGTTTTGGCATCTAGCAAAAATCGAAATCATAATAGCATATAATCTCCAACTGATCCGATTTTCTGTATGTGAGCATGTAATATTTTTTTCTCTTTAAATACCTTATAACCCATGTTTGACTGCTTTCCAAATGATCAACCCCAGCATTACTTAAATATCTCCTTAGTATCTCAATAATGTATGCAATATCCGAACGCATACAAATTTGAGCATACATCAGATTTTCAATAGCTAAACTATATGAGATTTTCTGCATTTCTTTAACTTCAGGAAAACTTTTCGGCAGTAATTGAGACTAATTTGTCTCATTTAGCGATAGGGGTGTCTCCTGATTTACTGTCTTGCATGCCAAACCTCTTAAGTACTTTATCGATATAGCCCTTTTGTGACAATTCAAGAATATCTCAAGAACAATCCCGATGTATCTGAATCCCTAATACAAAATAGACGTTACCAAGATTTTTAATCTCAAAATTCTTTGACAAAAAATCTCATAATTTTGTGTGACATGCCTATATCATTGGTGGCAAGCAATAATCAACATATAAAATCAGGAAAATATACTTACTCCCACTGAATTTGTAATACACACAACCATCAACAACATTAATCTCGAGACCGAATGAGATAATTACTTGATGAAATTTGTATTACCCTTAATGTGAAGCTGGCTTGAGCACATAAATGAATTTCTTTAATTTGCAAACCGTCTCATCAATGTCTCCATTGAGAAACGTCGTCTTAACATCCATTTGATGTAACTCGAGGTCAAAATGTGCAACAACCGACTTTCCTGAAAGAGTCTTTCGTAGAAACCAAATGGGAAGTCTCTTTATAATCAATACCATCATTCTATGTAAAGCCCTTAGATACAAGACGAACCTTATATCTTTCCACATTACCTTTCAAATCACCTTTGGTTTAAAAATCAATTTAAGACCAATGGGCTTCGTACTTTCTGGTAATAGGACAAGATCCAAAACTTTATTGTCTTGCATATGCTTATACTCCTTATTTATGGCATCAATCCACTTTTAAGAGTTAGAACCCTGCATGGCCTGATGGAAATTGATTGAACAATCTTCCACCATTCCATTATTTCCTTATATTCTTGGAAAAATACTATTTAAATTATCCGGAATAGCATTTTTCCCTTTCTCTCGTGGATCTCCTTAATGGCTTTAGTTATTGAGGTTGTTGAGTTTGTACTTCTGAAATTTACCTTATTTTGGATGAGAGGTTCTTCAATATTTTCGAATTGAGGTTCCGGATATGCTTGTTGATCAATGACATGCATAAAAACTTGCACATTGTCAAAAGCAACAATAGTAGGAATCGAAATCGATCATTCCTCAACTTCTTCCTTAAAGACAATATCTCTAACATTATTTCTCCCCCAAACTCAACATCCTCAAAAATGTTGCATTTCCCGTTTCAAAAGTTGACTTAAGTGTGAGATCATAAAATTAATAGTCCCTCGATCACTCAGAATAACCAATAAAGTAGATGTTTACTGTTTTGGAGTCCAATTTCTTTATATGACCTATAAGGCCTAGCCCTAGCTGGACATCCCCAAATGTAGAAATGCTTTGGACTAGGTATTATGTCTGTCAAAAGCTCTTAAAGTGTTTTAGCAGCAGCTTTAATTGGTATTATGTATGATCTTTATTCAAACATGCATGCTCACACACAGTTCAAGTTGATAACACTCAATTGAGGGACAAAATGTTAGCCCATGAAGGAAATAAATTTCCTTATAATTTTGTTGCTACTAACAATGCTACAGGTTTAGCTCCAAATTCATTTGAAAATGAATTTTTAGAGAATACGGAGTCGAAATAAACTCAAGTGACCAAGGAAAGTGGTCAAACATTCGGAGTTCAATTTTTTTCAATGGGGGCCTTGACTCTTACTGGACCTTAGATAAGTCCGTCCCTGATCTTGAACGATTAGACACCGGGGTGTCAATGCATACTTTGCTGAAACAAAATAGAAATAATAAATAAAAAAATGCTTTTCTTTTTCTTTGTTCAATCCGTATTACACACAATTTCAGAGAAGTTCTTATCCCGTTTGTGCCTCATAAAAAGTAGTAGACGTATACTCAAGATTTTGTATTTAATGAGTTGACAAACAGTGGCGGATGTAGACTTTTTGTTTTAGTGGGGCACAAAGATGAACACTTGTTTTTTGCAGTGACCCTTATGGGGCTGTCCTCAATTTTTTTTTTTATTAAGGAAATGACTGAAAAATGAAAAAACATTTGAAATTTTATTACAATTATTCTCTACACATTTTCATAATTTGATACATTAAATTCAAGGGTGTCACTTTTAACTTCCCCATCTCCAACTCCAAGTCCAACATCAGTTTCTTCACCAAATTCATTAACCCTTTATCTCCAATTTCATTTTCATTACTTTGCTCATCAGAAGAAAACGAGAATTTACGTTTAAAATATTTTTTCAAACAAATAAATAATTATAAACACATATTTGTTAGTAAATTTATCACAGACAATTATTTATCTATAATCTAAAATCATCATGCTGAATTATCAAGAATTAAATAACTGAAGCGGAAGCGTACCTTAATCAAACATGATTCACGATGAACGATTCGGTTGGTTGGATCTTCCAAATCAATACGCAGTTCTTATTTTCTCTCTGATGATGGGATGTCAAAAAGAATGAACAGTACGTAGGATTCAGGGACCATAACCGACTTTATATACTGTATTGCCATGTTAACCTAATCCGGCCCATCATGAATTAGGTAATGGCCTGGTATCTACACATAAAAGTCCATACATTAATTAAATGCATTAAAGCCCGATATATATATAAAATCCTTATTAGATCACTTTAAATGGGCTTAACAAAATTTGATAGTCTTTTATTCAATACACAATAATTCACATATAAGCACACACGATTGATTAAAATCCTTACAATATTAACCCTCAAATCTCATATTCCAAACAAACAAAAAGTAAATAATATAATAATTTCTCAAATCTCAAATTCTCAAATACAAACTCCAAACACCAAAAACACATAAATTAACAAACAAAAAAGAGGGCAAAGAGCATATAAATTAACAAGTAACAACGCTCCAAATTCTAATGATACAATTCTAATTCCATAAAAGGCTTATTTCAGGAAATCGTATGGCTAAAATGTATGTGAAGCAGAAGAACTAAAGATTGAATAATGAAATCTAATTGGCTATAGATGAGTCTGGGAGATTAGGACCAGACGAGTTGTTGCAGTTTCAGGCAGGCTTGGTACAGGCATAGTCGCGCAAGGACACCTTCTGCCGGAGACTCGAATTTTCTTCAGGAAATAAGGACTTTGTGAAGAGGAATTCGAGGAAATATTTAGGAGTGGGACCAGACGAGTTGCAACTTGCAAATGTACTTTGGGAGGAGGATAAAAATGCGTGGCACCGGTATAGACTTTTGGTCCGACAATTGTGGCAGGAGGTAGTGCGGTGTGGGCGTGCGGAGTCGACCAACAGTGGCGGAGGGAGGTGCTAGGGTTTTGAGGTTTTCCACTGAGTCAGGTAGCGACTGATCGTGTTATTGAGGCTTCCTAAAATCCGCATATGAAGGAAGGAAGGGAAAAAGAAAAAAAAAGAAGAGGCCAAAAATTAAAGAGACACGTACCTTAGCGGAACTCAATGTAGGTCTGCCCGTGAAGACAAATGTGAAAGGCCTTTGGATGCCGAGATAAAAAGGTAGCTGATGGAATTTTTTGCATTTCCAAGCTCTTTCCATCATTAACAAGGAGAATATAGCATTAATATATGGAAATCATCAAATATTATTTTCTACTACTCAAAAAATGGGTTCTCGCATGGGTGGATTAATTTTTTAAAACATCCTTTTGATTTTATACTTTCATCATTAGCCTTCCAATACATGCATTTTGCAAATTATTAAGCCTCTCTTCTTTAACTCAATTATTATAATTTATAAAATAATTTATAAACAACATAATTTTTCAAACCATTTTTTAACCACACATGTTTTCTCTCTTCACTTTCAATCACATATTTTACCTCAAAAATATAAATAAACTAATTTATAATTATTTCAATATTACTAAACAGAGTCAATGCTCTATGAATACAGTGCCAAAAATTTCCACATTATCAATAAGACCGGCCTTGCCTCAAATCTTTGAGACCTCATTTTTTGGAATTTAAATTTTGTGAAAATTAGAGGCCTACATTTAAATATCACAATCCAAAAGTGGAGTTTATAGTTTTTTTTTGATACATCAATCAAGTACTAATTAAAATTTTAAATATTATAATAATCTAAAACAATCCCACCCTGGTACACCTACCCCACTCAACCAAGTTCTAAAAGCACACAATCACCGTCCCTTGTCAAATAAACTCTCTCCAACACCGCCCGCGCTCCAAGCTCAACTCTGCATCGTCGGACCATTGCCACTCATCACCAGTGAACATGGGGCGGCGGCTCAAAATATAAATGAAGTACTCTAGACAGCTTTGTTCACTCAGTTGGTCATTACACAAATTAACTCTCTCCACCACCGTTGCACCTTCTTTTGGTCTTTCAGTACGTCTCCGTCCCATTCATCTTTCTTCAATTCCCAAGTTTTTTTATAATTTGTTTGGTAAAAGCATCTTTTGGTTTATAAACCAATTTATAAATTATACAATTTCTCAAATCATTTTTTAACAAAACATATTTTCCCTTTCCACTTTTCAACCACACATTTTGCCTCAAAAACATAGGCTTAGTCACATTTTTTTACCAAACAGAGGCTTAGTCATTCTTCAGAGGGTGTTGAAGCCAGACTTTTGGTAGAAGATTGGGACGGAGTCGTAGTCGATCTGAAATCGACTTTGGGGGGTAAATGATAGCTCATAACGAAGACATGCTCGCTGTTTCCGCCAACCCACTAACCCAATCTTCCTTCTGTTAAGCTCAATGGAGACGTGCTCCAGTCGCTCTTCCATGCTTTGGTTTTTTAGTGCTAGTCAACTGCACCTTCTCTTCTTTTTGGTGTGTGGTAGTGATTGGAAGCGGTGGTGTGTGGTGGTGATTGGTCAAGTTTTATATGCCCTTAGGTGTTGGAGGAAATTCCCAATCGAGATCCATCCCATCAAAACTGTATTTTCTCTCCACTTCTATGCTTGAATCGATAAAGTTCTTAGCATTGAAGGACTCGAGGCCACGTGATTGTGTAGGTGCATTGTGGTGGTGGTGTTTGTGTGTGTGTAGAGGTTGTGGGGGGCTGTGGTGTATTTTGTATGTTTACGGTGTTAGCTGTATGTTGGCGACGACGGTGGCCGTATGGATTATGTCGTGATAGTGATCGATGGTGGTGGTGGTGGTGGTTTGTGGTGGTGTCGAAGGTAGTGGTGGTAGCGTGGCGATCACGTGTCACACTTTAAGTTCACATGTTACAGTGTAACATAGTCACATGTAACAGTTCAAATGTCACAGATTGATCCAAGAGAACTTGTTACACTTAATAGTTTAGGTCACATGTCACAATTCATACCCCGAGCCATATGTCGCAATTTAAGGTCACATGTCAAAGCCTACATGTTAGAGGTCACATGTAACAGGACACTGGTCATACTTAATAGTTCAAGTCACAAATCACGATTCATACCTCAAATCACATGTCCTATTTTAAGATCACATGTCACGGTTCAAAGGTCATAGCTAGATTCAAAAGAACTAGTAACATGTCCCAGGTAGAAAGGTAACTTCACATGTCGCATTTTAAGGTTGCATTTTAAAGTCACGTGTTAAAGGTAACAGTTCAAAGGTCACAGATAGATCTAAGAGAATTGGTCACACTTAATAGTTCAGGTCACATGTCACAATTCATACCTTATATCACATATCGCACTTTAAGGTCACATGCCATAGTCAATATTTGAAATGGAAATGCGTAACAAGATGCTTAATTATCGACTTATTAATTAATTATATAAACCACACATACAGACACACACTAGTTCTCTATTTGTAGATTCAAAAGTGGTGGTGATGGTCAAAGGTGGTGGTGGTTGTTGTGGCTGTGTGTCCAAGGTCATGTTGGTGGTGACAATACGATGGAGATGGGGATGGTTGTGTTGGTGATGGTGGTGGTAGCGACGATGGTGGCAGCAGTGGTGAGGCGACTGCTAGTGGTGATGACAACTAGGCATAGTTTGTATTGGGATACACTATATAGAGGTGACGAAAGATGGGGGTGGGGTGAGGTAAGGTGTGTTGGGTGGGTGGGTAGGTGGGTTTGATTTATATAATAGATACAAATATCTATTTACATCCCGTTTCATGAACTTTAAACTTTTTTTCTTTAAGTTTGAAATGTGGTATAATAATCACCTTGTTTTTGTATTATTCCCTTGAATTTGTGGTAAATTCATTTAAAAATAATAAAATTCCCCTTAAAAACTGCACATTTTTTCTTTTGAGATTCATAAATTATGGTTTTTGTTTGTGATAAAAACATTAGAATTCTTTAGCATCAATCCACTTTTAAGAGTTAGAACCCTGCATGGCCTGATGGAAATTGATTGAACAATCTTCCACCATTCCATTATTTCCTTATATTCTTGGAAAAATACTATTTAAATTATCCGGAATAGCATTTTTCCCTTTCTCTCGTGGATCTCCTTAATGGCTTTAGTTATTGAGGTTGTTGAGTTTGTACTTCTGAAATTTACCTTATTTTGGATGAGAGGTTCTTCAATATTTTCGAATTGAGGTTCCGGATATGCTTGTTGATCAATGACAT
Source organism: Ligustrum vulgare (assembly GCA_963555705.1). Classification (NCBI taxonomy): domain Eukaryota; kingdom Viridiplantae; phylum Streptophyta; class Magnoliopsida; order Lamiales; family Oleaceae; genus Ligustrum; species Ligustrum vulgare. Next base: position 20,363,397 of record OY743169.1, on the reverse strand, counting down.
GCATAAAAACTTGCACATTGTCAAAAGCAACAATAGTAGGAATCGAAATCGATTATTCCTCAACTTCTTCCTTAAAGACAATATCTCTAACATTATTTCTCCCCCAAACTCAACATCCTCAAAAATGTTGCATTTCCCGTTTCAAAAGTTGACTTAAGTGTGAGATCATAAAATTAATAGCCCCTCGATCACTCAGAATAACCAATAAAGTAGATGTTTACTGTTTTGGAGTCCAATTTCTTTATATGACCTATAAGGCCTAGCCCTAGCTGGACATCCCCAAATGTAGAAATGCTTTGGACTAGGTATTATGTCTGTCAAAAGCTCTTAAAGTGTTTTAGCAGCAGCTTTAATTGGTATTATGTATGATCTTTATTCAAACATGCATGCTCACACACAGTTCAAGTTGATAACACTCAATTGAGGGACAAAATGTTAGCCCATGAAGGAAATAAATTTCCTTATAATTTTGTTGCTACTAACAATGCTACAGGTTTAGCTCCAAATTCATTTGAAAATGAATTTTTAGAGAATACGGAGTCGAAATAAACTCAAGTGACCAAGGAAAGTGGTCAAACATTCGGAGTTCAATTTTTTCAATGGGGGCCTTGACTCTTACTGGACCTTAGATAAGTCCGTCCCTGATCTTGAACGATTAGACACCGGGGTGTCAATGCATACTTTGCTGAAACAAAATAGAAATAATAAATAAAAAAATGCTTTTCTTTTTCTTTGTTCAATCCGTATTACACACAATTTCAGAGAAGTTCTTATCCCGTTTGTGCCTCATAAAAAGTAGTAGACGTATACTCAAGATTTTGTATTTAATGAGTTGACAAACAGTGGCGGATGTAGACTTTTTGTTTTAGTGGGGCACAAAGATGAACACTTGTTTTTTGCAGTGACCCTTATGGGGCTGTCCTCAATTTTTTTTTTTATTAAGGAAATGACTGAAAAATGAAAAAACATTTGAAATTTTATTACAATTATTCTGTACGCATTTTCATAATTTGATACATTAAATTCAAGGGTGTCACTTTTAACTTCCCTATCTCCAACTCCAAGTCCAACATCAGTTTCTTCACCAAATTCATTAACCCTTTATCTCCAATTTCATTTTCATTACTTTGCTCATCAGAAGAAAACGAGAATTTACGTTTAAAATATTTTTTCAAACAAATAAATAATTATAAACACATATTTGTTAGTAAATTTATCACAGACAATTATTTATCTATGATCTAAAATCATCATGCTGAATTATCAAGAATTAAATAACTGAAGCGGAAGCGTACCTTAATCAAACATGATTCACGATGAACGATTCGGTTGGTTGGATCTTCCAAATCAATACGCAGTTCTTATTTTCTCTCTGATGATGGGATGTCAAAAAGAATGAACAGTACGTAGGATTCAGGGACCATAACCGACTTTATATACTGTATTGCCATGTTAACCTAATCCGGCCCATCATGAATTAGGTAATGGCCTGGTATCTACACATAAAAGTCCATACATTAATTAAATGCATTAAAGCCCGATATATATATAAAATCCTTATTAGATCACTTTAAATGGGCTTAACAAAATTTGATAGTCTTTTATTCAATACACAATAATTCACATATAAGCCCACACGATTGATTAAAATCCTTACAATCTCCCACTTGGGCTATATGTATAACCTTACAATTGTGTATCAATCATAACCTTATGATTACTCAGAATTTTGCTATCATTACTGAATGCATCCCCAAACAATCCGGTCCATCAATTATATCAACATAGGATCAAAGCGGCTTTCGCTACATTAATCGTAACTAAACCTATCAATGGTCACGTATATTGACATAACTGAATGACATGGATCAAGTATGGATGTGTAGCATGGAAATTACATGTAATGTGATCTTCAACATGCATATTTCCAACTGGTCCAACTTTAGTGAGATCATCATCAAACGAGTTCAGAGATAGTAAACCTAAAACCATACAGTTGTAAATAACTTTAACTTTAAACCGTATCCAAAAGGACAGTAAATGTGTTTAATGCACCCAAAATACAAACTCCCACTGAAACCAAATATCCTTAAGAAATACAACACCCATATGAGCAATGTGCTCATGAAAGACCTTGGGTGGTAATACCTTAGTAAGCGGATCCGCAATTATGGAGTTTGTCACAATGTGCTCTTATTGACACGTGTCCACTCTGAACTGTATCCTTCACAACCAGGAACTTATGTCAATGTATTTTGACTTAGTTGAGCTCCTGTTGTTACTGGAATATAAATCTGCTGAGTTATTGTCACAATATAACTTTAGTGGTCTTTCTATACCGTACAAAATACGCAGTCCAGTGACAAAATTTCGCAGTTATATTCCATAATTAGATGCCCCCAAAATTGCTACAAACTGTGCTTCCAAGTGAAAGAAGCTAAAGTATTTTTTAAGCACTCCTTCCGGAAATAGCTTCTCCAACTAGCAGATAGATGTTGTAGCGACCAAGAATTTTTACGCGATTAATAATTATTTTAATAGAAAATCGTGTCACTACTATTTCACCCATTTTTATTAAGTTAACGCCACGACGTATTCGTATAGCCAAATCAAGAAATAATCGAGATCGTTCGATTTTAAATTAAATTCCGAATTTCTAAAAATATTTCCATTCTCTTGATTTAAAGTATATTAAGTCCAAGTACTTAATTCAATGTTATCCCAATATTTATTTATACAAAAATTATTTTTATTATTGAAATTAAGAAAATATATGCAAGCATGAGAGGTTCCATTATATATAATAATTATGAGAATCTTAATTTAATAAATATGGAAAAGTATATGAATGGTTGATAGACTCCATTATATGTAATCATGAAGAGCATAATATTTGTATAAATATGGAAAAGTATATGAATGAATTATATACTCCATTATATATAAACATGAAGAGCATAATATTTGTATAAATATGGAAAAGTATATGAATGATTGATAAGACTCCATTATATGTAATCATGAAGAGCATAATATTTGTATAAATATGGAAAAGTATATGAATGATTTATATACTCCATTATATATAATCATGAAGAGCATAATAATTGTATAAATATGGAAAAGTATATGAATGATTGATAGACTCCATTATATATAATCATGAAGAGCATATTATTTGTATAAATATGGAAAAGTATATGAATGGTGCTTTACTTTAAGAAAATGATGTGTTAAAATTAATAGAATTGAATGATTATGTTTACAATATGCCAACTTTATACATCTATTTAAACCCATCTCTTTTACACACAACTCTACACATATACACTTATTTCCAATCTCTTGACAAAATCCACAAGTAAGAGAAATTCAAGGTGGTCAAGAAAGTTTTGGTCCATTTACTACTACACTTCATTTTAATCTTTTAAAAGGTAAATACACCTTATGTTTTTATGAAAAGTAAGTATGTTTTTATGACAAGTAAGTATATCTTATGTTTTTATGAAAAGTAAGTATGTTTTTATGAAAGGTAAATACACCTTATGTTTTTATGAAAAGTAAGTATGTTTTTATGACAAGTAAGTATATCTTATGTTTTTATGAAAAGTAAGTATGTTTTTATGAAAGGTAAATACACCTTATGTTTTTATGAAAAGTAAGTATGTTTTTAAGAAAAGTAAGTATGTTTTTATGATAAGTAAGTATATCTTATGTTTTTATGAAAAGTAAGTATGTTTTTATGAAAGGTAAATACACCTTATGTTTTTATGAAAAGTAAGTATGTTTTTATGACAAGTAAGTATATCTTATGTTTTTATGAAAAGTAAGTATGTTTTTATGAAAGGTAAATACACCTTATGTTTTTATGAAAAGTAAGTATGTTTTTATGACAAGTAAGTATATCTTATGTTTTTATGAAAATGTTTGGATCATTGCTATGAAATCAATCTCACAAGATTGTTATGGGTTCCATATGATATGTTTATGATTATGCTAAGGGGACCGGAGTTTAGTAGCGCTACACATAAGAATTCTTGCCATTTAAGTTCGGTAAAATTCTTGTGTCTCCCTATGTTTATGAGTATTTCGATCCTATCCTATGTTATGATGAAAATGATCCATATGCTTTCAAAAGAAAATTTATGCTTGGTATACTTACTGGGATTTTATAAATCTCACTCCACGATATTTACCATTTTCAGATAATTGAAGGTTCGAGGCGGTCAACATGGAAGTGGCAAAAGTGGTTAAGATTGATGAGATAATTATGTTGAACTTTATGTAAGAAAATTATGTTCTATTTTTATTCACAAATAAAATTATGGGATTCTAATTATTCTTTTGAATAATTTTACATTACTATTTAAGTCTCGATAATATGATATGAGTCACTTTTAGTGGCACTCGAATGGAAGAGAATTCGGGTCGTCACAGTTGGTATCAGAGCAAAGAGTTTTAAAAACGATTCTGTAGATTTTTGAAATTTTATTTCTTTAAAAAAAAAAAAAAAAAATCACTATTCACGTGAACAGTAAAACGACGTGCTATTCATGATGAACAGTGAACGAAATCACTATTCATTATAAAAAAAAAAAAAATTGAATTTTCACATGTCAAGTATGGTTATGATTTTGAAAAGCATGATGAAATTTGATGTGCGAATTTCAAGGACAAAATTCATTTTAAGTAAGGGAGTTTGTAATGTCCTGAAAATTTTATGGAATATAATTAGTTAGTGATATGATGTTTATATTGATGTCTTTGATAAATTTCTAGAAGTTCGGGGACTAAAGGAAAAATAAGATTTGACGATAAATTTTATTTGGGTTAAGTTATTAATTATTGATGGGGAGATAATTACTATATCGATATTGGATTTGTTTTGAAGACTGTGATTAATTAGGAATTATGATTCAAGAAAATGTTGATTTGGATACAACCACATTAAATTATTGTTGATTAAAGGAAAATAAGATTATATGAAATATTTTAACTCATCACTCTACTATGTCACTCTCCACGTATTGACTCCTCGAACCAGGTATGTTATATGCTTTGCAAGTCATTTACGATTTTATTAAGACATGTTAAGTATGAAATCTTCATATGTTATGAATCTTTATGTGTTACACATAATATACATGTCAAGTATGATATAAATTGATAGAAGACTCAATTTTTTTATTCTTTTCAATGTAGAATCATGAGACAGAGAGGATATTTATATGAATTTTGGTGCATATTAAGCTTAGTAAGATTGACTCAATTAGAAATTAAGTTGGGTTGTAACTTTTGCCCAAAATATATGGAATAATATATTAAACAAACAAAATTAATAATGAATTCGTACAATAATTTATCCCTTTATCACTACCTTTGTGTAAAAACAAGGGAAAAACTGTGGATGGTTATTGTACTTCCTCTTCAAGTTTCAATTTTCGGTTCAATAATTTATCCCTTTATCACTACCTTTGCTTAAAAGCAAGGAAAAACTGTGGATGATTATTGGTACCACTCTTCAAGTTTCAATTCTGAAAAAAAAAATTCGGAAAGAAAAGAAAGAAAGAGAACGGGTGTTGAGCATAATGGGAATAATATGACTTAAGAATGATTTTCAAAATAATTGTTGTCCTTGAGTTTAGAAATGATGAACCTTAAATGGACTTTGCATAATTGATTTTAGACATGACACTAAGTATGAGAAGTCAACAGAAATGATTAGAAATATGTTCAGATTATCTATCATTTAGATTTAATGAGAAATAGCGAGCCAATTTTATGAAGTTTTATGAGATGTTAAGATTATAAGTGGTTTTAATGAGACTTTTATGAGAAGCATTATGAAGTTAGAGATTTAAAGATTTGGTTATTGGGAATTAAGTAATGGATATTATGTTGAGTAAGTGAATTATGCCTCTATATTGAAGAGAAATTTATTATGAACTTTGGCCTTGTGATTAAATTTTGGGAATATGATTTATGACTTATAAATATAAGTATGAGTAATCTTTTGAGCCAATTAAGGTATGGAAGGAAGTGATATTGTGATATTGAAAAATATGATTTGAAATTGTTATGTTGAGGAATTATGAATTGAATTATGGGATATTTTTTTGATGATATTGAAGTGTTGGAATCGTTTTCAATATTTTTAGATCGTTGTGATCAAATGTGGAGTTATTTATTATTGTGAGTTATGAAGTATGCTTATGGTTTGGGATAAGTCCAAATTACAAGAGAGACTTTGTCCAGAATTTTATCATTTGGAATTAAGAGCATGATATGATAAGCATCCACTAAAGGAATTAAGGTTAGACATGCAAGTTCATTTACATCACAAACGAGATTTAGTAGATGATAGCAGAGATTTTATTATTTTCTCATAAGGAGAACATACAAAGAGTCACACTGGAAAAGAAATACATGAAACACGCAAAAGCAAAAGAAAGCAACATGGGAAATTCCTCAAATTGAGAGATGTGTTTCCGGAGTAGCCGTATCCTACCACCTCTGACCTTTTGAGGAAATAAAGAAACCTTCAAAGAGGTGTGTTTCGAGAGTAAGAATACTCCGTAATCTACCACCTGGAACCTTTGAGGTACACACAAGATTTAAACATTAAGGAAATCCTAGGAAATTAGAGGGGTGTCTCGAGAGTAAGAATACTCCGTACTCTACCCCCACCTATTCTAAGATTCATAAAGTTAAGTTTACATTAACCGGACTCCATTTTCGCTTGATTCCCCTTCCTTGCGACCAATCTATCTTAACCCCTGCTGGATCTTGTATTGAGATATATGACTGCAGCTTATCCAGTAGTTCATCAATAGTAGGAGCAGAAATAAGGAGCCTTCTGGAAAATGGAGAGATGAATCCCTGTTCCACAGCATAATCAAGAAAGGTTAACAAGCCATCAAAGAAATTGTTAACATTCAGAAGCCCAATAGGCTTAGTATGGAGATCTAGTTGAGCCCACGAGGTAATGTTAAAGATTTCTTCTAAGGTACCAAAACCTCCGGGCAGGGCTATAAAGGCATCAGTACCATATAGCATACAAGTTATGCGTTCATGGATGGATAATGTTTGAACTTCATGCCCTCGTGTTTTGCCTGCAACATCTACCAAAGGGACAGGTATGACACCGATTACTTTTGATTTCTCTGCAAGAGCAGATTGGGAAACACAACCCATTAGACCACTGCTAACACCCCCATACACAAGAGTGATACCTTTTTCCCCCAGTTTCTTTCCAAGATCTACGGCCGCTTCTAGATAACTGAAGCCTTTCCCCACTTTTGATCCACAAAATACACAAATAGTTTTGATCTGTCGAAGTTTTGGTGCTTCCATCTTTGATAGTATAGAAGAGAAAACTTACGAAGAAGATGTGATTTTGGGATGCCTGAACTATGAAATATGTTTGGCTATTTAAAGCCGAAAAAATTTACTGTTTTTGATTGATTATGAAAAAGTAAAGATTTACTTTTGTCAAAATCGGCCAACTTTTGACTGTTTTACCAAAGATATCACCTTTCGGTGATTTATTTCCAGCTTTATCAAAACTCGAGAAAGGAAAATATATTTTATTTCCAAAACGCGTGAAAGAAAACAGCAAAATATTTTAAATGTGTATCAAGAGATTTACCTTATATCATTGTTGAACTGCCAGAAGCCTCATTTTGTAAAACAGACTGGCAAACAGGATCTTTTGCTATTATATTTTGGAGACTATAACGATTTTTGTCCTCGTTAAACTGAGCGTATAAGGAGAGAAGTTCACGTTGCACATAACCACTTGGGTGCGTCTCAAGAGTCAGTCGAATATCATCCAAAGACTCCTTACTCAGTCCACCCTTTATGAATTTGATTTTATCATCCCGATTAGTAGAAGAATATCCTACTGTTTTGCAACGAGTATCACAGTTCCAACGAGCACATTTGAAGCAACCATTCAGCCTTTTTGCTCTTCGTTTCTTTGCGAAGGTGCTTTTGCCTAAACCAGGCATGTGCTTTGGAAATGTCATAGGTAATTCACCAGATAGTCGAACCTTTGCTTCGATCAACCAGCGAACATCTTCTGAAACACCATGAGCCATCAGCAACCTCAATCTTTCGAGTCTTATTCGATAAATTTTCCTCAGATCATTCATTGGAAGACTGGAATAATACTTGCGAATGTTTGTAAGAATGATATCCATGTTTTTGATGGATCTAACCTCTTCCCAGCATGAACTATTTAAAAGCATTAAGGATCGGAGGGAATCCGCGTGATATTGATTCCAGCAAGAAAGCGCGGAATAGAATAATGGAAAAGAGGGAACAAGAGTTTATACGCCGTTTACTTTCTTGATAAAAGGAAGATTTGATGATGACGGGATTTGAGATATGGAATATTTTCTTGGATTTTGGGTACTGATATTTTGATATAATAATCAAGGTATAGAAATAATACGGGGATACGTGAAAGTGAAATAAGGACTGTATTGAATCAGGATTAATAAGTTTGTGCAAGTGAAAGGAATACCTTACGGGAAATGTTATGATATTTGAGTTAAGAATTTTAATTATTTGGGAGATATTTGTTTATTAAATTTTGCAGAAATTTTGGGTTACAAATATTGGAAAGATAAACTGATGATTATGTTGATATGTGAATAACATGTTTGGGTATATTACATAGAGAATATTCAGGTAATCGTTTTAATTATTTTGGGATATTTGGTGATAAGAAGAAATGACAAATTATTATGGTATGATATGTTAGTAAAGATTTATTGAAATTTTAGAGATATTAATACGAATATTTGAGGTCACATGATACGATGATAAATGACAAGTTACATGAATACTACAAGATATGATGAAATATCACATACGATTGGGAATTTTCATTTTGATTCAGAAGAATTTATGAGTAGACATATGTCTATTATTGATAGAAAAGTCCATGTCTTAAGAAAACAAATTGATGCATTTAGTCAAAGTCCAGTGGGTTAAATATGGTTGGGTTAAATATGGTAGCGATGATGCTACATAAGAAGAAGAAGAAGAGATTCTGATTAAGTGTTCAGAAATCATAAGATCAAGTAAGATTAATTTCGAGGACGAAATTATTTTAAGGGGGTAAGTTTGTAGCGACCAAGAATTTTTACGCGATTAATAATTATTTTAATAGAAAATCGTGTCGCTACTATTTCACCCATTTTTATTAAGTTAACGCCACGACGTATTCGTATAGCCAAATCAAGAAATAATCGAGATCGTTCGATTTTAAATTAAATTCCGAATTTCTAAAAATATTTCCATTCTTTTGATTTAAAGTATATTAAGTCCAAGTACTTAATTCAATGTTATCCCAATATTTATTTATACAAAAATTATTTTTATTATTGAAATTAAGAAAATATATGCAAGCATGAGAGGTTCCATTATATATAATAATTATGAGAATCTTAATTTAATAAATATGGAAAAGTATATGAATGGTTGATAGACTCCATTATATGTAATCATGAAGAGCATAATATTTGTATAAATATGGAAAAGTATATGAATGAATTATATACTCCATTATATATAAACATGAAGAGCATAATATTTGTATAAATATAGAAAAGTATATGAATGATTGATAAGACTCCATTATATGTAATCATGAAGAGCATAATATTTGTATAAATATGGAAAAGTATATGAATGATTTATATACTCCATTATATATAATCATGAAGAGCATAATAATTGTATAAATATGGAAAAGTATATGAATGATTGATAGACTCCATTATATATAATCATGAAGAGCATATTATTTGTATAAATATGGAAAAGTATATGAATGGTGCTTTACTTTAAGAAAATGATGTGTTAAAATTAATAGAATTGAATGATTATGTTTACAATATGCCAACTTTATACATCTATTTAAACCCATCTCTTTTACACACAACTCTACACATATACACTTATTTCCAATCTCTTGACAAAATCCACAAGTAAGAGAAATTCAAGGTGGTCAAGAAAGTTTTGGTCCATTTACTACTACACTTCATTTTAATCTTTTAAAAGGTAAGTATATCTTATGTTTTTATGAAAAGTAAGTATGTTTTTATGAAAGGTAAATACACCTTATGTTTTTATGAAAAGTAAGTATGTTTTTATGAAAAGTAAGTATGTTTTTATGACAAGTAAGTATATCCTATGTTTTTATGAAAAGTAAGTATGTTTTTATGAAAGGTAAATACACCTTATGTTTTTATGAAAAGTAAGTATGTTTTTATGACAAGTAAGTATATCTTATGTTTTTATGAAAAGTAAGTATGTTTTTATGAAAGGTAAATACACCTTATGTTTTTATGAAAAGTAAGTATGTTTTTATGAAAAGTAAGTATGTTTTTATGACAAGTAAGTATATCTTATGTTTTTATGAAAAGTAAGTATGTTTTTATGAAAGGTAAATACACCTTATGTTTTTATGAAAAGTAAGTATGTTTTTATGACAAGTAAGTATATCTTATGTTTTTATGAAAAGTAAGTATGTTTTTATGAAAGGTAAATACACCTTATGTTTTTATGAAAAGTAAGTATGTTTTTATGACAAGTAAGTATATCTTATGTTTTTATGAAAATGTTTGGATCATTGCTATGAAATCAATCTCACAAGATTGTTATGGGTTCCATATGATATGTTTATGATTATGCTAAGGGGACCGGAGTTTAGTAGCGCTACACATAAGAATTCTTGCCATTTAAGTTCGGTAAAATTCTTGTGTCTCCCTATGTTTATGAGTATTTCGATCCTATCCTATGTTATGATGAAAATGATCCATATGCTTTCAAAAGAAAATTTATGCTTGGTATACTTACTGGGATTTTATAAATCTCACTCCACGATATTTACCATTTTCAGATAATTGAAGGTTCGAGGCGGTCAACATGGAAGTGGCAAAAGTGGTTAAGATTGATGAGATAATTATGTTGAACTTTATGTAAGAAAATTATGTTCTATTTTTATTCACAAATAAAATTATGGGATTCTAATTATTCTTTTGAATAATTTTACATTACTATTTAAGTCTCGATAATATGATATGAGTCACTTTTAGTGGCACTCGAATGGAAGAGAATTCGGGTCGTCACAGATGTAGCCTGATGTGGATCTTGTACTGTTTTGGCATCTAGCAAAAATCGAAATCATAATAGCATATAATCTCCAACTGATCCGATTTTCTGTATGTGAGCATGTAATATTTTTTTCTCTTTAAATACCTTATAACCCATGTTTGACTGCTTTCCAAATGATCAACCCCAGCATTACTTAAATATCTCCTTAGTATCTCAATAATGTATGCAATATCCGAACGCATACAAATTTGAGCATACATCAGATTTTCAATAGCTAAACTATATGAGATTTTCTGCATTTCTTTAACTTCAGGAAAACTTTTCGGCAGTAATTGAGAATAATTTGTCTCATTTAGCGATAGGGGTGTCTCCTGATTTACTGTCTTGCATGCCAAACCTCTTAAGTACTTTATCGATATAGCCCTTTTGTGACAATTCAAGAATATCTCAAGAACAATCCCGATGTATCTGAATCCCTAATACAAAATAGACGTTACCAAGATTTTTAATCTCAAAATTCTTTGACAAAAAATCTCATAATTTTGTGTGACATGCCTATATCATTGGTGGCAAGCAATAATCAACATATAAAATCAGGAAAATATACTTACTCCCACTGAATTTGTAATACACACAACCATCAACAACATTAATCTCGAGACCGAATGAGATAATTACTTGATGAAATTTGTATTACCCTTAATGTGAAGCTGGCTTGAGCACATAAATGAATTTCTTTAATTTGCAAACCGTCTCATCAATGTCTCCATTGAGAAACGTCGTCTTAACATCCATTTGATGTAACTCGAGGTCAAAATGTGCAACAACCGACTTTCCTGAAAGAGTCTTTCGTAGAAACCAAATGGGAAGTCTCTTTATAATCAATACCATCATTCTATGTAAAGCCCTTAGATACAAGACGAACCTTATATCTTTCCACATTACCTTTCAAATCACCTTTGGTTTAAAAATCAATTTAAGACCAATGGGCTTCGTACTTTCTGGTAATAGGACAAGATCCAAAACTTTATTGTCTTGCATATGCTTATACTCCTTATTTATGGCATCAATCCACTTTTAAGAGTTAGAACCCTGCATGGCCTGATGGAAATTGATTGAACAATCTTCCACCATTCCATTATTTCCTTATATTCTTGGAAAAATACTATTTAAATTATCCGGAATAGCATTTTTCCCTTTCTCTCGTGGATCTCCTTAATGGCTTTAGTTATTGAGGTTGTTGAGTTTGTACTTCTGAAATTTACCTTATTTTGGATGAGAGGTTCTTCAATATTTTCGAATTGAGGTTCCGGATATGCTTGTTGATCAATGACATGCATAAAAACTTGCACATTGTCAAAAGCAACAATAGTAGGAATCGAAATCGATCATTCCTCAACTTCTTCCTTAAAGACAATATCTCTAACATTATTTCTCCCCCAAACTCAACATCCTCAAAAATGTTGCATTTCCCGTTTCAAAAGTTGACTTAAGTGTGAGATCATAAAATTAATAGTCCCTCGATCACTCAGAATAACCAATAAAGTAGATGTTTACTGTTTTGGAGTCCAATTTCTTTATATGACCTATAAGGCCTAGCCCTAGCTGGACATCCCCAAATGTAGAAATGCTTTGGACTAGGTATTATGTCTGTCAAAAGCTCTTAAAGTGTTTTAGCAGCAGCTTTAATTGGTATTATGTATGATCTTTATTCAAACATGCATGCTCACACACAGTTCAAGTTGATAACACTCAATTGAGGGACAAAATGTTAGCCCATGAAGGAAATAAATTTCCTTATAATTTTGTTGCTACTAACAATGCTACAGGTTTAGCTCCAAATTCATTTGAAAATGAATTTTTAGAGAATACGGAGTCGAAATAAACTCAAGTGACCAAGGAAAGTGGTCAAACATTCGGAGTTCAATTTTTTTCAATGGGGGCCTTGACTCTTACTGGACCTTAGATAAGTCCGTCCCTGATCTTGAACGATTAGACACCGGGGTGTCAATGCATACTTTGCTGAAACAAAATAGAAATAATAAATAAAAAAATGCTTTTCTTTTTCTTTGTTCAATCCGTATTACACACAATTTCAGAGAAGTTCTTATCCCGTTTGTGCCTCATAAAAAGTAGTAGACGTATACTCAAGATTTTGTATTTAATGAGTTGACAAACAGTGGCGGATGTAGACTTTTTGTTTTAGTGGGGCACAAAGATGAACACTTGTTTTTTGCAGTGACCCTTATGGGGCTGTCCTCAATTTTTTTTTTTATTAAGGAAATGACTGAAAAATGAAAAAACATTTGAAATTTTATTACAATTATTCTCTACACATTTTCATAATTTGATACATTAAATTCAAGGGTGTCACTTTTAACTTCCCCATCTCCAACTCCAAGTCCAACATCAGTTTCTTCACCAAATTCATTAACCCTTTATCTCCAATTTCATTTTCATTACTTTGCTCATCAGAAGAAAACGAGAATTTACGTTTAAAATATTTTTTCAAACAAATAAATAATTATAAACACATATTTGTTAGTAAATTTATCACAGACAATTATTTATCTATAATCTAAAATCATCATGCTGAATTATCAAGAATTAAATAACTGAAGCGGAAGCGTACCTTAATCAAACATGATTCACGATGAACGATTCGGTTGGTTGGATCTTCCAAATCAATACGCAGTTCTTATTTTCTCTCTGATGATGGGATGTCAAAAAGAATGAACAGTACGTAGGATTCAGGGACCATAACCGACTTTATATACTGTATTGCCATGTTAACCTAATCCGGCCCATCATGAATTAGGTAATGGCCTGGTATCTACACATAAAAGTCCATACATTAATTAAATGCATTAAAGCCCGATATATATATAAAATCCTTATTAGATCACTTTAAATGGGCTTAACAAAATTTGATAGTCTTTTATTCAATACACAATAATTCACATATAAGCACACACGATTGATTAAAATCCTTACAATATTAACCCTCAAATCTCATATTCCAAACAAACAAAAAGTAAATAATATAATAATTTCTCAAATCTCAAATTCTCAAATACAAACTCCAAACACCAAAAACACATAAATTAACAAACAAAAAAGAGGGCAAAGAGCATATAAATTAACAAGTAACAACGCTCCAAATTCTAATGATACAATTCTAATTCCATAAAAGGCTTATTTCAGGAAATCGTATGGCTAAAATGTATGTGAAGCAGAAGAACTAAAGATTGAATAATGAAATCTAATTGGCTATAGATGAGTCTGGGAGATTAGGACCAGACGAGTTGTTGCAGTTTCAGGCAGGCTTGGTACAGGCATAGTCGCGCAAGGACACCTTCTGCCGGAGACTCGAATTTTCTTCAGGAAATAAGGACTTTGTGAAGAGGAATTCGAGGAAATATTTAGGAGTGGGACCAGACGAGTTGCAACTTGCAAATGTACTTTGGGAGGAGGATAAAAATGCGTGGCACCGGTATAGACTTTTGGTCCGACAATTGTGGCAGGAGGTAGTGCGGTGTGGGCGTGCGGAGTCGACCAACAGTGGCGGAGGGAGGTGCTAGGGTTTTGAGGTTTTCCACTGAGTCAGGTAGCGACTGATCGTGTTATTGAGGCTTCCTAAAATCCGCATATGAAGGAAGGAAGGGAAAAAGAAAAAAAAAGAAGAGGCCAAAAATTAAAGAGACACGTACCTTAGCGGAACTCAATGTAGGTCTGCCCGTGAAGACAAATGTGAAAGGCCTTTGGATGCCGAGATAAAAAGGTAGCTGATGGAATTTTTTGCATTTCCAAGCTCTTTCCATCATTAACAAGGAGAATATAGCATTAATATATGGAAATCATCAAATATTATTTTCTACTACTCAAAAAATGGGTTCTCGCATGGGTGGATTAATTTTTTAAAACATCCTTTTGATTTTATACTTTCATCATTAGCCTTCCAATACATGCATTTTGCAAATTATTAAGCCTCTCTTCTTTAACTCAATTATTATAATTTATAAAATAATTTATAAACAACATAATTTTTCAAACCATTTTTTAACCACACATGTTTTCTCTCTTCACTTTCAATCACATATTTTACCTCAAAAATATAAATAAACTAATTTATAATTATTTCAATATTACTAAACAGAGTCAATGCTCTATGAATACAGTGCCAAAAATTTCCACATTATCAATAAGACCGGCCTTGCCTCAAATCTTTGAGACCTCATTTTTTGGAATTTAAATTTTGTGAAAATTAGAGGCCTACATTTAAATATCACAATCCAAAAGTGGAGTTTATAGTTTTTTTTTGATACATCAATCAAGTACTAATTAAAATTTTAAATATTATAATAATCTAAAACAATCCCACCCTGGTACACCTACCCCACTCAACCAAGTTCTAAAAGCACACAATCACCGTCCCTTGTCAAATAAACTCTCTCCAACACCGCCCGCGCTCCAAGCTCAACTCTGCATCGTCGGACCATTGCCACTCATCACCAGTGAACATGGGGCGGCGGCTCAAAATATAAATGAAGTACTCTAGACAGCTTTGTTCACTCAGTTGGTCATTACACAAATTAACTCTCTCCACCACCGTTGCACCTTCTTTTGGTCTTTCAGTACGTCTCCGTCCCATTCATCTTTCTTCAATTCCCAAGTTTTTTTATAATTTGTTTGGTAAAAGCATCTTTTGGTTTATAAACCAATTTATAAATTATACAATTTCTCAAATCATTTTTTAACAAAACATATTTTCCCTTTCCACTTTTCAACCACACATTTTGCCTCAAAAACATAGGCTTAGTCACATTTTTTTACCAAACAGAGGCTTAGTCATTCTTCAGAGGGTGTTGAAGCCAGACTTTTGGTAGAAGATTGGGACGGAGTCGTAGTCGATCTGAAATCGACTTTGGGGGGTAAATGATAGCTCATAACGAAGACATGCTCGCTGTTTCCGCCAACCCACTAACCCAATCTTCCTTCTGTTAAGCTCAATGGAGACGTGCTCCAGTCGCTCTTCCATGCTTTGGTTTTTTAGTGCTAGTCAACTGCACCTTCTCTTCTTTTTGGTGTGTGGTAGTGATTGGAAGCGGTGGTGTGTGGTGGTGATTGGTCAAGTTTTATATGCCCTTAGGTGTTGGAGGAAATTCCCAATCGAGATCCATCCCATCAAAACTGTATTTTCTCTCCACTTCTATGCTTGAATCGATAAAGTTCTTAGCATTGAAGGACTCGAGGCCACGTGATTGTGTAGGTGCATTGTGGTGGTGGTGTTTGTGTGTGTGTAGAGGTTGTGGGGGGCTGTGGTGTATTTTGTATGTTTACGGTGTTAGCTGTATGTTGGCGACGACGGTGGCCGTATGGATTATGTCGTGATAGTGATCGATGGTGGTGGTGGTGGTGGTTTGTGGTGGTGTCGAAGGTAGTGGTGGTAGCGTGGCGATCACGTGTCACACTTTAAGTTCACATGTTACAGTGTAACATAGTCACATGTAACAGTTCAAATGTCACAGATTGATCCAAGAGAACTTGTTACACTTAATAGTTTAGGTCACATGTCACAATTCATACCCCGAGCCATATGTCGCAATTTAAGGTCACATGTCAAAGCCTACATGTTAGAGGTCACATGTAACAGGACACTGGTCATACTTAATAGTTCAAGTCACAAATCACGATTCATACCTCAAATCACATGTCCTATTTTAAGATCACATGTCACGGTTCAAAGGTCATAGCTAGATTCAAAAGAACTAGTAACATGTCCCAGGTAGAAAGGTAACTTCACATGTCGCATTTTAAGGTTGCATTTTAAAGTCACGTGTTAAAGGTAACAGTTCAAAGGTCACAGATAGATCTAAGAGAATTGGTCACACTTAATAGTTCAGGTCACATGTCACAATTCATACCTTATATCACATATCGCACTTTAAGGTCACATGCCATAGTCAATATTTGAAATGGAAATGCGTAACAAGATGCTTAATTATCGAATTATTAATTAATTATATAAACCACACATACAGACACACACTAGTTCTCTATTTGTAGATTCAAAAGTGGTGGTGATGGTCAAAGGTGGTGGTGGTTGTTGTGGCTGTGTGTCCAAGGTCATGTTGGTGGTGACAATACGATGGAGATGGGGATGGTTGTGTTGGTGATGGTGGTGGTAGCGACGATGGTGGCAGCAGTGGTGAGGCGACTGCTAGTGGTGATGACAACTAGGCATAGTTTGTATTGGGATACACTATATAGAGGTGACGAAAGATGGGGGTGGGGTGAGGTAAGGTGTGTTGGGTGGGTGGGTAGGTGGGTTTGATTTATATAATAGATACAAATATCTATTTACATCCCGTTTCATGAACTTTAAACTTTTTTTCTTTAAGTTTGAAATGTGGTATAATAATCACCTTGTTTTTGTATTATTCCCTTGAATTTGTGGTAAATTCATTTAAAAATAATAAAATTCCCCTTAAAAACTGCACATTTTTTCTTTTGAGATTCATAAATTATGGTTTTTGTTTGTGATAAAAACATTAGAATTCTTTAGCATTTTTCTCTATCGACAACTCAGAACTCTCCACATCACATTTGGTCACCAATTTTGGGCTCTTTAGCATTTTTCTCTATCGATTCGCCTTATCTAAGAAATTCACCATATGATTAATTGATTTAAAATTTTTGCAATTGACGTCTCTCAGTTAATTTTTCAAGACTACTTTTCAGACCTAGATCACATGGTACCTTTTTCAGAATCATTAAATGTCATTTGAACGTAGAACAGTAGATGGGGTGTCTATGATAGTGACTCGACGATCCCTAGGACGAGGCCAAATGAAATTATTATCATTTGTTAAAAGACATTGGTTGATTTCTTTGAAAACAAAATTAAAGATGTAATTTTAATTTGAATATATTTCTTTTATAAATGTGTAACGCCCCGAGTTTCGAGGAGCGCGGGAACGTCACTTTTCTAAGTTCTTGAATAAACTTTGTTGCGGAAAATGACTAACTATTAAATATCGTATTTATTAAATAAAAGTTTAGCGTTAATTCAAATGGAATAAGTAAATTCGTACAAATTTATAAAAATGACAGTTCTTGATAAAATGAAATAATTATTTTAAAGTTTACGACTTTTAAAAAAAGTATCAATTTGAAATTTGTCGTCATTGCCTATCACTCGCCACCGTCTCTGAAATCTGCAAAAAATGTTAAAATAACGGGTTGAGCATTTCAAAAATGAAATACTCAGTAGACTCATCGCCAGTAATTAATCTACAAGATAATTGAACACGTAATCATGCAAATAATGTAGTGACATTCTTTTCTTATTCATAGGCATCACATAGTGAACGCAAATGAACACATTCTTTTCTTTTCTTGGCTAGCAGATAAGTTATGCCCAGCATAACATAATTCTTTATCTCAAAAGAGATATTCTTTTCTCATGCAATTAAGCATAAAATCACACAAATCCACATAACACATGCAATTATAATATAAATCAATTAGTGGAGGCGAGTCTACCTTAAACTTAACGAGTGTGGTTGAGCGTGAATGACTTCAATCTTTCAAATCTCCGTACGCCTCGTCTAGCCAATAAGTAAATTAGTCTTTAGAAATTTATAGTTTAAAAATGATGAATTACAATTTGAGGACTGAAATTGATGATTTGAAAGTTGAGGGACTAAAATGAATACTTTGAAAGTTGAGGGACTAAAATGAATACTTTTGAAAGTTGAGGAACTAAAATGAATGCTTTGAAAGTTGATGGACTAAAATGAATGCTTTGAAAGTTGATGGACTAAAATGAATAATTTTGAAAGTTGAGGGACTAAAATGAATGCTTTTGAAAACTTGAGTTGAAACTCAAAACGGAAATTAAACTGTAGGGATTTAAATAATTGATTTTTAAAATGAAAGGACTGATTAAAACTATTTTATAAACTAAAGGATCTGAAATGAAAATGTTTAAAGCTGAAAGGACTGAAATAATAAGTTTTAAAACATAGGGACTGATTTAAATAACTTTAAAAGTTTGGGGACTTAGGTGTAATTTTCGAAAATCAAAACATATTATCAGATCTTATCTCTCTCTCTCTCTCTCTCTCTCTCAGAGGCTGAACAAGGAGTTGCGCCGGAGCTGCCTCTCGCGCAAACTGGTGTCCGGCCAGTGATTTCGCCGGCGAAACACCGGAGCCGGGTGCGACGAGTGGTGAGGGTGCAAATAGGCTAGGTTCTAGGGCTGATTGGTTGCGAGATCGATGGTTAAACCGAGGCTGGAAATCAAGATTGGAGTTGTGACTTCCGACGATATTAACGGTTAACAGTGCGGCAGTCGAGGTAAGTCTTGGGCTTGGCTTATGCTGGGTTTTTGGTTTGTTTTACGGGGCTGATTGATGGGGATTTTGAGCAGGCAGTGGAGGTGGTTCCGGTGGTGTTCGATGGAGGTTGGGTGAAAGCGGTGGGTTCGAAATGGGTGGTGATGATGATGATGATATACTTGGTGAATTGGTTTGTGGTATTGTGAAAATTGATTCTTGGTATTGATTAGTAGATTGGCAGTGATGGTTTCTTGGAGGTGGTGGTTGGACTATGGCATTGTGGTTGTGGTTTGGGCGTGGTGATGATAATGAGGGGTTCTTGGTGAAGGTTTGCTGGGGGTTCATTGATGATGATGGTGGAATCAGAGTGAGTTGGGTGGTAAAACTCGTGGTGGTTGGGTGTTTCGAGGTGGCGGTGGTGACTATGGTAGAGGGGCAGGGGTGCTGGTTTTGGTTGGCTGCAGGCTTGATGGAGGGCCGGTTGGGAGTGCTGGAGGTGGCAGTGTATTGGTTGTGCAGGTGGTGGTCGTAAATCCGGTGTTGCAGTTTGTGGTTGATGGTGGTGGATTGATGTTGGTGATGGAGTTTTGGAAAATTGGTGATGATGATCGATATGTTGTGGTGAAGTAGGCAGTGTTGTGGCTGGACAGTGGTGATTGAGGTGGAGATGAAAATGGTTTGGGGTGGTGACTGCGTGGCTGTAGTTGATGGTGGCCACTGAGAGGGAGAGGTTGATTGGTGAAAAGGGTGTTGAAATGGAGTTATCCAGTAGGCAGTCGAGGTTGTTCAGCTTGGTCAAACTTTGGCTTAATTTGTGAACTCCATTTGATGATGGTGGTATTGATTAGAAATTTATAGGAGAGAAAATGGGGTATGTTATCTTAGCTGCTTTGCTGAATTTGGTAGGTTGAGGGAATCTGCTGATTGAGGAGAATTGTAGGAATGATGATCAGTTGAATTGCAGGATTGAGGGGGGCTGCAAGAGGAAGATTAGGATAGATGCAGATTTGAGGATGGATTGCTGGAATTGCAGGATTGTAAATGTCATTTTAGGAAGTATGAGGGAGAGAATCAGGGGTGTGAAATGGAATTAACGTGTAAGGTGGAATTATTGGAAACGTGGGGGAAATGGATTTTTTACCAATTGGGATTGCGCTAAAAAAAACTAAATTTGGGAATTAAAGGAATTTAAATTGGACAAAGATCAAAATGTCGAAATAAATTAATTTGGACTTTAAAATCATTAAAATTTGAATTAAGATTTAAAATGGTGACATTGGAATATTTTAAATAAAAATTCGAAAATTCAATTACGAAGGAAATTAATTTAATTTCATTTATAATCTGGAATTTAAAAATGATTTTGAAAATAATACTTTGAATAAATAATTAAAATAATATAATTTTAAAAATTCGAAATTTAATTTAAAATCAAATGAACTCGATATTCCTTGACTTGGCTAGACGTATACGTCGCGACGTTAGCTTAAAAATAAAAATATGGGTGAGATAATAGCGACACGATTTTTTAAATATTAAAGTAATTATTAATTACGTAAAAATTCTTAGTCCCTACAAAATGTCTTTTAAAATAAAACATTATCAAAGTTAGGAGGGGTTTGTTCATGGCTAGAGTGATGGCGGTAGGTCCTTTATAGTTGAATGAAATAGTAAATATAGGATAGGGGCTA
Organism: Ligustrum vulgare; assembly: GCA_963555705.1. Taxonomy (NCBI): domain Eukaryota; kingdom Viridiplantae; phylum Streptophyta; class Magnoliopsida; order Lamiales; family Oleaceae; genus Ligustrum; species Ligustrum vulgare. The sequence goes on along the minus strand of OY743169.1, from coordinate 20,342,237 downwards.
GCTCATTTGGGAATGCTTGAACTGGTTACTTTTTATATGTGCTTCCTAGACACGAAAATGCAATTGACAAGCAAACCTAACTTTAGTATTTTTTTCATCAATCTTGTTACGTGTACATGTTAATTCAAATACATGTTGACATAATATATATGTAGCGTAATTTTTTTTTCACAAATCACATAATCTTTTAATCAATAACCACAAATCATCCACATCATCTACTTATCAACCTCTGTATCAATTAACATATACAAGTAGCAATTTTGTTTTATCATTATATTTACATTTTGTTGTAGACACAAATGCTACGAATCTCTATGGGCACAGTATTCAACTTAGTGCAGCCACAAATGTTCATGAATTCAATATCATATGTAGTCCATTTACGATAATACCTCATTATGTCCCTTTAATATTAGGTCCTTCAAATTGTGCTACTTCATTTTTATTTTGGTTGATTGTCTCTTAAACTTTTGGCCACTTAAACTCCTTAAAAAACAAAGGGTTTATTTCACAAATTGCCACTTAAGTTTACCCAAAATTCCAAACAAGCCACTAAGTTGAAGAATTACGCAAATACCACTGAAGTTTTTGTTTGCTTTCACTATACGCCATTTTGTTTAATTTCGTCAAGTTTTATTCTGAGGTGGCACGTTAAATGCCACTAAAGCAAGAACGTGAAGTGCCACTATAGTCAGGGGCGGAGTCAGGATTTGAAGTCAGCGCGGGCGAAAATTAAATGAGGTTTGGGGGGGGGGGGGGATTCTAGAAAAATTAAATGAAATAGAGAAAACTTAATTTCACAAATGATAAATAAATAAATCTCAAATCAAATGTAGTACCTTAAATTCGTTCCTTGCGAGTTTTCATACTTTGAAATCGTTGTACAATAGCTTCATTATCAATCTTCAAAGATATATCTTTCTCTACATAAACAACAAGGCTATCATTCATCCACTCATCACCCATTCGATTGCTCAATCTATCCTTCACAATGCTCATTGCCGAAAATACTCTTTCAACAGTAGTTGTAGCAACTGGTAGAATAAACGCCAAAGTCAAAAGCTTATAAACCAATGGATATACCTTATTTTTCTTTGTCATTACAACCTTCTCTGCAAGTTCACCAAGGCCTTTCAATTCTTGAAATGCGATGTTAGAGCGCATATCAAAAATATAAGTTTCAAGTTGATCATCAAGTGTGAGAAGATCAAATCTTGAAAAATCTTCTATATATAACTCCACAAGTTGAATCAATCTTTTCTTATCGAAATCATAGAATGAATTTTGTGGACATAAACAAGCTATACAAAGGAGTAACTCTGTATTTACCTCTGCGAAACGATCATTCAACTCCTGAAGTTGCAAATCAATGATAGCGTAAAATAAATCTACACAGTAATGATGTAAATTTGTCACTTCTGGTGGTGGATTACATTGAGGAAGACCGCGAGGTGCACTGCGTATAAACACATCATCCATATTGGGAACATCAAGGTGATATCGCTGACAAAAAGAATGAACTTCTTCCAAAAACAAATCCCACCCGTTGTCTCTCATCAATTGGAGACGTTGTTTGCATATTTTCACCAATCCCATTGCATTCACAATATCTTGATCTTTCAATTGTAATGCCTTTGACAACTCATTCGAAACTCCTAAGACTTTTTTCATTAAGTGTAGATTAAATGCAAAATCAAACAAATGTATCGACTCCAATAAATTAAATGCCTCACTTTTTTGATCACCAGAACAAGATTCGTCTTCTGAAATAAATTCAAGTACATCACCAATAGTAGAGAACATTGAAAGACTGATCAAAGAATTATAATATGACCCCCAACGTGTATCACCAGAACGCTGAAGAGTAGTTTCTTGATTAAGTCCTCGTCCACTTAAAACACCGCCTCTCTCCAATGCTTCAACAATAAAGTCTGAATGTTTCTCTCTAAGCAGATCAGAACGTTTGTAAGATGCTCCAATGACATTTACAACATCACCAACCACACGAAAGAAATTAGAAATTGGGATATTCTTCTTTACCACAGCTACAAGAGCTAGCTGAAGTTGATAAGCAAAACAATGTATGTAAAAAGCATATGAGTTCTCCTTAAAAATGAGTGCTTTCAGACCATTGAACTTACCTTGCATATTACTTGCCCCATCATAACCCTGTCCTCTCAACCTAGTTATGCTCAAATCATGTGTAGAAAATAGCATATCAATTGCAGTCTTAAGTGATATAGCTGTGGTACTGCTAACATGCTCAACCCCTATCAAACGTTCATTCACATGTCAACTACTATCCACATAACGTAGGACTACTGACATTTGCTCCTTTACTGATACATCACGAGATTCATCAACAAGATCAGAGAACAATGAATCTCCAACATCTTTGATAATAACATTAATCGTCTCAACAGCACAAGCACTCACTATATCCTTCTGAATATCAGGAGATGTTAATTTGCAATTTTTAGGAGCATTTCCCAATACCACAGCTTTAATATCATCATTATGATCAGCAAGAAATTGCAATTGAACTAGGAAGTTACCTGAATTGAGAGAACCTTCAGATTCATCATGACCCGGAAATGATAACCCTTCACGCAACAAAACTCTAACACAATCAATTGATGCCTCAAGACGAATACGATAATCACTACGTGCTTGTGTTGACTGCTTATGCAAAACCGAATGAATGTTTTAATCTTGATTCATCAATGCTTCACAACTCATTCGAGCTTTATTATGTTCCCTTTCATGTTTACCCTATGAAGTCGAAATCTTTCTTTATTTTTCCAATACGTGAACCCTTCGCTTACAAAAGATTCACCTCCTCCTTGATTACCATGACTTGATTTGAAAAGATAACAGTACAAACAATAAGCGGCGTCTTTTGCTATACTGTACTTCAACCAATTACCAAATTCTTTGAACCAGGAAGATTGGAATCGCCTAAATTGGGATGTTCCGAATTTTCGTTTTGGGAATACATGATCCGAAGGTTGACAAGTACATTTTTGCAAATACGCTCTTCGAACTTGATCACGAATATTAATATTGTAATTTGAAATTGGAATTCTTAATCCATGATCGGTTGGAAGTTGTGCAAGATCAATATCCACTCTATTTTCATGATCGGTGGGAAGTTGTGTAACATCAACATCCACTCTATTTGAAGTCCCCTCATCAACATTTTCTACAACTGGAAACTTTCTTTTAAAAAAGCTATCTAAGGTAGACATGATTTTTTCCTACAAATCACAACTTCCAAATTAAACAAACTCAACAAATAACAATTACAAAACACAAATCTTAAATTACGAAAATTCAAACAAAGTTAATAAAATATATTAAAAATATCCCCAAATGCCAAATCAATATTATTTTCAATACCCCCAAAATACCATCCAATAATCAATATTTTGAAATCAAATTTCAAGATAAAAATCCAAACAAGTCCACTAGTCCAAGATATTGTGTCACAATTCAAAAATTAAAAAAGTTGTTCAAAAAAAAAAAAAAAAAAAAAAGTGTTGCAAATTGTTATTAATTAAATAAGTTATTCAAAAATCAAATAAGTTATTAAATATTAATCACATACTTTATTCATTCACATAACATAATATCATTGTAAATTTGTAACGTCAGACGTGCATTTCCCAATCATATTTCAAACGTGCATTTCCCAATCATATTTTCAAATTTCAGAGACAGGGTCACTGGAATCACAGTACCATCTATTTCTAATTTTTTTCTCTACTACGTACTTTAGTATTTCTTTAGGCACACAGGACAGAAACGATCTGTTAACATAAAAATAGAATTTCATCCCATAGTTTAAAAGGGCTTAATTAGGGTACAGAGGCATTTTATCTTTGTGAGGCCAGTCAGCCTCAAGACGAAACAATAAAATGTCTAAAATCAGGGGCGGAGCCGCGGAGAGGCAGAGCACAGGAGCTAACCTTGAGGCTTCAACTTCGAACTCTAAAGGCTGAAGCTTGCAAAGCAGTCGCCGTCCCCGTCGACAGAGGCAAGCAGCGTCCAGGCGTCCAGCGGAGGCGGAGCTGCAGCCTGCGGAGGACTTCTTTACACTTCAATCTGTCGTCGTCCATTCGATAGGTCACAGAGCTAAGGTAGGTAGTAAGCACTGCTGCACTAAGCACTGAACTAAACACACAGCGCCAGTGGCCCAGCAGCAAGGGAAGAAGACCGTCTGGTTCTTCTGGACGACTGGACCGTGACTTGATTTGGAATGGTAAATGGTAATATATGGCGTGGAAATGGAGTGTAGTCTCTGTAGTCTGCAGATGAACCGAGTTGCTGTCTTGCTGAAGTGAAATGACGGTGGAGTGGTTGGGTGGTGAGCTATAGCTGGAAGGAAGAGTGATTTTGGGCCAAAAAAAATAAAATTAATTGGCCTGGGCTGGACGGCCAAAGTCCAGCGCGGTCTATGGACCGCGCTGGGACTTAATGGGCTCCGCCCCTGACTACAGTTATCTTGTTGTAAATGTATTAATTTTATGAAAAAATCCATTGATATCTTAATCTTACATAATCTTAATCTTAATATCTTATTCTTAATTCTTAATATATATATATATATATATATATATATATATACATTAAAAGTGAGGATTATGGAGAATCTTTTGATTTCCTATTTTACCCATATATATTTAATTATATGTCCAATGTACCCTTACTCCTTAATTAATAACATTAAATATTAATTTATTATTTATAATATTATAATATAATTTCATAATATTTATTTAGTATTTAATTAGTTTATTATCCAACAATTGATTGTATTACAGTCTAATAATTTATAATTTTGTAATATAAATTCATATTTTTACAGTTTTTTTCATTTATTTAGTATTAAGCCATTGTTTAGTTTACATTAAAATTTTATCTTTTTTTTTTACAGTACTCAATCTCAACCATCAAGTAAAAGTTAACCCTACAATAATTGACAATTCAACCAAATCTCAACCATATATTCTCCTAAAAATCGCTATTCATTTTTTTTTTTTAAAATTATTTTTAAACAATACCAAACACACACTAAGAAAAAAAAATTACTTCATCATTTATAAAATATCATTACTACTATAATATCTTAATATAATACTTAAAATATATTACCCATTTGGGACGAGTCAAAAATACGTAATTTCTTATTTTACACGTATATATTTAGCTATATACCAAATATACTCTTACCTTCTTATTTAATAAAATTAAATATTAATTTATTATCTAACAATTATAATGTTATAATATAACTTCATATCAGTATACTTTCTCATTTATTTACTATAAATTAATTTATTATCTAACAATTTACAATTTTATAATATTATTTTATATTATCACTGTTGACGTCAAAAATTGTTGTTGACACGTGGAAACTTTCTTATCGACTTAGGTCAGTATTTCTGGTTTAATAGGATTAGTATTTAGAGATAATAAAATAGAAGAAAAACAGATATGTCTTGGAAGTATTGTAACAACATTTTCGCTTCCAATTTGGTATATTTTATAATGATATAAACTCTTTCCATTTATAGAGAAATTTTTATAGTTTACTGTAACTAAATGAATAAAATAAGAGATTTACACAATAATCCATGCAAATGACGTTGATAACTTATTGTCTAAGCAAAAATATGTAATTGTGGGTCCACTATCACAAAATAAAAATTCTCTAAAACTGCATATTGCGGCGTCTTGTTGCAGGAAACTTCTCTAAGTTGTGCAGCCCTAAGTAAACCACTTGCGTTGAGCCATTTAATTCGTACTCTCAATAAACCTCCTCGTTGTCTAATGTGTACCGAGGTCGAAATTTTACCGACCTCAGGGATCTCCTCCCATATGACAACATGTGTAGGTCGCAAGTCGGACTATGGAGCAACATTAATGAAGTTCGTTGTTCAAAATGAGGGATCCAAGGTGGGCCAAGCCCAATTTAGTTGAGGCCTTCTTTGATGGGCTGAACTCACATATTCCGGATTGGACCTTGATGAAGTTTCATATATCAACAATCACCATTATCATCATAATAATATTTTTATACCTTTTTTCCCATTTATTTGCCATTAAGATTAAAAAAGAAGAAAAATTACTTCGTCATTTAATAAATATTATCATGATTGCAAAATATTAATATAAAAATCAAAATATTACATTCAGAATTTCTAAAATTTGATTGTTCTATTCAAATTTCATAATTTATATTTTGAATGTAATAACTGCGCGGCCTTCAATTCAAAATGTTACAATTTCATTAATTCGTGACTTATTTTCATATGTCACATGAAAAAAACTACAAATTTTAATTCACATTTACATACAGCACAATTACATTACGTTAATGTGGATTAATTTCTGAATTAATGTGTTTATGATATTTTACCCGTACTATTTCATTGATTTTCATATTCAATAATTACACGACAATTAAAATGAATGTCTAAAACTCTTACCAATACCATCATTATTAACATCATTATTAATTAATAACATTAACAATTAATTTTTTATCTAATAATATGTAATTTATATAATTTGATATTATTGCATGTAACTTCTTCTGATTTTATGATACAACATGAAATCATTTCAACAAAAAATGAGTAAGTTGACTATCTCAATGACAAATTAATTGAATTATTTCTTTAAAAAAATGAATATTTTAATGATACAAATCAATTTATCAAGATGAGATCATAACAATATCATATAAGTTAAAATTTAATTTATTTTCATTAAATATTATTAGTTATTATATTAATATACAATACATTTAGATATTTTTATCTTTTTTCAATAACACTCTTAAATTTTTATTAAAACATTAATTAATTCATAAGAAAAAAATTAATTATATTCTAATTAAGAATATAAATAAATAATTTCAAAACTAAAATTTTAGTTTATACTTACATTTTTTATTAAAAAAATGCTCCTAAATTAATCTAATTTATCTATGCACAACTTTATATATATATATATATTTTTTGTAATTTATCGTAAATATTTTACGAGTCAAAAATTAATTTATAAAATATTTACGATAAATTTCTATATATATATATATATATATATATATATCGATTCCTCAGTGAAAATTTTTAAAAACTGCAAATAACTTAATATTCATTTGTCTTTAAACAATATTAATTATGTCAACTACTTTCAAAAACGGTAGTAATTCTTCAAAAAAATCACGCGTGTCATTCATCATTTACAAAAGACGTGCAAAACATGTGCTTACTACTAGTATTCTTAAAAGGAGAATAGCAATCACCAAAATACACACATAGTTTTCCGCCAAAAAAACTTTCTAAATTTAAAATTTTTTGTTAAAAAATAGTACAAATATTTTATTAATTATTATTTTACATGTGTCATTAATTATATTAGCATTCGTGCTATGCTATTAATAATACCAAAATGTTATTTTTTCTTTTTTATTATTATTTTTTAATAATTATTGTATTATTTTGAAATCGAAAAATATTTAATATGGGTGTCAAATTAAAGCTCATAGTGAGAAGCTTAATGCAAACTAACAAGTGAGAGTAAATTGTAAATATATTGTCAGTAAAATCATATAAAAAATTAAAGGTACAGTTTTATTTTATATTTTATATTTTTCCTCAATATCTAAATTTATTTTAGTCATAGATGATTAATTTCTGTTCTGATTTTTTCTCATCAAATTAAAATAAATAATAATTATACGAATTTTTAAGGCAAATCCAATTAAATTGGATTAATTTTACAACAAGATTTCTTCAATTCATTCATCATTTTCATATTATTTTATTTATTTACTGATTATGTTCATTTTTCTATTTTTCATTATAAATTTAAATAACTAAAATATGCAAAAATATATCACAGATTTTAATAATTAGTTTATTTAATAATTTCTATTAAACAATTGATCGATCAGTAATTTTTGTTAAAATAATAATGTAATAATATGAATGAAGAAATTGTCAGTATGAAGAAAGAAGAATCAATTAATGTAACAATATGTATTAAAATTAATGATTATTTTTTAAGAAAAACACTTGAAATTAATAATTAATGCTTAAAAAATCAAATTATACCAAAAAAATCTATCCTACACCTCTTTTTGAAAAGAATATGATGAAGAACAATATATGAAAAGAAAAGCGTCGATATGAAGGAGAATATGTAAGTTGAATTTTGCACATATATTGTATGAGCCTAATTTTGTAGTTCAAAAGTTTTTTTTTTAAAAATAAAATTTCATTTATTGAACGTTAATCATGGGCTGTTTTCCCGTAAAGAGATAAAATAATTGAACAGTTTACAATTTTATTAAAATATTAAAAAAATAATTATATGCCGTAAAAAATGGTGACACTTTATTTCTTAATTTTATTAACACACACACACACACACACACACACACACACACACATATATATATATATATATATATATATATATACACACACACAAAAACTCACTATATATTTTATTTATATTTTCATTAATAATTTTTTTGTTGACATGTAATTAAACTTAATTCATGATCCATTTTCCCGTAAAGAGATACAACAACTCAATGGTTTACAATTTTATTAAAATATTAAAAAAATAATTATATGCCGTTAAAAATGGTGAAACTTTATTTCTTAATTTTATTAACATATATAGACAAAAAGACCCACTATATATATTTTATTTATATTTTCATTAATAATTTTTTTATTGACATATAATTAAATATGAATTAATTAGGTTCAATTAAATAAATCACATTTAAAAATTAAAAATTATTAATCGTGCGAAAGATCTCTTGAGTGGAATTTCATGTTCGTGTAACACAAATCTTGAGATTGGTTTTTACTTTCGTGCATCGTCAATATTGTTTAATTTGTTATATTTATTTATATATAAGATAACATATATTTATTTTTTTGCAATTACTTTATTTTATGTAAATTATAATATTTTGAAGGTTATTATTTCTATTCACGTTAGTAAAAAATATTTGAACAAATTTTTTTATTTATTCTATACCACATATATTTGAAAATTTGTATTGTTTAATTTAAATTTGAGCAGTTGTTTAAATATGTTTGTCTATAGTAAGTAGCAATTTTCGTGTATCACACGGGTGTGAGCAATTACAAATTATACAAATAATGTATTATTTAAAGAAGTTTTCCAAAATTGATGAGAATTGTAATTTATTTCTATTTTTAGCATTCGTTGACAATCTGTATCATTAATCAAAGCAAATAATGTGTTCAATTTTTTTTTTCTATTTTCTGAAGATATTTACAATAAAATTATTTTATATTATTTTTCTGTGCAACGTACGGGTGTGATACTAATTCTTTTAATAAATAAATATATGATTTAGAAACAGAAAAAGGTAGATTTCACCTATACAATAATTTTATTAATAGAAATTCAGACTTATTTAATTCACTCAATACGCTATTGAACACTTTGGTAAAAAAAATTAGAATTCATCTATATAATTATTTGATGACTATATGAACGGTTTATGTTCACTCTCGTTGTTGGGTTTTTTGTTACCCAATAAATTCGGACGATGATGTTAAAATGATTGTAGCGTTGTATGGTTTTTTGTTACCCAATAAATTCAAACGATGATGTTAAAACGATTGTAGGATAAAAATATCGATGCCTAAATGATAAGCTCGCCTCGATAACGACTCGAAACTATTAGAAGTAACTAAATTGTTAGTTGCTCGTAGTTCACTTGGATGACCCACTAGTGTTGACCCATTTATGTAGTCTTGTGTTTTAGTCTTGGACCTAGTTGTATGGCCTATTTTGTTTGGTGGGAGTGCAATTGGGCTTGGGGGCTTTGTTCTGTGGCCCCAGAAACAAGTGACCTAACTCATTCCATATAATTCATGTCTTGCCTCCTTTACACTTGCAACAATTTTGAATGCGGGGGGGGGGGGGGGAGATGAGGTCTTGGTCGATATTTAGTTCTTCAATTTTCTTCTTCTTCTTTCCCTCCTCCCTTTGTGATACTGTATTTCAATCCCCCTAATCCTAGAGTGGGTTAGACTATAGTGGTGCAACCAAGAAGTGCCGATTTGAGAGTGGAGCTTTGTGTATTTGATGTTCATTTGGATGTAGAAATTGAGCCCGAATCGATATTAAGGACAAACATAGTATCAGAGCGATGTTGGGCATGATTTGGGTGAAAAATAAGTGAAAAACAACGAAAGTTGGAGCTGGAAAAAGGGTAGAAACTGGAACGAAAATTTTGTCAAAAACAATGAAATCTATCCAGAATGAAAATTGGAGATTTCGACCAATTCGACCTTCGATCGACGATCAATTACCAACAACTGAATGGGCTTGTAGAGGAGAAGAATCGCCTGAAATTTGGCGACGATCCGACTGTTGATGCGACAGATATTGGAGAAATCGTGACCACTGGCAAACCTCAGCGCATTAAGACGCACATTCTGGTGGTAAGGTGATTTTCTGGTCGATGGCACGTGGCTGCCAACGACAGGGCATGGGGACACGTGGGTTTTTTTTCGGTAATGACGTCTAAAGACAGTCTGTTCCTCTCTCGTCAAGATGGAGCTGTTGGTGCTGACTAATTTCAGTTTGGAGTTTTGCACAGAAAGTTGGAAGATTTTGCCCCTATGGTCGTTCGTTCGACGAGTGATTCGTGTTGCTACAACTTTTGGTGGATGGTTTAGGGTGTATGGTGGTGTCCCCAAAGCGTGATATTCGCATGTCTCCTAATTTACGGATACAGAAAAGTCTGTTATGGTAAATTGGCTGAAACATCTATTTCTTGCACTAGCAAATCATCATGTAGGATGATCATTAGGATTGTAAGTTGTCATTGCTTAGTAACTATTGCCTATTGCTAGACCTCGGAATTACTTGTTTAATTCGTGTCATATATTCAGTGTGAATTTGATATAAATTTTGCTTTAGATGTTCTATTGTCATTTAGAAATGTTTGTGACCTTATGAAGTATGATTGGCTGGATTCTGTATGATGTGTGCTTATACTTTGACTGTGGTTGTTACATTTTTTGCTTGTTGTGTTTGTGCATTTTTTGGGTAAGATGACAGCGGTTGGATTTTTCTTGATGGCTTGGTGATTTGTTTTTTTAGAGCTTTTGATGACAAGGTTTTAGGTCTAATTAGTGCAGTAGGTAAAGTGATATAATTGTGGTATATTGGGACATTCTTAGGAGAGTTTTTCCTAATTGGGAGAGGAGTGGAAGGTGTTAGAAGATAGGTGAGACAAACGGTGCTACTGGATCTAGGTAAGTCCGAGCGAGACTTATTGAGGATAAGTTCTCGATGTTGTCACAAGTGTATCTATGTGATCCATTCTGCATGTGTTTGATTACTTAATTCGATGCATTATTTTGTGTAGCATTTCACCTTATTTGATGTGTTACTTTGCATGAATTTACATGTAATCAATTTTACCGAGTGTAATGTGTTGATATGCATAGTGGGATTGTGATGCATTAGCAATAAATGTGATGATTTCTTTTGGTAATGTGTGGAGTAGATGCCTAAGGGTGCATTGATGAGATGTACGAGGGTGAGTGTGACATTTGAATCATGAGTTGAGATGTGATTAAATGTACTCTAAATCTTCTATCTGAAATCTTGGTCAGATGGAGTGTAAGAGACATTTTGATCACTTCTATTAGGTGGAGACTCATTATCCCCTTAGGTTGAGAGAAGTGAGGTATTGATAGAAGATCATCCCATAGACTTAGGATCTATTCTTGTTTACCAGTTGGCATGTGTGGTGATCAGTCTAGTGATCATAGGTGGCGATATGTGATATGTGTTCTTGAAGAGGGAGATACACGGAATGAGATAGGATAATTGTATGATGTCTTTTCATGAGTTCATTTATGCATTGTAGTGTATATGTGTTGACCGTTGTGTTTGATTAGTTAGGAGTTAGTTTTATGTTCTTTTGTGTGCATATTTGAAAATATTTTTGTTATCCTATGGTTATATCTTTATTGCATATATGTGATTGATTGATTACTGTGATTAGCTATCTTCTGTTTGGGTATTCTTGATCTTAGTCCTAGTGAGTAAATGGAGTAAGTATGGTGTGTGTTTCGAGTGCCAAACATGAGGCAAGGTTTGTAAGTTTAATTTTTATTGGATAACCTTGATTTGACAAGTATAAATATTGTATTGTTTTTTTTTCTTGCAAGTTGATTGAGTATCAAGGTGGAGATTTGTTGGGATTTTTGATACCTAATAAATCTAGGCGATGATGTTAAATGATTGTGGGAGAAAAGTATCGACGCTTAAATGATAAGCTCAACTCGATAACGACTCGGGGCTATTAGAAGCAAGTTAATTGGTAATTGCTCGTAGCCCACTAGTTTTGGCCCATTTATGTAGTCTTGTGTCTTAGTATTGGACCTAGTTGTGTGGCCTATTTTTTTGGTTGGGAGTGTGATTGGGCTTAGGGGTTTTGTGGCCCCAAAACAAGTAACTTAACTCATTTCATATAATACATGTCTTGCCTCCTTTGCACTTGGGGCAATTTTGAACGACAGTAGGGCTCCCTTCGTGATACTGTATTTCATTCTCCCTAATTCTAAAGTGGGTTAGACTATAGTGGTGCAACGAAGGAGTGCCGGTTTGAGAGTCGAGCTTTGTGGATTTGGTGTTCGTTCGGATGTAGAAATTGAGCCCAAATCAATATCGAGGACCAACATAATTTCAACACTCGTAATGCAATTAGAGTCACAAGACTTCAACGAGCATTCAAGAATTTCATGAATGCACTACGAGAATTCAGGATATCTTGATCTCACTTCTCGTTTGAAGCCAAACAATTATGGATGGAAATTGTGATGAATATTATACCTGAACCAACGAATTCATTACATTCACGTCATCAAAAGACACAAACTAACCTAGTCAATAAATATAAAAAGCTAGACACCACATCATACCCCATGTAATCCAGTCATTTTCCCATTAAAAACCCATCAAATAGTGGGTAGGACTCACAAAAAAAAAAAAAAAACGACGATTTTCATGCTGGCAAAAAATGATAGTTCTCGCATCATTTTTCCATCTTATTTGTATAGATGAATTCACATATTTTACCCATCATTGTGGTACCGCACTCTTTCTCTTGGAATTAGCTCCTAGGTTAGACAATGTTGAGTCGACTCTTGGAGATTTCCGAATTGTGAATATAAAAGTTGTTGTTCAACATCATAGATGATGGCGCATGTATGGGTGTGCTTGAAAAAAATTCAAATGGATTCTTTTGTTGTGCCCCTTTTGCTGACATGCATCAAGTTCGACATTTTGAGTTACGTTATCCTAAAAAATAGCGTCAATTTCTTCACCTAAACTGTAATCGGAATCATTTGATATCGAGATCGTGGCATCACTATTTTTGTCAATTGCAATATTCCAAGTGTTGTAAATAACTTGTCTACATAACACCTAACGTCGAACACAAATAAATACAATGGAAAACACGGCTATCCTTCATTTTCTTTTCCTATCGGTTCTATTTCGGTTTGGGTTGCAATTTTCAGCTTCAATTCTTAGATTTTCAAGAGTGAAAGAAGTTTGCTTCCAACTCTAAATCCGTTTCTGGTTGTTAGTCAAGTGGGGTGCTTCAGATGAATTTGAGGAATTTTTGAGGAATTACCACCGGGAAGGCTTCAGATGAATTTTAGGAGTTTTTTAGTTTCTTTTCCACCGAGAAGAAGATAATAAAGTAAGGCAGAATAATTTTTTTTTCTCTCATGAATTTAACGTGCCACTCAGAAGAAAGCTTGACAAAATGGCGTCTAAAGCAATAAAAACTTCAATGGCACGTAATATTTAGACTTTAGTGGCATGTTTGTAATTTTGGGGAATCTTCGGTTGCAATTTGTGAAATTAACCCAAAAACAAATCATAACGGCCATTATAATTGATTTAATTTGTTCAATATTTTTATCTTTATTTTTATTTTTATCTTTTATTATTATTATTATTATTATTATTATTATCTATATTATTATTATTATTATCTTTATCTTTATATCTTTTCTTTATATATATAAAAGTAGAAGTGAGGAGAGAGAGTCATTTTGGAGGGAAAATTGCATTTAATGACTATCTCTCCTCACTTCTACTTTTATATATAAAAAATAAATAAATAAATAAATGATAAAGATTTTTGTAAGAAAAATTATTATTATTATTATTTATTACATATTTAGTAAGAGTTGTAATAAATGTACTATGTATAAGTGTGTTACATTGAAAATAAAAAAAATTTAGATTAATATATTTGAACATAAATAATGTGATATCTATGTAAATGTGTTATGTAGGAAATGGAAAAATTGGATTAATATATTTGAAGATAAATAAATGTGATATCTATGTAAATGTGTTACGTAGAAAATGAAAAAAATTGTATTAATATATTTGAACATAAATAAATGTCATATCTATGTAAATGTGTTACATTGAAAATGAAAATTTTGGATTAATATATTTGAAAATAAATAAATAAATACATGCTATATAAATTTGTTAAGTTAGAAATAAAAATTTTGAATTAATATATTTTGAAAATCATTATATAAAATCATTTAAATTTTACTTCATAATATGTCAATAAATGAGTAGGTTCTTCAATAAGTATATTATAAAAATAATTAATTATTTGCTATCAACTTTTTACCAACAATGATAAATTGGTAGAAAATTTAATCATTTCATCATTTTGACAAAAATTGATATGTTTAAAAAATAAAGAAAAATAAAATATATTAATTAATATATTGGATTTCGAATAAAATATATGTAAGCACCATATTAAAAATAAAGTTAATTAAAAATTAACATATTAAAAGGAAAATAGGTGATAAGGCGGGTAAATTTTTAAAGAAAAACGTAAATAAAAGTCAAAAGAACATTTATATAAAAAATTTAATTACATGTCAAACTTTGAGTGACGTGCTATAGTGAGTGTACATGCATAATTTTTTATTTTGATTAGATTTTTTTTTTTTAAAGTTTCAAATTAAATAACATGTGTTATATAGGAAATGAAAAAATTGGATTAATATATTTGAATATAAATAAATGTCATATCATATCTATGTAAATGTGTTACATTGAAAATGAAAAATTTGGATTAATATATTTTAAAATAAATAAATATATGCTTTATAAATTTGTTAAGTTAGAAATGAAAAAAATTGAATTAATATATTTTGAAAATAAATAAATAGAATTATTGAAATTTTACTTCCTAATATGTCAATAAATGAGTAGGTTCTTCAATACGTATGTTACAAAAATAATTAATTATTTTCTATCAACCTTTTAACCACACGTATTTTCACTATCCAATTTTCAGCCACTACTTTTTACTTCAAAATTATAAATAAACAAGTTTATAAATTAAACATTATTACCAAATCGAGGTTTTTTCATTTCACCATTTTGACAAAAATTGGCATGTTTAAAATACAAGGAAAAATAAAATATATTAATTAATATATTGGATTTCAAATAAAAAATATGTAAGCAACATATTAAAAAATATAGTTAATAAAAAATTATAATACATTAAAAGGAAAATATGTGATGAGGTGAGCAAATTTTAGAGAAAAACGTAATCAAAAGTAAAAAAAAAAAAAAATTATATAAAAAAATTTAAATGAGTGTGAAATTTTGAGTGACGCATTATACTTAGTGTACATTTATCATTTTTTATTTTGAATATTTTTGTCTTTTTTAAAGTTTCAAATTGAATAACATTTTTTTATTGAAGTTTTATTAAAATTATGTTTTTTATTTGATGTGATTGAATCAAGATATTTTCAAAATTATGATTTAAAAATTATATATTCCGTGCATCGCACGGTAGACAATCTTTATCTTTATCTTTATCTTTATATATATAAAAGTAGAAGTGAGGAGAGAGAGTCATTTTGGAGGGAAAATTGCATTTAATGACTATCTCTCCTCACTTCTACTTTTATATATAAAAAATAAATAAATAAATAAATGATAAAGATTTTTGTAAGAAAAATTATTATTATTATTATTTATTAAATATTTAGTAAGAGTTGTAATAAATGTACTATGTATAAGTGTGTTACATTGAAAATAAAAAAAAATTAGATTAATATATTTGAACATAAATAATGTGATATCTATGTAAATGTGTTATGTAGGAAATGGAAAAATTGGATTAATATATTTGAAGATAAATAAATGTGATATCTATGTAAATGTGTTACGTAGAAAATGAAAAAAATTGTATTAATATATTTGAACATAAATAAATGTCATATCTATGTAAATGTGTTACATTGAAAATGAAAATTTTGGATTAATATATTTGAAAATAAATAAATAAATACATGCTATATAAATTTGTTAAGTTAGAAATAAAAATTTTGAATTAATATATTTTGAAAATCATTATATAAAATCATTTAAATTTTACTTCATAATATGTCAATAAATGAGTAGGTTCTTCAATAAGTATATTATAAAAATAATTAATTATTTGCTATCAACTTTTTACCAACAATGATAAATTGGTAGAAAATTTAATCATTTTGACAAAAATTGATATGTTTAAAAAATAAAGAAAAATAAAATATATTAATTAATATATTGAATTTCGAATAAAATATATGTAAGCACCATATTAAAAATAAAGTTAATTAAAAATTAACATATTAAAAGGAAAATAGGTGATAAGGCGAGTAAATTTTTAAAGAAAAACGTAAATAAAAGTCAAAAGAACATTTATATAAAAAATTTAATTACATGTCAAACTTTGAGTGACGTGCTATAGTGAGTGTACATGCATAATTTTTTATTTTGATTAGATTTTTTTTTTAAAAGTTTCAAATTCAATAACATGTGTTATATAGGAAATGAAAAAATTGGATTAATATATTTGAATATAAATAAATGTCATATCATATCTATGTAAATGTGTTACATTGAAAATGAAAAATTTGGATTAATATATTTTAAAATAAATAAATATATGCTTTATAAATTTGTTAAGTTAGAAATGAAAAAAATTGAATTAATATATTTTGAAAATAAATAAATAGAATTATTGAAATTTTACTTCCTAATATGTCAATAAATGAGTAAGTTCTTCAATACGTATGTTACAAAAATAATTAATTATTTTCTATCAACCTTTTAACCACACGTATTTTCACTATCCAATTTTCAGCCACTACTTTTACTTCAAAATCATAAATAAACAAGTTTATAAATTAAACATTATTACCAAATCGAGGTTTTATCATTTCACCATTTTGACAAAAAATGGCATGTTTAAAATAGAAGGAAAAATAAAATATATTAATTAATATATTGGATTTCAAATAAAAAATATGTAAGCAACATATTAAAAAATATAGTTAATAAAAAATTATAATACATTAAAAGGAAAATATGTGATGAAGTGAGCAAATTTTAGAGAAAAACGTAATCAAAAGTAAAAAAAAAAAAATTATATATAAAAAAATTTAAATGAGTGTGAAATTTTGAGTGACGTGTTATACTTAGTGTACATTTATCATTTTTTATTTTGAATATTTTTGTCTTTTTTAAAGTTTCAAATTGAATAACATTTTTTTATTGAAGTTTTATTAAAATTATGTTTTTTATTTGATGTGATTGAATCAAGATATTTTCAAAATTATGATTTAAAAATTATATATTCCGTGCATCGCACGGGTAGACAACTAGTCTTTATATATATAAAAGTAGAAGTGACGAGAGAGAGTCATTTTGGAGGGAATTTTGCATTTAATGATTCTCTCTCCTCATTTTTACTTATATATATAAAAAATATAAAAAATAAATAAAGAAAAGATAAAGATTTTTGTAGAAATTTTTTTTATTTATTACATATTTAGTAGGAATTGTAATAAATGTACTATGTGTAAATGTGTTACATTGAAAATCTTTATCTTTATATATATAAAAGTAGAAGTGAGGAGAGAGAGTCATTTTGGAGGGAAATTTGCATTTAATGATTCTCTCTCCTCATTTTTACTTATATATATAAAAAATATAAAAAATAAATAAAGAAAAGATAAAGATTTTTGTAGAATTTTTTTTTATTTATTACATATTTAGTAGGAATTGTAATAAATGTACTATGTGTAAATGTGTTACATTGAAAATGAAAAAATTATATTAATATATTTGAATATAAATAATGTGATATCTATGTAAATGTGTTACGTAGGAAATGAAAAAATTGGATTAATATATTTGAACATAAATAAATGCGATATCTATGTAAATGTGTTACGTATGAAATGAAAAAATTGTATTAATATATTTGAATATAAATAATGTGATATCTATGTAAATGTGTTATGTAGAAAATGAAAAAAATTGTATTAATATATTTGAACATAAATAAATGCCATATCTATGTAAATGTGTTACATTGAAAATGAGAATTTTGGATTAATATATTTGAAAATAAATAAATACATGCTAGATAATTTTGTTAAGTTAGAAATGAAAATTTTAATCAATATATTTTGAAAATAAATAAATAAAATCATTGAAGTTACCTCCTAATATATCAATAAATGAGTAGGTTCTTCAATAAGCATATTGCAAAAATAATTAATTATTTGCTATCAACTTTTTACTACCAATGATAAATTGGTAGAAAATTTAATCATTTAATCATTTTGACAAAAATTGATATGTTTAAAAAGAGGAAAAATAAAATATATTGAATTTTGAATAAAATATATGTAAACAACATATTAAAAAATAAAGTTAATTAAAAATTATAACATATTAAAAGGAAAATAGGTGATAAGGTGGGCAAATTTTTAGAGAAAAACGTAAATAAAAGTCAAAAAATATTTTAACAAAAAATTTAATTAAGTCCTAAACTTTGAGGGCACGGTACACTGAGTGTACATGCAGAATTTTTTATTTTGATTAGTTTTATTTTTTAAAAAAGTTTCAAATTCAATAACATGTGTTATGTAGGAAATGAAAAAATTGGATTAATATATTTGAACTTAAATAAATGTCATATCATATCTATGTAAATGTGTTACATTGAAACTGAAAATTTTGGATTAATATATTTTAAAATAAATAAATATATGTTATATAAATTTGTTAAGTTAGAAATGAAAAAATTGAATTAATATATTTTGAAAATAAATAAATAGAATTATTGAAATTTTAATTCCTAATATGTCAATAAATGAGTAAGCTCTTCAATACGCACGTTACTAAAACAATTAATTATTTTCTATCAACTTTTTAACTACACATATTTTCTCTCTCCAATTTTCAGCCACTTTTACCTCAAAATGATAAATAAACAAGTTTATAAACCAAACATTATTACCAAACGGAGGCTTAATCATTTCATCATTTTGAGAAAAATTGGCATGTTAGAAAATAAGGAAAAATAAAATATATTAATTAATATATTGGATTTCAAATAAAATATATGTAAGCAACATATTAATAAATATAGTTAATAAAAAATTATAACCTATTAAAAGGGAAATATGTGATGAGGTGGGCAAATTTTCAGAGAAAAACGTAAATAAAAGTAAAAAACAATTGTATATAAAAAATTTAAATGAGTGCCAAATTTTGAGTTGCGCTGTATACTTAGTGTATATGTAGCATTTTTTATTTTGAATAGTTTTTTCTTTTTTAAAGTTTCAAATTCAATAATATTTTGTATTGAAATTTTATTGAAATTATATTAAAATTATGTTTTTTATTTGATATGATTGAATCAAGATATTTTCAAAATTATGATTTAAAAATTATACATTTCGTGCATCGTACGGGTGGACAACTAGTATATATAAAAGTAGAAGTGAGGAGAGAGAGTGATTTTGGAGGGAGAATTGCATTTAATGACCCTATCTCCTCACTTTTACTTTTATATATAAAAATAAAAAATAAAGAAAAGATAAATATTTTTGTTGAAAAATTTATTATTTATTACATTTTTAGTAAGAGTTGTAATAAATGTATTATGTGTAAATGTGTTACATTGAAAATGAAAAAAAATAGATTAATATATTTGAACATGAATAATGTGTATCTATATAAATGTGTTATGTAGGAAATGAAAAAATTTGATTAATATATTTGAACATAAATAAATGTGATATCTATGTAAATGTGTTATGTAGGAAATGAAAAAATTGTATTAATATATTTGAACATAAATAAATGTCATATCTATGTAAATGTGTTACATTAAAAATGAAAATGTTGGATTAATATATTTGAAAATAAATAAATACATGTTATATAAATTTGTTAAGTTAGAAATGAAAATTTTGAATCGACATATTTTAAAAATAAATAAATAAAATCATTGAAGTTTTACTTCCTAATATGTCAATAAATTAGTATGTTCTTAAATAAGCATATTACAAAAATAATTAATTATTTGCTATCAACTTTTACGACAAATGATAAATTGGTAGAAAATCTAATCATTTAATCATTTATTGATATGTATAAAAAATAAGGAAAAATAAAATATATAAATTAATATATTGAATTTCGAATAAAATATATGTAAACAACATATTAAAAAATAAAGTTAATTAAAAATTAAAACATATTAAAAGGAAAATAGGTGATCAGGTGGGCAAATTTTTAGAGAAAAACGTACACAAAAGTCAAAAGAAATCTTATATAAAAAATTTAATTAAATGTCAAACTTTGAGTGATGCGGTATACTGAGTGTACATTCAGAATTTTTTATTTTGATTAGTTTTTTTTTTTTTTAAAGTTTCAAATCCAATAACACGTGTTAAAATAAATAAATGTCATATCATATTTATGTAAATGTGTTACATTGAAAATGAAAATTTTGGATTAATATATTTTAAAATAAATAAATATATGCTATATAAATTTGTTAAGTTAGGAAAGCAAAAATTGAATTAATATATCTTGAAAATAAATAAATAGAATTATTTGAAACTTTATTTCCTAATATGTCAATAAATGAGTAGGCTCTTCAATACGTATGTTAGAAAAATAATTAATTATTTTCTATCAACTTTTTAACCACACATATTTTCTCTCTCCAATTTTCAGTCACTACTTTTTACCTCAAAATCATAAATAAACAAATTTATAAACCAAACATTATTACCAAACGGATGCTTAATCATTTCATCATTTTGACAAAAATTTGCATGTTTAAAAAATAAGGAAAAATAAAATATATGTAAGCAAAACATTAAAAATATAATTAATAAAAAATTATAATATATTAAAAGGGAAATAGGTGATGAGGTGAGCAAATCTTCATAGAAAAACGTAAAAAAAAGTAAAAAAAAAAAATTATATAAAAAATTTAAATGAATGCCAAATTTTGAGGTGCGCAGTATACTTAGTGTACATGTAGAATATTTTATTTTGAATAGTTTTGTCTTTTTTAAAGTTTCAAATTCAATAACATTTTGTATTGAAATTTTATTGAAATTATGTTTTTTATTTGATATGATTGAATCAAGATATTTTCAGAGTTATGATTTAAGAATTATATATTCCGTGTATCGCACGGGTAGGCAACTAGTTATTATTATTATATAAAAGTAAAAGTGATGAGAGAGAGTCATTTTGGAGGGAAAATTACATTTAATGACGCTCTCTCCTAACTTCTACTTTATATATAAAAAAATAAAAAATAAATATACAAATTTTTGTAAAAAAAATAATTATTTATTACATATTTATTAAGAGTTGTAATAAGTGTACTATGTGTAAATTTGTTACATTGGAAATGAAAAAATTAGATTAATATATTTGAACGTATATAATGTGATATCATTGTAAATGTGTTGTGTAGGAAATGAAAAAACTGAATTAATATATTTGAACATAAATAAATGTGATATCTATGTAAATGTGTTACGTAAGAAATGAAAAAAATTGCATTAATATATTTGAACATAAATAAATGTCATATCCATGTAAATGTGTTACATTGAAAATGAAAATTTTAGATTAATATATTTGAAAATAAATAAATACATGCTTTATAAATTTGTTAAATTAGAAATGAAAATTTTAAATCAATATATTTTGAAAATAAAAAATAAAATCATTGAAATTTTACTTCCTAATATGTCAATAAATGAGTAAGTTCTTCAATAAGCATATTACAAAAATAATTAATTATTTGCTATCAACTTTTTACCACCAATGATAAATTAGTAGAAAATTTAATCATTTAATCATTTTGACAAAAATTAGTATGTTTAAAAAATAAAGAAAAATAAAATATATTAATTAATATATTGGATTTCGAATAAAATATATGTAAGCAACATATTAAAAAATAGAGTTAATTAAAAATTATAACATATTAAAAGAAAAATATATGATAAGGTGGGCAAATTTTTGGAGAAAAACGTAAATAAAAGTCAAAAGAAATTTTATATAAAAAATTTAAGTTTATAAATCAAACATTATTACCAAACGGAGGTTTAATCATTTTATCATTTTAAAAAAATTGGCATGCTTAAAAAAAAAGAAAATATTAATTAATATATTGGATTTCAAATCAAATAAAATATATGTAAGCAACACATTAAAAAAATATAGTTAATAAAGAATTATAACATATTAAAAGGGAAATAGGTGATGAGGTGGGCAAATTTTCAGAGAAAAACGTAAATAAAAGTCAAAAAAATTATATAAAAAATTTAAACGAGTGTCACATTTTGAGTGACGCAGTATACTTAGTGTACATGTAGTATTTTTTATTTTGAATAGTTTTGTCTTTTTTAAAGTTTCAAATTCAATAACATTTTGTATTGAAATTTTATTTTTTTATTTAATACAATTGAATCAAGATATTTTCAAAATTATGATTTAAAAATTCTATATTCCATGCATCGCACGGATAAACCACTAGTTATTAATAAAGACATTAGATTTTGTTTAATTTTCTTGGTTCTCTAGCACGTATTTTTGTTTTACACCATTTGATATGAGAACATGATAAGTGTGTTAACACACTTAATAAACATCTAAGACTATCTAATTATTGATGAAATTGATTAATTTCTACTCATAATTGTGTATTTATTACTTTTATAGGGTAAAAAAAATCAAAAACTCAAACTGAAGGAAGATAATACAAAAGGATGAGAAAAAGGGTGAGAATCGTCGAAAAAACTTGAAGTTGGGGATTAAAATGCAAATTGTTGGACGACTTTGACTGCAAATTCTCAAGGACATTATTGAAATAACAGTAAAAGTCTGAGGACCACGATGTACATGATAAATGTTTAAAAATTTGACTTGCAAATACGTGGATACTTTGATGTACAAAACAAAAGAAAAACAAGAAAAAGGCTTGGGCTGAAGCCCATGCATTTTGCTGGGCGCTCAGGTAAGCATCCAGCAGATATCCAAGATTGATTCCTGCTGCTAATTTTGGGGCAGAAATATTTTGTCCTAAATTTATAAATTTTGGTTTGACACGAGTTATTAAACCTATAGAAGTATCTAAAAACATTGTATCTTAAGTTTAAAACTTAAGTCACCAACCTAAATCTCGCTACAATGGTCATTAAGAAATATTAATGAGTGAGGTTAAAGAAAGTTGCATTTGCTTATTTGTTTCTACCTCACTTTGAAGTTTTTTTACTCGAGTTATTAAATTCATTGGGTATTTCAAAACTTGATACCTTTTGATCTTAGAAAAAATTTGGGGAGTTGTAGAAGTAAAGCTCACTACATGGGTCAAATAGAAATTTTAGAGGAGTGAGATTCAAGAGGAATTATCACACAGCTTGTGGTGATGTCAATGTGACGGGTACGGGTCGAAGACCTCATTCTCATTCCCATCCCAGTTACATGCAGGGCGGGTCGGTGCAGGGGTTAAAAACTCTCCGTTTAAATCCTCATTATCATTATCATTATTATTATTATTATTATTAAATCTTTAAAAAAAAAAAAAAAAAACTAAACCTTATTATCACATTCCTTTAAGTTAGTAATCTAGGTTGGAATCATCCAACTTGGTTTAAAAGAATAAGTAATCTTTCAAAATGTATTGAATTTTTAATTTTTACAATTTTTAAATTATAAACTGGGTGAGGATGGGTCGGGCACCTCATTCTCATCCCTGTTCCCATCCCCATAACGGGGATAAAATTAGTGATGGTAACGGAGCGGATTTGAGTCGGGACCTCCTGACACATGCCCCGCCCCGCGAGATTTTTTCAATTCCAAACCCGCCCCTGCGACCAACGAATTTCGGGTCGGGGGCGGGTCGGGGCAGGTCAACCCCGTCGCCCCGTTTACCCGCTTCGTTTATTTTTTTTTATTTTTAGTTTTTTTTTTTATTTTTTTTCGATATTTTTTATTTTTTCCTTATTATTTTTTATTAATTTATTTAATCGGGGTTCGGGTTAGGTACCGGTCGGGTCAGATTTTTTTGCCATTTCTAGATAAAATCATTACCACTCCCGCCCCATTCGGGGCGGGTCCCCGCCGGGATCGGATCTCGTCGGAGAAATTGTCATCTCTAACAATCTGCAAGAAACCGTACATTTGTCCTTGATTTGGGGGCTTATATAACTAGTGGGTTTTAATCAATGTTGTTAAACCCGGACCGGCCGGGCCACTCGGTAAACCCGGGACCCGATCCAAAATTTGGGTCTCAAAAATAAAATAAAAAATCTGATTTTAAAAACCCAGTTGAAAACCAGCCAACCCGGCTGGTTCTAAAGCAACCCGCCAAACCAGTACCGGGTTTTTCGGGCTGGCCAGTCCAACTGTGGCATTTTCCAGAATTTAATTTTTTTTTTTTTTTTTCAAATATTAAACTACAATTACAACCCAACCAAACAGCCCAATATACAATGCAACAATTTATTCCTTACAAACATAGGTTTCCGATGTGGGATTCATGATGGAGAAGGGCCTTCACAGATTCATTAAAAGAAGAAATGAGAATTTTCTCCTTCGGCAAATTCTCTCATCTGTCTATCTCCTTCAAAGCAAGATTGAGTTTCAATTTCACTATTTCTGTGAACCCACTTCCACCATTTGCATTGATATTCTTCACCAAATCTCCATTGACAATCCCTCCTCCGCCAGGTAATCCTAAACACAGCGCAGTTTCCTCAAATCCCAACTGTTCCTTCTCACGTTCTTCACTAATCAGTAATCATAGTCATTTTTGGGCTTCAATTTCTGTCAAAATCTGGGTTTTTTTTTCTGTTCTTCCAATGGTAGAGAGACTAAAGATTATGATAACAATAATGA
The DNA here is from genome assembly GCA_963555705.1 of Ligustrum vulgare. NCBI lineage: Eukaryota > Viridiplantae > Streptophyta > Magnoliopsida > Lamiales > Oleaceae > Ligustrum > Ligustrum vulgare. Next base: position 20,316,860 of record OY743169.1, on the reverse strand, counting down.
GAAATTAAAAAGATGGGGGAAGAGTGAGTTGGAGCAAGATTGGGTATTAAATTGTTAATATACGGAGTGTGCAATTTGTGTTTATTAATGGGAAATGTAACACATAGATCAATGAGCTGGATAGGAAATGGAAATTGACATGCATCTTCTCCTGGTTGCTTTTGCAGCGCTTCACTCTCCATTTTTCAATTTTTTTTTTTTTTATAATTTTAATATTTTACAGTTTATTTAATACACCGGGTTGACCCAGAGTCGACCCCAAGTCGACCCACGACTCTTTTCGTTTTCCAGGTCGATGCCTGGTCCGGGTTTTAAAACATTGATTTTAATTACTTAGTTGATGCTTGATCATTAAAGCGTCTCAAATTTAAAGAGAATCATCACATGACGAAATTGTTGACGCTATCAGTGGAACTCAACCGAATTGAAAAAAAAATATGAGAGTGACTTGAGGACAACCTTTAGATTTACATCTCGGTAGAGAGAATGAGTATCCATACGGGGAGGTGAATATCACGAGATGGAAATGAAAGAATTGAGCACTAAGGATCGGGTTGGCACAAATTCGAATGTTTTCCTCTCTGCAATCCTTTTTTGAGCCTAGATGAAGATTTAAAGTGACTATACGAACACGCGCGCGCATACCAATGTTTTCAGAACCGGACCGACCATCGACCCGGCCGAGAGACTGGATCAAGAGTCAGATGGTCAACCCGAAGTCGACCCACTGACCCTCGGGGTTTTAAAACATTGGTTTTAATTACTTAGTTGATGCTTGATTATTAAAGCGTCTCAAATTTAAAGAGAATCATCACATGACGAAATTGTTGACGCTATCAGTGGAACTCAACCGAATTGAAAAAAAAAGAGAGTGATTTGAGGGCAACCTTTAGATTTACATCTCGGTAGAGAGAATGAGTATCCATACGGGGAGGTGAATATCACGAGATGGAAATGAAAGAATTGAACACTAAGGATCGGGTTGGCACAAATTCGAATGTTTTCCTCTCTGCAATCCTTTTTTGAGCCAAGATGAATATTTAAAGTGACTATACGAACACGCGCGCGCATACCAATGTTTTCAGAACCGAACCGGCCATCGACCCGGCCGAGAGACTGGGTCAAGGGTCAGAGGGTTAACCCGAAGTCGACTCGGGGTCGACTCGGGCATTAAATAATATTAAGCCCCTGTTTGGTAGAAATTAAAATCTAGATTTTAATCTAAGTCAAAGTCAACAATCAATCTAAACCACAGATTTCGTGGGGCCTACAACTTTTCAACCACACATCTTATCAACTTTTATCAAAATTTACTAAAAATCTAATTTTAATCTCCACCAAACATGGGCTAAATAAATATTAAATAAATCAAAAAATTAAAAAAACTAAAATAAAAAATAAAAAAAATATGAAACCCGGGTCAAACCCGGGTTCGGGTCGGTTGGGTTTCCAGAGTCAACCGGGGTTGTTGATCGAGTTTGACCCGACTGGGTTTCTGGGGTTATCCGGCCCGAGTCGCGGTTTTTCGGGTTGACCCGGCCGGGCCGGGCCGGGTTTGAAAACAATGGCGCATACACACACACCGATCAAATATCGGATAAGCTTAACTCATTTTTGATAGTATTATTTGAAGGCATATTTTATACTCATGAAAATCATGACAAGTGGTTTTACATTGTTGACTGTTATTTCATGTCACTTGACTATATTAGTATATAGTCTTTCTCGAGATGAGCAAAAGCTTAAGTTTGAGGATGTTTGATATGTTTGTTTAACACACTTAATAAACATCTAAAACTATCTAATTATTGATGAAATCGATGGATTTCTACTCACAATTGTGTATTTATTGCTTTTATGTGCTAAAGCCTCCAATTGAAGAAAGACAGTGCAAAAGGAAGAGAAAAATGACGAGAATTGTGGGGAAAAAAGGAAATGCAAAGGGTCAAAAGTTGGAAGACCTTGGTTGCAAATTCTAAACTACATAATTGAAACAAAATTCAAAATTTGAGGACCAAAGTGTGAAGAATAAAATTTTAGTGGTATGACTTGCAAATATGTGGGTATTTTGATGTATAGAACATAAGAAAACAAAAGGCAAAAAAATCTATCTTTCTATATATAATAATAGGATAACCATCATCATTTTTATGCACACTTTCTCGCCCAAAATTCTTTTTAAATAAGGAAATTTTTTCCAAAAACAAATATTAAATGTAATTAATAAAAGTTAGTATTAAATGGTTGTATTAAATAAAAGTTGACATTAAATGAAAGTTAATAATAAATGTGGATCACACACACGCACATATGTATGTATGAAGTTTTTATAAAATATATGTAATCAATACATTAAAAATTAAACTTAATCAAAAATTAAAATACATTAAAAATAAAATTGGTGATAAATACAAATAAAATTAAAACAAATTTTGATGCAAACCACGTAGCAATTGTAGCTACGCAATCCACAAATTATTGGAATCGACCCAAGAACGCCAAAGAATCACGATTTCGAGATTGATTCAAATTAATTGAACCAAGCAACCAACACAATCAATAGATATGTTGACCTCTTGATCACAATGAAAATAAATCTCACCCAATATTTGAACAAACAAGAATTAAACTCGCAAGTTCGGATTTTATTAAATAAATAATAAAGTATGAAAGCAAATTGCCTCTCAATAATAATATCAAAGTTGTGTATGAATAATGAAAATTACATCCCTATAAATAAGGTCAAAAACTAGGTTAAGAAATTTAATTATACTAGGAAACAACTAGCTAAAAAAAAGGAAATAAAAATTAACCTAAATTACGCGTATATGTTTTTACGGCCGTGACCCTTCCCTTTACGGCCGTAACTTGGTTTCTGTTTAATAGTTACGGCCGTGACATAATTATTTACGGCCGTAATTCTTATTTCTGAAAATCTCGTTCTTTAACCCGAGGCTTCGTTACGGCCGTGATAAAAGCTTCTTACGGCCGTACGTCCAATTTCTTCAAATTCTCAATTTTCAGCAGTGAGCTCTTCACGGCCGTAAGAATTACGGGTTACGGTCGTGAATTTTGAAACTTTGCAATTTTCTTCGACGGCTTGAATGATGTTGATCCACTCATCGTTTTGGCTCGGTCCCAACATGGAACTTGCTTCTTTTGATGACACGAACATTGTTTTGGCCATTGTTTCTTGAACTAACTTGTCCATTGCTTCATTGGCCCTCTTTGTTTGCAATTGAGTCATCGATCCTCCTTTGATCTTCAACGGATCTTTGTGCGGGCTTGTATCCGTGGTCTGGATCACATCATCCCCTCCCTCTTCGAAATGATTCGACCTCGAACCTGTACCTGCATCAAACGGAGATAGATCAGAAACATTAAATGGAGCCGAAACATTATACTCACCAGGAAGATCTAATTTATAGGCATTGTTGTTGATCCTTTCAATCACTTGGAATGGACCATCTCCTCGCGGTTGTAACTTTGACTTGCGTTGTTCTGGAAACCGCTCCTTTCTCAAATGTACCCAAACCCAATCATCGGGCTCAAATATGACGCATTTTCTCCCCTTGTTAGCCTTCGATGCATAATGTTCATTTTTCTTTTCAATCGCCAACCTCACTTTGTCGTGGAGTGATTTAACCATCTCAGCCTTTTTCTTTCCATCTAAACTACTACGTTCATTCACAGGTAAATGAATTAAATCCAATGGTGTTAGCGGATTAAAATCATAAACAATTTCAAATGGTGAATAAGAAGTAGTAGAATGTATAGCCCTATTATATGCAAATTCAATAAATGGTAAACACACTTCCCAATTTTTCAGATTTTTATTGATTATCGTGCGCAACAATTGAATCATTGTCCTATTTACTACCTCGGTTTGTCCATCGGTCTGTGGGTGACAAGTTGTAGAGAAAAGTAGTTTTGTTCCTAGCTTGTTCCACAAGACTCTCCAAAAATGACTAAGGAATTTAACATCCCTATCCGAGACAATACTTTTAGGAACCCCATGTAAGCGCACGACTTCCCGAAAGAAAATTTCAGCTATGTTAGTAGCATCATCAGTTTTGTGGCATGGTATGAAATGTGTCATTTTACTAAAGCGATCTACTTCCACAAAAAATGAATCTCTTCCCTTCTTAGTCCTAGGTAGTCCCAAAACAAAATCCATAGAGATATCGACCAAAGGTTTACTAGGGACGGGTAAAGGCATATATAATCCATGGGGTTTAATCCTAGATTTAGCCTTCTTACAAGTAATGCATCTATTACAAACTCGAACCACATCAATCTTCATCTTAGGCCAATAGAAATGTTCACTTAGGATTTCAATGGTCTTTTTAACCCCAAAATGACCCATTAAACCTCCACTATGAGCCTCTCTCACAAGTAACTCTCTCATTGAACTCCTAGGGACACACAATTTATTTTCTCGAAATAAATAATCATCATATTCAAAGAACCTATCCACATCCCCTTTACCACATAATTCATAAATATTAGAAAAGTCCAGATCACTAGCATACATGTCCTTAATGTATTCAAATCTAAGTAATTTAGAATTTAAAGAATTTAAAAGAACATACCTTCGAGACAATGCATCTGCCACCACATTTTCCTTACCTTGTTTGTATCGGATGACATAGGGAAATGTTTCGATGAATTCTACCCACCTTGCATGTCTCTTACTCAGCTTAGCTTGACCCCTCAAATGCTTCAAGGATTCATGATCAATGTGTATCACGAACTCCCGTGGCCACAAGTAATGTTGCCATGTCTCCAAAGCGCGCACAAGTGAGTATAACTCCTTGTCATATGTGGGGTAATTAAGTGCAGCCCCTTTTAGTTTTTCACTAAAATAGGCGATTGGCCTTTGATCCTGCATTAAAACAGCTCCAATGCCTAGCCCTGAGGCATCACATTCAATCTCAAAAGCCTTGTCAAAGTTAGGAAGTGATAAAACCGGTGCTTTACACAACATATTTTTAATTGTTTCAAATGCATGTTCCTGTTCTACTCCCCATTTAAAACCTACACTTTTTTTGACAATTTCTGTGAGTGGTGCGGCAATCGTGCTAAAATTTTTAACAAAACGCATATAAAAACTAGCCAAGTCATGAAAACTCCTAATCTCAGTTATGCTTTTAGGTGTTGGCCATTATTTAATAGCTTTGAATTTTTCTTCATCTACTTCTATTCCTTTAGCACTAACCACATAGCCAAGAAACACAACTTTTTCCATGCAAAAATTACACTTTTTAAAATTAGCAAAAAGTTGCTCTTGTCTTAAAACCACAAGCACACACCTAACATGCTCCACATGCTCATTCAAAGTTTTACTATATATCAAGATATCATCGAAGTAAATTACAACGAATTTACCTATAAATGCACGTAAAACATGATTCATTAAACGCATAAATGTGCTAGGTGCATTAGTAAGTCCAAAAGGCATTACTAACCATTCATACGTGCCATACTTAGTTTTAAAAGCAGTTTTCCACTCATCTCCTTCTTTCATTCGAATTTGATGATAACCACTCTTAAGGTCAATTTTACTAAATATGCTAGAGCCATGCAATTCATCCAACATATCATCTAACCTAGGAATAAGATGACGATACTTTACCGTTATGTTGTTGATGGCCCTACAATCGATACACATTCTCCAAGTCCCGTCCTTTTTGGGTACAAGTAACACGGGGACGGCACATGGACTCATACTTTCCCTTATATACCCTTTGCTCATCAAGTCCTCCACTTACCTTTGGAGCTCCTTCGTCTCCTCGGGGTTACTTCGATAAGCGGGGCGGTTTGAAATGACTGCTCCAGATACAAAATCAATTTGATGTTCAATACCTCGAATGGGTGGTAACCCACTAGGTATGTCATCAGGAAATACATCGTCAAATTCCTGCAAGAGAGAAATAGCCAAACTAGGGAGGGATTTGTTAGTTTCATCAAATGCAAGGAATGATTCCTTGTATAGCAGAAGGACCATTGGCCGTTCTTCCATGAATGCTTTCTCGATTTCACTCCTTTTTGCGTAGAAACTCATTTGTCTTTCTTTTATGGCACTCCTCGCTCCCTCTCCTTTTTCTGAGGTATGTACCCCAACACTCCTTTTTTCTCTCACCTCTCCTTTTTCTGGAGTCGTGGCTCCAACTCTCTTTTCCTCTCATTTTTCTGAGGTCGTGGCCTCAACTCTCTTTCTCTCATTTTCCTTCACTCTTTTTTCTTAATCATTTTTCAATTTTATTTGATCTTCATACACTTGTGACGGTGTCAATGGTGCAAGTGTAATGGTTTTTCCCCCTTTGGTAAATCTATACCTATTTTTATACCCATCATGCGTTACCTTCCTATCATATTGTCAAGGTCTACCCAACAAAATGTGTCCGGCATGCATAGGAACCACATCACACATAACATCATCCATGTAGCTACCAATAGAAAAACTCACCAACACCCTCCTATTCACCTTAATTTCTCCACCATCATTTAACCATTGAAGCCTATAAGGTTTATGATGTTTTAATAAATGTAATCCTAATTTTTCAACAAGCGTAGTACTAGCGACGTTAGTGCAACTACCACCATCAATAATCATACTACATACCTTGTTATTAATGCGACATCGTGTATGGAATATGTTCTCTCGTTGTTGTTCCAAATCATCCGTGTTGATTTGAGCACTAAGAACTCGCCTTGCTACTAATAACTCGCCATGCTCCCCGGATAACACATCCTCATCATCACATACTTCCTCCAACACTGTCATATTGCTATAATCTTCTTCCTCACTATCACTCTCCATGATTCTGTCCTTCCGCACAAGTATCACTCGCCTATTAGGACATTAAGATGCCACATGTCCTCTCCCCAAACATTTGAAGCATTGAATGTCTCTACTCCTAGATGGTTGAGGTTCCCCTTTAGGTGCGAGTTTGCTAGCATGTTCCTCTTTCCCTTTTGGTGCCTCAAACTTCCCTTTTGGTGCTTCAAACTTCCCTTTTGAAACAGCCCCATCTCCTTTACTTTCCCACTTCGGCTTCCAAGAAGAATTAGAACCAGATTGATACCTTGCCATTCCCTTTTTCTTTATTTGCTTCTCCACCTTTATAGCCATGTGCAACACATCTTCCATCTCCAAATAATGTTGTAGTTCAACCACATTAGCTATATCCCTATTCAACCCATTCAAAAATCGAGCCATCGTAACCTCCCTATCCTCTTCTACATTAGCTCTAATCATCAATATCTCCATCTCCTTATGATAATCCTCCACACTCTTTGATCCTTGGTATAGACTTTGTAATTTTTGATGAAGCTCCCGATGGTAATGACTAGGAACGAACATCTTTCTCATGATAGCTTTTAACTCATCCCAAGTACTAACGGACCTCTCGCGATTCCTCCTCCTAGAAGTCACCAATTGATCCCACCAAGTACTAGCGTAATCGGAGAATTCAAGTACAACTACCTTAACCTTTTTCTCTTCCGAATAAGTGTAGCAATTGAAAATTAATTCCATCTTCTTTTCCCATTCTAGGTATGCTTCCGGATCACTCCTACCCTTGAATGACGGAATTATCATTTTGATGTTGCTCATACTACCATCCATTCTATCGCCACCAAGATCTCTATCCCTTCTTCCATGCCTAATTCCTCTATCCAAAATTGCTCTATCGTCAAAATCATTACCTTCTTCATTCTCATCGATCCCCTCTATTCTACGATCTTGCCCACCTTGTATACGGGCATTAGGCACTTCCTGAGGTTGCTAAAACCTTTCTAACCTACCTAACACATCCCAAAACAACCGCTCAAACCGTTGTACCATCTCTTCCGTCATGTTGACTCGATCGTTGTTTTTTGTAGTAGAAGATTGTTCAGACATCCTAAAACTAAATATTATATGCCTCACGTGTATTTCGCTCGTGTATCACTCAAATTTGGATTTTACCCTCTATTGATCTCACCTCTCTGCCTTTTTCCACTCAATGGCTTTCACCCCAATTGCTTCAAAGAACGAACCCGAACTCAAACAAGTTTAAGCCCGAATGATTCAAATCGAGCAAGAGTGAGAATTTTATGAACTGTTTAGAAAACTTGAAGAAGACCTTTAGAGAATGGAATTTGACTCGATATAGAACTTGACACTTTTTATGGAAACTAAGATTGAGTCAAGAATATATTTCTTGAAATCAAATAACAGCTATTTTTTTTTCTTGGACTTGGAATTTTCGTTTTTTTTTTAGATTTCTCGAAAACTCAACTTCGAGAAAGACGAAACAAACGAAATTTAATTTGGATAACAAACGAAGGAAATAACGACTATTGAATTTTTTTGTGACACTTTTTTGATTAAAGACTCAAGAACTGGAAGAACACGAAGAACAAGATTAAAGAAGACTCAAGAAAACAAAACAAAGATATAACCTTGATTTTTGGAGCCTAAACTCTGATACCAGATGATGCAAACCACGTAGCAATTGTAGCTACGCAACCCACAAATTATTGGAATCGACCCAAGAACGCCAAAGAATCACGATTTCGAGATTGATTCAAATTAATTGAACCAAACAACCAACACAATCAATAGATATGTTGACCTCTTGATCACAATGAAAATAAATCTCACCCAAGATTTGAACGAACAAGAATTAAACTCGCAAGTTCGGATTTTATTCAATAAAGAATAAAGTATGAAAGCAAATTGCCTCTCAATAATAATATCAAAGTTGTGTATGAATAATGAAAATTACATCCCTATAAATAGGATCAAAAACTAGGTTAAGAGATTTAATTATACTAGGAAACAACTAGCTAAAAATAAGGAAATAAAAATGAACCTAAAATTACGCGTATATGTTTTTACGGCCGTGACCCTTCCCTTTATAGCCGTAACTTGGTTTCTATTTAATAGTTACGGCCGTGACATAATTATTTACGACCGTAATTCTTATTTCTGAAAATCTCGTTCTTTAACCCGAGGCTTCGTTACGGCCGTGATAAAAGCTTCTCACGGCCGTAAGTCCATATTCTTCAAATTCTCAATTTTCAGCAGTGAGTTCTTCACGGCCGTAAGAATTACGGGTTACGGCCGTGAATTTTGAAACTTTGCAATTTTCTTCGACGACTTGAATGATGTTGATCCACTCATCGTTTTGGCTCGGTCTCAACATGGAACTTGCTTCTTTTGATGACACGAACATTGTTTTGGCCATTGTTTCTTGAACTAACTTGTCCATTGCTTCATTGGCCCTTTTTGTTTGCAATCGAGTCATCGGTCCTCGTTTGATCTTCAACGAATCTTTGTGCGGGCTTGTATCCGTGGTTTGGATCACATCAAATTTAATACAAAAAATTTAATTAAGCGCCAATTTTTAATACGCGTGTGTATTTTTTTCCTATGTTGATTAGTGTTGTCTTTTTTTTTTTAATTTCAAATTCGATAATATTTTGTAATAAAACATTGTTTGTAATATATTTATTATTTGATTTGATTGTATAATCAACATATTTTCATGAATCTCAAAGAAAAAAAAAAGTTTTGAGTACCGTACAAGACATTATCATTTTTTTAGTATATGTGTGTGTGTGTGTTGAGTTATTCATAAAATATATATAAAATATATGTAATCAGTACATTAAAAATTAAACTTAATCAAAAATTAAAATACGTTAAAAAGAAAATTGTTGATGAATACAAATAAAATTAAAACAAGTTTAATACAAAAAATTTAATTAAGCGTCAAATTTTAAGACGCTTGGTTATGTTTTTTTCCTATTTTGATTAGTGTTATCTTTTTTAAAATTTGGAATCCAATAATATATTGTAATAAAATATTTTTGTACTATATTTTTTATTTGATATGATTGTATAATCAACATATTTTCATGAATTATAATCATAATCATGGATAGAAATCCCGTGCATCGTACGAGTGTGATACCAGTATATATATATATATAAAGACATGGGCTAAATTGTTGAGCGCCAGCATATATGTAAGATATTGGGAATATTTCACCGGCCACTGTAAAAAAAATGAAATTAAAGAACACGTTCCAATGGAATTAAATTGAAAAATACGTTCTCAGCTTCTCTCCCACCTCAACGTGTTTTCTTCCATGGTGATATATCCAAAAATTTCCAGCCGACTCACCACCACTACGGTCCACCATCGGCGCCGACATCACCTGACCTTGTGCGTCGCTTCTTCCCACCGTTGCGCAGCTTCTTCCCCGATAGCATACATGTGCGCCGCCATCGCTTCTTCCCAATCCGACACCTGTCCGTTCTGTCCTTAACCCTCCTCTTCCGCGCCCTGGTGGTGGTGTTGTGGTGGTGTTCGTTTTTTATTCAACAATGGCTAGTTTCCGGTGTGTGGACTATTATGGCAGATTTTGGATGTTTTGCAACAAATAATGGGTTCGATCGTGGTGTTTCGAGGTGGAGTCTTGGGTGGTACTCGGTAGTGGTGGTTCTTGGTGGTGTGGACGGGCTTGCAGAGGGTATAAAAGTCGATGACGGAGGTAAATTTGTCAGTGGCTTAGTTGATGGAGATGGCGGTGATCTTGCAGGATCATTGGATGGTGGAGCCGTGGAGGTGATGGAAAGTAGCATGCCTGAGTATCGGTTTGTGTATAGTATCATAAAACGAGTGCAAAGTTCCAAGACGTGATACTACAATTTCGTCCAAAGTATCATAAAAATTTGATGAAGTTTCATGTTATGATACCAAAAAGTATAATTTTAAAGCCTAAAGGTATCATAACATGATACTTGACGAAGACAGTATTTTTCAGTAAAAAAAATTTTTGAAATATTTTTCAATGATTATTGAAAATGATGTAATCTCAAATATGATACTAAAAGTTGGGTATTTTTACAAATGCCCCTAGGCAATTTCTAGCTTGATTTTATAAATTCGGGTCCAATTTCTCTAAGTATTATCTTTTGTGTCATATTTATACAACATGTTAAGCAGGTAAATTTGTCAGTGGCTTAGTTGATGGAGATGGCGGTGATCTTGCAGGAGCATTGGATGGTGGAGCCGTGGAGGTGATGGAAAGTAGCATGCCTGAGTATCGGTTTGTGTATAGTATCATAAAACGAGTGTAAAGTTCCAAGACGTGATACTACAATTTCGTCCAAAGTATCATAAAAATTTGATGAAGTTTCATGTTATGATACCAAAAAGTATAATTTTAAAGCCTAAAGGTATCATAACATGATACTTGACGAAGACAGTATTTTACAGTAAAAAAAATTTTTGAAATATTTTTCAATGATTATTGAAAATGATGTAATCTCAAATATGATACTAAAAGTTGGGTATTTTTACAAATGCCCCTAGGCAATTTCTAGCTTGATTTTATAAATTCGGGTTCAATTTCTCTAAGTATTATCTTTTGTGTCATATTTATACAACATGTTAAGCGTTTTGTTGTGGGATGAATGAGAAATTTAGCCTAACTAAATTAATTTTAATTTTTGTTATTTATTATCAAATTATTTATTATTTTGTGAATTTATTATTATATTTATTGTCTTTTAGATGACATAAATATACATTTAACCCTACATAACTCATTCTGTCACAACCCCTCCCGAATTCTAAATTTAAGTATTAAAATCACCACTCTTGTGATAAACGTTTAGAAAACCTTGTGCAAATGTTGAAAATAACTACTAAAAAGTCAAAACTGGGTTAAAATAAACTTCTTGAATTAAAATTGAGGTAGGGGTCCATCCTCCAATTTCGACAGAATTTTTTTTTTAACCCATATTTCAACTGATAGAAAATGACTATTTTAAAGATATTAACAAGTATGCAAGGTAGAAATTTCTATGTCTCATGCAACCTCGAATCTCGGAACTAATTCCACACAATAAGCAGATCTCCAAGCAGGAGAGCTATCAAAGAACCTCTTAATGATAGTTTAATTTCTGAAAATACGTTACAAATCTCAAAAGAGTTAGATACATATTATTTTCGAACTCATATTTTTAAACCCCAGTGAAGTCCTTCGAAAATACGTTACAATCAATTATGACTGTTCCGAAGAAGGTTAACTTTAGTTTCTTAATTAAAAAAGAACCGAATCTTCAATTATAACATCAAGTATGAATAAACGTACTCCAAATCTTCTAATATAACATCAAGCATTCGAGTAATTTTGTTTTTTTAAAAAATATAATTTGACTTATTAATTTGGTCGAAAGTAGTAGAAGTGTACACAAAGAATGCAAACAAAAAAATTACCAAACAGTTTCGTCTCATTAGTTTCAATAGCAGAAAGTAAATCGTCAAATGGCTTGAATTCGTAAATGTGGGCCGAGAAGGTGTTATCAGTAGCTTCCCTAACCTACGTCTTCATCATGAATTTTAGCTTGAATTTGTGATCCATAGCCTTGAATTTCGAATTGTTGTGACCAATTACGAAGTGGCGTATCAAATATATGACCCCTTCACGAATTTTAGGCTTGAATACCTTAATTAAGTTTCGTTTCACGGTAGCCTGAATTCGTGTACCCTTTTGTAGAAACATGATATATCAGGCATTAGCTATTGGAACATGCTAGACTATATAATCACTGAGTATAGAAACACTAAACATTAAGATGGTACATTATTTAATCTATAGAAGCATCATATACTCGTTTTACCTAGCTATAGTGTAACGACTCGGTCCCACTTAACGGGTTGTTCCGACCGTTAGATGACGGCGTACTGTCCTCACTGTACCAACACGAGTCTTTTTAGCATGCTTTGTCCTCACTCGCACGCTCCCCGAGAAAACTTCCCAGGAGGTCACCCATCTCAGAATTGCTCAAAACCAAGCACGCTTAACTGTGGAGTTTCTAACGATGGACTTCAAAAAAAGAAGGTGCACCTTGTTGGTATGAATAGTACATATCATTTCTTTTAAACTTTCTTAGTTGGGGTATTACAATCACCCCTTGTTAAACTTGTGATTTCCTCGTCGCGCTTAACCCATCTGAGGATCTATTGTCAGGCGTTGGGATTCTAGAGGTGGCTCCCGCTCTATGGCATAGCACTCAGTTCCCGATTTTCGACTGACGGTCGGCTCTGGTACCATTTGTAACGACCTGGGTCTCACTTAACGGGGTTAGATGACGGCATATTGTCCCTACTGTACCAACACGAGTCTTTTTAGCATGCTTTGTCATCACTCGCACGCTCCCTGAGAAAACTTCCCAGGAGGTCACCCATCCTAGAATAACAAATATGAGGACGACATTATATTACTTATACACCTAAATATGCTAAAATGTGTGAAGTCCATATTATTAAACAATGAATACTATACACATACACACGTTTAGTGACATGCTATATGAAATTCAAACATTGGTATTTTTGACATAGATGTTCAGAATGTCGTTCTCATTTATAGTTTTTCGACATTGGGTGATAAAATGGTAACATACCTTGCTATCCACAAAAACCATCTCCAAACTATAAATATTTTCGTTGTTCCCATAGTTTGGATTCTCTCAAACACAAACCATGCGTAATTTTAAAGCCTATTATGTCTTGGTTGGGTCGATAATCGCGAGCATGTTGAGAATTTGAGCCATCAAGCTGGTGTAAACAACATATCGAAGTAAAAATTAATACAACAATAAATTCGGTTCTACAGCATTTAGAGAGGAGATTCAAGTTGGAACTAGTTTTACAACCCTGAAAATTTGAGTGTGTTGTGTAGTATTGCCAATGTGTGCAAAGCCTTTCAACTGAACAATGCAGATAATTTCTTGTAGATGACTATCTTAATAATGAGTAATTTAAAATTAATTTGCAAATTGTACAACTTGAGATGATGTTTCTTGTAATGGAAGGTAAAAGAAAATGAGCTTGCAGGCGTGTCCCACGAGACAGTTGATTGAGAATGCAATATTTGGTTGAAAAAGGTTGACAGCTAGAAGTATATTTTAAAATTCCAAAATACATGTCATTTGTATTCTGCCAAAACAAAACTAAAAGCACTTTTGCCGCTACAGTAGCATTGCTGAGATCTTCCAAAGCTGGGGCCAACCGGACTGTTGGTTCACAATACAATTTTTCGGTTGATAAAACTTATTTGGAGGATATACGCTTGCTGTATTTTGGGGGGGGGGGGGGGGGGGGGGTTGAATTTGGGAGGGAAAACTATGCAACTATGCTACTTTAATATAATAATAATAATAGATAATAGGGTAATCATTACCATTTTACGCACACATTTTTTAGCCTAAATAAACTTTCTAAATCGGGAAACTATTTTGTCAAAAAAAAGCAAAAAAAAAAAAAAAACATTAAATGTTTTGAGCACTGTGCAATCATTTAATGCAAAAAATATATGTAATCAATACATTAAAAATTAACTTATTCAAAAATTAAATTATATTAAAAAGAAAATTATTGATGAAATCAAAAAATTTAAGTAAGTGTTAAACTTTAAGACGCGTGATACACTGGAGTATTGTTTATTTTTCAATTTTGATTAGTTTTGTCTTTTTTAAATTTCAAATTGATAATATTTTGTAATAAAATGTCATTTCGTTTGTACTATATTTTTTATTTGATATGATTGCATAATCAATATATTTTCATGAATTCTAAATCATTATCATGGATAAAGATTTCGTACATCGCACAGGAGAAAAAAATGTATGTATATATATATATATATATATATATATATATATATATATATATATATATATTCTGCCTTACAACATTCCACGTTCACTTGGCATTAGTTGAATTTTCCTTCTACATTTTTTATTTATACTAATGGGATACGTGTTATGCATGTAGAGAAGTTGAAATTTTGTATGATTATGGGAAAAACTAAATTGGCATATATTTTAAGAAATTGTAGGCCTATTGGAAGCTATATGTTTGAGAAAGTCACCGACTGATTGGAGATGAAAAAAAGAGTTGAAATTTTGTGATTACTACATAGATGAATCTCGGTGTTATCATGTAGCTATAAGAGAAAGGGAAAAAATTAAGAAAAAGATAGTACAGAAAATTGAACAATTAAAAAGTTCTAAAATCTTCAACTTTTAAGTGAAGAGCACATTACAAGAGCTTCGCCAAAAGAGCAAACTTTAGGAAAATTAATTATCGTAACTCTTTGTGTGCATATACATTCTTGGGTGTCTCAACCCCTTCAAAGAAGAAGTAATTGAAAAGTTAAAAAATGCTCCATATCTAAAATTGAAGGGCACATTCCAGAATGTAAATGCTAACACAATTCCTTTTGTAAGATAAAGAGGTGATAAAGTGAAGAACATTAAATCATGTATATTGTATGAATTTTTTGAAGAAAATACCTAGATCTTATAAAGAGAGGTCATATGAATCATGAGAAATCACACGTATTTAGTTGGACCACCGCATAAATAGAACCGAATCACACAAACATCCCCTACTCCCTCATTTATCATCAAATGTGTGCACCCAAGATTTTTAGAGGGAAAGTTACAGTGGTTTATGGAGGTAATGACTTCCCGATCTCATGTGGTAAGAGTGCAATGAGAATAAACAATTTTTTTTTGTACTTCAGAGCGGTAGAAATGGGAATTGACATATGATTTTGTGTATTTGAGAGTGAGAAATGACTCCAATTTGTTGAACATATCAAAACCCAAATAAATGGCTCGAGTACATGAACAGTTGGATGAATAGAGAAATGAACAGTGATTCCCTTAGACTCTCTTATTGTTTTTAGGTAATATTTTTTCAATATTTCCATGGAATGAACCAGGTGGTTCCGTGGCCGCTTGCAAGGTATCACAGATTTGGCCTTATCATATTTTCATGTCAATTTTTCTAGTAAATCGATTTTTTATTCATATCAGGGTACTGGATACACATATTACTAAATGTGTCCTTTACTCGAACT
Source organism: Ligustrum vulgare (assembly GCA_963555705.1). Taxonomy (NCBI): domain Eukaryota; kingdom Viridiplantae; phylum Streptophyta; class Magnoliopsida; order Lamiales; family Oleaceae; genus Ligustrum; species Ligustrum vulgare. The sequence goes on along the minus strand of OY743169.1, from coordinate 20,300,924 downwards.
TAAATTATCTATAATCTATAATATATCAAATATCACATAAAGTAAAAACCAATTTATGGACGATTCTATACCTGTCATACTTACATTATTTCAATAATATCATAAAATTTCATCTTCCATTATGTTTTATTTTATTTATTTAATGTAAATCTATAATATATTAAATTTCACATAAAGAATTAGAATCATTCTTTTCATAATTCAATTAGTATTTACTTTATTTATTTATTTATTCAATGTAAATTATAATAATTATAATTCAGCGTATCTATTTGAGCAAATAAAATTCAACTGGAAGCAAATCTGTTTTATTTTTTATATCGAGCTAAGCTTAGGGAGTATATATTTATAGGCTAAAAAATTAATATATCTATCACTAATAGAGTGACACCTCACCACTAATTTATAACAGAATTTAATAACAACTAATACTAAAGCTAAGCTTCCTGCTGTGATGCTGAACTCATGTTGAATTCCAATAATATTCACATCCCTCCTCAAGTTGGAGCTTGGTGGATGTCAAGCAAGCTAAACTTGGAAGAAGAACGGAAAAACGAGGAGCTGCTAAAGATTTGGTAAAAATACCAACAACCTGGTGTGTGGAGGAGAAAAATTGCGGGTAAAACAAAACCTGCTTTGAATTTGTTTTGAACTAAGTGATAATCAATTTTTAGATATTTGGTATGTTCGTGGAACACTGATTTTGCAACAATATGAAGAGTAGCTTGGTTATCACACCATAAAAGGATAGGAAAAGAGAGGCACATCCAGATTAGTTAAAATGTATGACAACCATTGAAGTTCACATACTATGGTAGCCAGACTTTGGTATTCAGCTTCTGTGGATAATCTGGAAATGGTGGATTGTTTCTTAGTTTTCAAAGAAACCAAGGCATTACCAAGATAAATGCAATATCTTGTAGTTGATTCACGAGTCTGCAAGCAGGAAGCCCAATCAACATCACAATTACCTTAGATACTGAAGTCATTCTTTGTAGGGTAGAACAACCTAGCAAAATGGAAGAAGAGACATGTCTAAGTTTATCATGACAATCAAAAAAGTATTACAAGCTGTAAAGGATTGAGAAGTCTGTAAATCAATGGATACATTTGCCAAAGAAGGTAACAAATTTGTAGGATCAGAACAAGATTTATCTAGAATATATAGCCCCTATTTGATTCTCATTATTTCAAAATCATGGTTTCCCTATCTTCTTTTCAACCACTCATTTATCAATAAAAATAATATTACAAAAAATAAAATTTACTACTTTTTAACCACATATTCTCCTAAAATCACTATTCAAAATTACAAAAACTCTTTTTAAACTACATCAAACACACCCAAAGTCCTCCAACCAACTTTCCAATAGTTAAGGTCTGTTCACTCCTCAGGTCCTGCAAAAGATTAGCTGGGATATAAAAATAAATAAAAAAATTGAACCTTATTTGGGCACTATAGGCTAATTTATTAACTGATAGCAAATTGAATTTGAAACTAGAAACATGCAGTGCTTCTGTTAAATGAAGTCTATTATTTAGGAGGGCATTCCCAGTATGTTTAACTTCTTTAATGGATCCATCTGACAGATATATAGGTGTGAATTCTTTGATATGTTTGAGGTTACGGAGAAGATATAAGTTAGAGCACATGTGATTAGGTTCCATATATCAAATTATCAGGTAAAGTCAGTGTTCTAAAAAGCGTGAAGCCTGGAGCCCAAGTTTCAAGCATTTCAAGCTTGAGTGGGAGTAGACGTTAAAAAGTGTTAAAAAGCTTTTTACAATTCCTATATACTATATTTAAACTTTAAACATATTTTAACCCCTTTTTATAAAAATAGAAGCATAAGTGTGCTTTATGTCTTGCTTCGCCGCGCACTAAGCACGCTTTTTAGATAAAAAAAGAAAAATTCAAACACTTTTTCATGCTTTTCGTTGATTCGATGAGCCAGAGGCGCGCTTTAGCGTGTGCGTTTTAGAACACTGGGTAAAGTAAACGCAAGCTTTAAAAGTGATTCTACCTGTAAAATCCCCTAGATGTGTCATGAATTTTACCAGCTCCTATTGGATTAGATCTAACATGTTCATGTTCTGTGAAATTGTTTTACTTTAAAAATCATACTTGTCTTCATCCAGGTCTAGAGGTTTGTCTGCCATATTCACCATGGTTCTACCATTTTGATTTACACCTTCGGCCATTTTTCTTTCAAATTTCTATACCAAACTAGGTATCCATGCATTTTAAAACAAGTATTTCTGGTATGGTCATTCATGTTACAATGATTGCAATGCTGGTTATGTAAAACCCCAAATTTTTCAAAAAAATTTTCATCTAAAATAAAATTCATTTATGTAAGAAGAAACAATATTAATTTTTAAAATATTAAATAATGAGTTCAATAAAAGAGTGGCAGTTCAAACACAAAAGTTCTTATTCGGTGGAAAGTCCACAACTCACAGGTCGTCACCTAGCGCAGCATTCTCTATCAAGCTATCCGACGATCCCCGCCAATCCATCTTGCATCAATAGCTACCTGAATGGTTAGATGACGTGGGGTGAGCATACACTTGCTCAGTGAGTAGAATATAGTGCACATGTGTTATTGCAAGTTCTAATATACAAGTCAACCTCACATACTCAAGACCATTTCAATGTATGTATGGATGTATCTTTTGAAAATCCCCAGTCAAAGTAACACAGCTCGATATGTGGTTAGAATATCCGTATATCCAAAATAATTGACAAATCAAGATTGTGATGTGTTGTAGGCACCGTATCACCGGCTGCTCAAGCAACATATCCGTATTTTAATAGTCAATTATAATTGAGATATCCCGCAGGTATCGTATCACCGATGACCCGTACGTCATAGATATTTCCCAATATTGATAACTGCATACTATACAGTAATGCATGACAGGAACCGCTACGGTGCTCATCTCGTACCCCAATGCTCAAACATAACATATAACAATTGGTCAGAACCAATAACTTCCATCATACAAGTCCCACATGGGATCTCACATATTTACACATCAACATACCACCATGCTTTATCATTAGGTAGCTCAAAGTATATGATAACTTATCCAAAATCACGAGCGGGGTACATTGGAGCAACCGTAGTCCAGTATACATGTGATGAATGCTTTCAGAAAGATGAGTCACATATCTTCAATTTCTCATTCCATCACATTTATTCAAAACTTATTCCCATATAACTTAAGTGACCATAGTAATCAAAAGACTCAAATAACCATATTAATCAACTCATTTGCAATGAATCATAATTCATAATCAAATAACATATCCCACTCACATCATTAATCTACTATTTCAAATATACATATCCCACTCACGTATTCAAGTAAACATATCCAAATCATATTCAACTAATTCAAGTAATCATATCCGCACATATCATTCAAAAAATCTAAATAAACACATCTCACTCACAGTTTTTTGGATGAATCTATCATTGAACAACTCCTAGAATGACTTCTCTTGGAATGGAAGCCTTCCTCGACACGGAGTAGGTGGAGGAATAAGAACATAAATCCTAGCACATAAGTCTCCACAAGTTATATAATATATCATTGGGAAGGTGGTTGAATCTGGAGTTCCAAGGACTTTACGGATCACAAATCGGAGTTGTAGATCAAAAGTTATGACTGAATGAAGTCAGGTCGTTGGGCTATCCATTTGGTGTCGACCTCACCTGATTTGGTGTCGACACAAAAGTGTCAGAATCATCGTTTTAAGCCCAGATGAACATGGTGTCGACACCAAACCAGTAGGTGTCGACACTAAACGTATTTCTAGAATCTGAAAGTCGGTTTTCTTGATTTCTTTGATCTAAAACCATTTGTTTTGATAAAGTACTTTGAGAAAACATATTTGCCAATAAAAATGATGGATTCTAGCGGATTGAAACATGATTTTGGCATGAAATCAATATTTAGTGTTTGAAATAAAGCAAGATGATTTCAGTAGCATTTTGTATCCGATTTTGGATGTGTTTCTTCATTCAGAATCCTCCCTATTTATAGAAGAAGAAGGCTGGATGAATTCAAGCAAAGAAGTGTTAGCCCAAGATAAACTAACCAAGAGGGGGTGAATTGATTTATAAAACTTTTTCGATAAATAATCTCAATCTTAAAACCAATGTGTACAAGTATGAGCACTTAGTGTTGCAAATAACTTAACTATCAATGTAGTGTGCTATAAATGTGTAAACTTAATTGATAAAGCAAGTATAACACTTAGATATAGTGTTGCACAATATAAATTGATAGAATAGAGTAAGTTCAATGTAAGTAAGTAAAAGGGATAAGAGAATGCAAACACGATTTAAGGAGGTTCAATCAACAAACGTGATTTACGTCCTCCGTTACCGAGCTCTCCGTCACGAGCAAGGCCAAATTCACTATATTGGTAACTTACAACAAGGAGTACCAAATCCTTAAGTGACTTACAACAAGGGACACTTACCCTTAGGTGACTTACAACAAGGAGCACCTATCCTTAAGTGACTTACAACAAGGAGTACTTATCCTTTGGTGACTTACAACAAGGAGCACCTTCCCTTAACCAACAATCGAGTTTTCACAAGACTCTCGAAACCATAAGATATAATGAATTGAATTTACAATTGAAATAACTCTCTTGACACATGATATACTCAAATTAAGTACCGAGAGAGTTAGACTAACACTTCAATAGATAATAATGAATTAAGCTCGAGTGTTAGAGAAAAACTTTGATGCAAATGATAATGAAAAGTTCAATGCAATTAAACAAAGTTTTTCAAATAATCTCTTGTTAAAATATTGAATCAAATTAAGTACCAAGAGATGCCACATTTGAATAATTAACAATAAGTTAAGATCAAAGTGTTTAGGCAATGGAACTTTGATGAATCAAATGATAATAAAAAATGTAAAACAAATAATCAAAGTTGCTCAATTGGAATTTCTCTCTTTTAAAAGATTGAAACAAGTTTAGAGCAAAGAGAGACTTTGACGCGATCCCAATCGGGGAATCTCGTCGAACAACGCAAAATAACGACAATTAAAACCTAGGAAAGATCTAAATCAGATTTGACGCGAAAATAACAAGAACACGAAGAAAAATAACGGAAATTAAAGATAGATTTGACGGTAAAACCTTGACCCGACAATCACAACGCAATTAATGACGATGCGGATTGAAGAACCAAGATTGGTGAACGCCACAAAGTTTGTCAATTCCTTGATAAGTTTGTTGGGTGAACCCCACAAAAAACGGATCTTTGATAAGTTGGAAACAAAGGGAAATAACTCAATCTTTCAATTTGGAGAATCCTCTCTCAAATATTATTAATCTCAAAACTCAAAACTGTTTGTTTACAATCATGGTAAAGAATATAAATAAGCAAAATAACCTAGTCGCTAATTTACTCAAAATAGAATTCTAATTAAACTAAAATTCCAAAAAATGCAAGTAACTTAAAATTAAAAAAAACGAAACAAAATAATTATAAAAACCCGCAAAATCTGGCCGCTACTCAGTTACGGCCATGAAGAATTCTTTTACGGCCGTAAAGGCCTTTCTGATCCAAAACTGTTTTATTAGTTACGGCCGTGACGAATCTCTTACGGCCGTGAAATGCCCCTGCTTGCAGGTTACGACCGTAACTTCCAGGCTTACGTCCGTAAGCCTCGTTCTGCTAAAATTCTTTCTTTTTCTTCGATAATTGGTTACGGCCGTGATAGTAAGATTTACGGCCGTGAATATATGGGTTACGGCCGTGAATGCCCTCCCTTACGGCTGTAATGGCTTTTCTGCCCCAATAACTTCGTTTACTCGGCTCGGTTTGATCCGTCCCTCTTCTCGGCTCGACCCCAATATGGAACTTGCTCCGTTTTGCACGTAGATCATTGTCATATTTCCGATGGCTCGACTTCGCCCTTCGATGCCTGGTCCGGATCATATCATACTCCCTCTCTTGAAAATGATTCGACCTCGAATCCATTTTTGGTCGGCTTTTCAAACTCCTCCTGTTTTTCCAGGCTTGATGATCATTTTTACGCTTTGTGCGATCTTTTAGAATTTTAGGCTGCTCATTTTTGCCAATGAATTTCTTTCCCGCCTTAAGTTCATGACTTGATTTATGTCCCTGCAAAACATATTTAATAGAACTGGGGAGGGATGTGTTAGCAAATGCAAATAAATTCATTTTTGTGGTGGACTCTCTTTTCTTTTTCTTTTCACTCTCAAGCTCACCTTTTTCTGAGGTCGTGGCATCAACTATCTTGTTTTCAATTTTCACATCCTCTCCTTTTTTTGAGGTCGTGGCCTCAACGCTCTTATTTTTCCCCTCAAACTCGCTCTTTATTTTCAATTGGTCCTCTTAGACCTCTTTAGGTGATAGCGGAGCAAGAGTGATCATTTTTCCACCCTTCATGAAAGAATATCGATTTTTAAACCCATCGTGCACTACCTTCCTATCATGTTACCAGGGTCTCCCCAATAAAATATGGCCAACATGCATAGGTACCACGTCACAAACCACCTCATCCTTATAACCCCCGATGGCAAAATTGACCCTAACCTGCTTATTTAACTTAATTTCTCCCGACTCGGTCAGCCATTGCAATTTATAAGGGTTCAGATGTTTTATCAAGCTCAAACCCAATTTCTCAACCAACATTGTACTAACCACATTATTACAACTTCCCCCGTCAATCACCATACCACAAACCTTTTTACCCACTAAGCATCTAGTATGGAAGAGATTATCCCTTTACTCACCAATTTCATCCACCCTGACCCTAGTACTAAGGACACACCGATTAACAAGTGAATCTTTAACAGCATAGGCCAGTCCTTCCTCATCACTACTACTACTAGCCCCAACATCCACTAACTTAGGCAATCCCTTAAATTCATCCTCGGAACTAATTTAACCATTATCACACAAGATCATTAGCTTCCTATTTGGACACTGAGATGCTATATGACCCGTTCCCAAGCACTTAAAACACTTAATATTTCTATCCCTAGTAGTTTGAGAATCAGAAATATTTTTACTTTTCGTTGTAGGCTCCTCCTTCCCTTTCGGGTTATGTTCAATGTTGGATTCCTACTTCGGTTGTGATTTAGGATAAGATGGTGAGTGTCTTGCTGCCCCCTTTCGCCTTAGCTGGCTTTCCACCTTCATGGCCATATGCACCATATCCTCAAGCTCCACATAATGTTGCAGCTCAATGACATTGGCAATGTCTCTATTCAGCCTACTCAGAAACCTAGCCATCGTAGCTTCCCGATCCTCCACCACATTAGCCCGAATCATCGCCCCCTCCATATCCTTATGATAATCTTCTATACTCCTCGACCCCTGAGTCATACCCTGCAGCCTCTGGTAAATATCCCTATAATAATGAGTTGGCACAAACCGCTTCCTCATTATGGTTTTTAACTCACCCCAAGTCTCCACCGACTCCTCAAGGTTCCTCCTCCTACCCGTCACTAATTGATCCCACCAATTATTTGCGTAATCGGTGAATTCAATCATGGCTAATTTCACCTTCTTTTTTTCTGAATAATTGTGACAATCAAATAGCCGTTAAACCTTGGTTTCCCAATCCAAGTACGCCTCCAGATCACTCCTACTCTAGAACGATGGTATTTTCATTTTAATTTTCCCAAGGTCGTCATCAACAATATCTCTAGCCCCACGATGCCTCCTAGCATCACGACGCTCCCTATCATGCCTCCTCTCATACCTATCTCCTCTATCCCTCCTTCGTACACTTCCCAAAGATATACTTCCACTTTCACTTTCCATGCCCTCATCATTCATACCAACCTCACGCCTGTTACCTCTCCTAACTCGAGAACCATCATGAGATTGATCCCGAGGTCTTTGTTCACGCTCTGCACCTCGATTCTCCATCTGTGCCATAACCTCTGAAATTCTGCCCTCATGGCTGCAATATCATCATTACCATGTTCATTCCTTCTATTCACACCCCTGAGCTGTTTTCTGTCTCCAATAGAATATGAAGATGTGGAAACCTCTCTATCAGACATTTTTAAGACACGAACAAGGAAATTCGGAATATTTGGGAATTTTCAGAATATTTTTTTTAATCTGCCAGAGAATTGGACTACGAGTATGGCAGAAAAAACGGAACTGGATTTGGACGAAAAACGAACAAGAAAAACACTTTTGAATTTTTGGGAATTTTTTGGACTGACTCTTATGGATCAAACTGAAAAAATTTATGACTGACAAGAAGAACGCGAAGAACACGAAACAAATCAAGAAATCCAAGAAACGTAAGAATTTGAAATAGAACCTGGCTCTGATACCAGATGACGCGATCCCAATAGGGGAATCTCGTCGAACAACGCAGAATAACGATAATTAAAACCTAGGAAAGATCTAAATCAGATTTGACGCGAAAATAACAAGAACACGAAGAAAAATAACGAAAATTATAGATAGATTTGACGGTAAAACCTTGACCCGACAATCACGACGCAATTAATGACGATAAGGATTGAAGAACCAAGATTGGTGAATGCCACAAGGTTTTTCAATTTCTTGATAAGTTCGTTGGGTGAACGCCACAAAGAACAGATCTTTAATAAGTTGGAAACAAAGGGAAATAACTCAACCTTTCAATTTGGAAAATCCTCTCTCAAATATTATAAATTTCAAAACTCAAAACTGTTTGTTTACAATCATGGTAAAGAATATAAATAAGCAAAATAACCTAGTCACTAATTTACTCAAAATAAAATTCTAATGAAGCTAAAATCCCCAAATATGCAAATAACTTAAAATAAAAACCCGCAAAATCTGGCCGCTACTCAGTTACGGCCGTGAAGAATTCTTTTACGGCCGTAAAGACCTTTCTGATCCAAAATTTTTTTATTAGTTACGACCGTGACGAATCTCTTACGGCCGTGAAATGCCCCTTCTTGAATGTTACGGCCGTAACTTCCAGGCTTACGGCCGTAAGCCTCGTTCTGCTGAAATTCTTCCTTTTTCTTCGATAATTGGTTACGACCGTGATAGTAAGATTTACGACCGTGAATATATGGGTTACGGCCGTGAATGCCCTCCCTTACGGCCGTAATGGCTTTTCTGCCCCAATAACTTCGTTTACTCCGCTCGGCTTGATCCGTCCCTCTTCTCGGCTCAACCCCAACATGGAATTTGATTCGTTTTGCACGTAGATCATTGTCATATTTCCGATGACTCGACTTCGCCCTTCGATGCCTGGTCTGGATCATATCATACTTACACTTCAATTCTAATATGGTGTGAAGATGTTGAAGAAGTTTAAACAATATAAAATCAAGAATCTTCACAAAACTTTCTTCCAAAAACTTTGATGAATTTGATAAAACAAAGTTTAGATCAATCAAAGTTTTATAATAAGAATAGATGAATATAAACCAAGTAAGAACAATGAATTTTCACAAGAAAGTTTCTATAAAATCTTTTCTATATTGTTGAAAATGAATGCAAGAGAGAAGGCTATTTATAGAGTATATTTCGCACATACTGTCTTTTGCGGTCGACCTCAATATAGCCGTTGCGAGAAAATAGCCGTTGGAGTTCAAAAATAGGCAGTGCGGTCGACTTGAAAAAATTTGCGGTCGACCTCAAAGTGCCATGTGGCCGACCTCATATATTTGCGGTCAACCTAAAAAATCAGGATTTCAAGATATTGATTTTTCAAGGTTTTCTGATCAAAGTTGATTTTGAAAAAGATATTTTAATGACTTTAAAAATATTTCTTGAGCTTTATGAAGTGCATTGCTAACTATTGATACATTACCCTTACATAAGATTGAAAAGCAAATTATAAAAGCTCAATTCTTTGTAGACTTCATTCCTCGATCTTCATACTATCATGCTTCATGTTTTGAACATCACATCTTGTGTTTTTGATCTTTTATCTTCGAGAGATGATTTGTACTTTGAATGTTTTGAAGATTATCATTACATGAAACACTTGAAGCACACTTGTTAATAATACAAAATAATCTTGTTTGTTATGATCAAAACAATAAGGTTAAGTTAACCATAGATCAACAAGAAGATGGATGTAGAGGATCTAGACCTTGCTTCAAGATTAAGAAATCATATTTTAATGTCAAGCTTGAGGTGTCATGCTGCTCCCATGCAAGCTGGAGGTGTCCTAAGGATGTAGAAGATGACTCATGTGAGCTAAAACCGGATATGGAGGATTAATGTCTAGTTCATGCTTCTTTTCCCAGATTTTACAGTTTCAAGATGCCATGTTTGAGATCAGATTCGAGGTATCAAATGAACTCCAAATTGGGGCTTCTTGGTCTCATTTCAAAGTACTCATGGAGTATTTTCATATGGAATTTGTTTCATAAGACTTGGTTAACCGAGGTGAGAGTTATGGTGTCTCAAAGTTAGCCATTCGAACTGCCCTTTTCGAGTTGTACGGTTGCAGTGCCAACTTTGAAAATTTACCACAAGCTGTACATTAATCAGAATGATGAACGGATTTCAGATTCTCGAAGTTCACTTTGAGTACTTATCCGTACATATGAATTATGCATTTATCGAAAGTCGGAAGTGGTCAAACGATTCTTCTAAAGAAAGGCGTTTAAATACATTTTTCGTAACATTTCATTTAATTAAAAACTACGCTTTTTATTTCTTTAACTTCCAAAATAATTAAATATATTATAAAACACTTTTATTACCTCATAATGGACAACTAAATACGTCATAATTTTTCGGGTCATTACAGGTTAGCCTTCTCATCATTTTCTATTCTCCTATAATTTCCCCTACCTCTTCTGTTACATCTCTACCTCCCCAAGAACCCTTTCCAACTCTGCCTTTTTCCGGTAATGTTCCTTCCAAAAATATGTCCCCTTGCCATCATTGATGAATTGTCACTTATTTCTAGAAAAACAAGGTGTACATCCCTCTTTTTTTCAACTCTCAAAACCATAGAGTATGCTTTGTTAACACTAGGCAAATGATCCATAACAACGATTTGGTTCCTTTTTTGGTCATAAGTATCGTTCAACCCCATGAAAATTATATAAGCTTATTAAAAGTGTGTGTCTCAGCTACTTCTTTAGCTGCTCTATAAGTATATGATGGAATTGGCATCAAACAAGTAAATTCATCTCACAACTTCTTCAAACTTGTGTATTATACAACTATGCTCATATTTCCTTGTGTCATACAGCTAATTTCTCTTTGCAGTTTGTAAATCAATGGTCCAATGCATTCTCCAAATCTCTATTCGAGTTCCTACCATATATCTTTTCCAATGTAGTATAGATGAAAGCATCTACAATCTCCTTTGAAATTGAGCTTAGAATCTAGAATATTACCATAAAATCTACTAGCTTCCACTACTCAAAATTTGATGAATCCATGTTTGGATTCTGGCAAGTTCCATTTATAAATCCTAGCTTCACCTTCGCCCCTAAAGCTATTTTTATCAATCGATTCCACCGCAAATAATTGATTCTAGTAAGTGGCGAAGTAACTATCATAATTCCTGGGTGATCCGATCTGTGTAGATAAAGTAGATCTCCATTGTAGGTTTTCCTTAAATCCTTCGTACCAGCTCCTGTCGTTTCCTCAATTCTATTTCCATCGATCTGTGTTTCTGTGTGATCTCCCTTGAATTCAATGTTCTGTTAGATATATATGTTCATATATATATATATATGTATGTATTTTTCAAAATGATTAATGATAAACAAAGGAATGATTTTGAAAAGAAACGGAAATGAAAAATCAAATGTGACATTAATCGGAAAACCGCTCGACCGTACGGTACAAAAATCGTACGGTCACACGTCAATTTTTGATGTGTAATAAATCGTATAACCACGCGACCGCTCGATGATTGAACCCCAGGTCGCACGATGTAAAATTTTGACCGTTATTTGGTTTGAATTTTGCACCTTTTGAAGAATCAAACCATCTTTTCGTGGAAAGTTGGCACCAATTCGTGATTGGTGCTTGGATATCTATAAATAGGTGATTATACTTCATTCCAAATCACTTTTAGAAACATTTTGAGTTAAGATTGATATGCAAATTATTCATCTTTCATTCCATATTCAAGTGTTCTTGTTCTAAGTTTCAAGTTCTTATTTTGCTTTGTTTGAACTTGAAGAAATGCTTGATTAATCCTACAAACCTATTTTCTATAATCCCAAAAGTAAACTTGAATCCTGGTGGGAGCAAATATAGTTTGAGGACAACGTTCTATGTGTTTGAGCCTTATTCTTTTCTTCATCTATTTTGTTGTTTTTCATTATTCTCTTCATTCTCCTACACTAAATTTACAACAATCTCAAACTATATTTTTGTCATGGAGAATGAAACAACTCTTGCAACTATCAAATTGATGAACCAAGATCTTGTGAGGCTCGATAGATTTGATGGAACAAACTTCACGCGTTGGCAAGACAAGTTAAAATTCCTACTTACCGCATTGAAGATCTTCTACATTTTGGATCCGGATTTGGAACATTTAGCGGAACCAGTGGAGATGGACACGGAAGCAATAAGGGCTGAAAGAAAGAAAAGACAAGAGGATGAATTAATATGTCGTGGACATATTTTGAATGCTTTGTCGGACCGGTTATACGATCTCTACATCAACACTTCTTCGACAAGAGATATTTTGAACGAGTTGGAAAAAAAATACAAGGCGGAGGAAGAAGCAGTCAAAATAGAACTTCCGGAATCCTTCCAAGTGGGGAAAATTATTTTCAAACTTCCAAGCGCTTGGAAAGGATACCCGAAGAAGATCCCGAAGAAGAAGATTCTTCATAACTCCGAAGATTTTACTTTAGAATGACTACAAAAGCATCTACGCATTGAAGAAGAATCAAGAATGAGGGGCAAGAATGAGAATTCTTATGAAGCCAAATCAAAAGCAAATGCTATTGAGAAGACTGAACACTCCAACAAAGAAAAGTTTAATCCTCTTGGTCCTAAAAAAGGACAAAGGGAAGTTCAAACCAAAACAAAAAGGGTCATGCTATGTTTGTGGAAAACCCGGTCATTGGGCCAAGGTGCACAAGCATAAGAATAAATCCAATGGAGAACATAAAATAAATTCCATTGAAGATGACAACATTGTGGCTACAATATGTGAAGTCAACACTATAAAAGGGAAAAGTTCAAGGATGGTGGTATGACACTTGTGCTACCATACATGTGTGTTATGATAAGTCTTTGTTTAAAACTTATCATGACTTGGAAGATGGACATGAAATACAAATGAGTAATGAAGGCCGCTCCAAAGTGGTTGGAAAAGGAAGTATAGATATCATCTTCACATCCGAAAAAACCATTACTCTTACTAATGTATTCCATGTTCCGACATGAATAGGAACTTAGTGGTGATCTTTTGGGAAAACCCGGAATCAAAAGTGTTTATAAATCCGGTAAACTTGTATTATTCCGTAATGAGATCTTTGTTGGAAAGGGCTATTCTAGTGATGGAATGGTCAAATTATATACCGTTGACAATAATAATATGAATAAAGTGAATTCCGCTTATATGCTTGACTCTTTTACTTTGTGGCATGATAGATTAGGGCATATATGCAATAACACTATTAAAAGAATGAAAATGTGTGACTTAACATCTTATGATGAAAATTAAGTTTATAAATTAAAAACTTGTGTAGAATCTAAGATGATTAAGAAACCTTTTCATAGCGTAACTGGAACAACTCATTTATTAGATCTTGTACATACTGACATATGTGAATTAAATGGTATGTTAACAAGAGGAGGAAATAGATATTTCGTAACATTTATTGATGATTGTTCTAGATTTACTTATGTTTATTTATTAAAACATAAGGATGATGGTTTTGAAACTTTCAAAGTATATAAAAATGAAGTAGAAAATCACTTGAATAAGAAAATAAAAATTCTTTGAAGTGATAGAGGAGGTGAATACTTCTCTAGTGATTTTAACTTATTTTGTGAACAGCATGGAATAATTCATCAATGTAGTGCACCTAGAACACCCGAAAAAAATGGTTTGGCGAAAAGAAAAAATAGGATACTTGTTGAAATGATTAATGCAATGTTGTTATATTCTAAATTGCTATTTAATCTTTGGGGTGAAGCATTACTTAGTGCATGTCATATATTAAATAGAGTTCCTTCTAAATTTACTAGAGTATTTCCATATGAATTATGGAAATGAAGAAAACCAAATATTGGTTACTTTAAAGTGTGGGGGTGTCTTTCTTATTGCAAAAACACCGATCCAAAACAAACAAAACTTGGTTCAAGAGGGATCAAATGTGTATTTGTTGGATATGCTTCGAATAGTAAAGCATATCGATTATTGAATTTGGAAGCCAATGTGATAATTGAGTCACGCAAAGTAGAGTTCTTTGAGGATTCGTCATCTTCAGATAATAATATTAAGGAATCAAATAAAGAGATTCCAAATTCTACAAAATCATTTGGAGAAACATCCTCTAAAGATGTTGATAATCCTAATAAACTTTGTAGAAGTAAAAGAACTCGAAAAGAAAAAGAAAAAGTATTAGAACCGGATGAAATTAACTCTCAACTTATTTCTCTTTATCTTATTGAAGGAGATATAAAGAGTGTCATAAGAACAATACTATATGTTCTTCAAACCGAAACGGATCCTAAAACTTATAAAGAGGCTATGTCATCAAGAGATATTATTTTTTGGAAAGATGCTATAAAAGATTAAATGAATTCAATAATGTCTAACAATACTTGGGAACTTGTTGATTTACCAAATGGTTCTAAACCTACAGGAGGTAAATGGGTATTTAGAAAGAAGTACAACGCGGATGCTACTCTCAATACCTTTAAAGCCCGACAAGTAGCTAAAGGATATCGAGAAAATGAATGAATAGATTATTTTGACACATATGCACCCGTTGCACGCATTATATCTATAAGAATAATGTTTGTCTTAGCTTCCATTCATAATTTGCACATATATCAAATGGATGTTAAAACAACTTTCTTAAATGGGGACCTCGATGAGGAGGTTTATGTGGAACAACCTGAAAGTTTTGTTCTTCCCGGAAAAGAAAAGAAAGTATGCAAATTAGTTAAATCATTATATGGTTTAAAACAGGCACAGAAAAATGGCATGAGAAATTCGATTTGGCAATTATGTCATTTGGATTCAAACACAATAGTGTTGATAAGTGCTTATATTCAAAGGAACATGAAAAATATGTTGTGATTATATGCCTTTATGTGGATGATATGTTGATTAGAAGTAATCATATTGAAGGCATAAATGAAACAAAAAAGTTTCTATCTTCTACATTTAAAATGAAAGATCTTGGGCAAGTGGATACCATATTAGGTATCAAGGTCACAAGAAGAAATGAAGGTTTTTTGCTTAATCAAACACATTATATTGAGAATGTGATTGATAAGTTCAAACATTTGAACATTAAAGAAGCAAACACCCCCATTTGGTGCAAGTGTTAAACTTGTAAAAAATGATGGAAAAGTAGCACAACTTGAATATGCAAGTGCTATTGGATCTCTAATGTATGCGGTTCAATGCACTAGACCGGATATAGCATTTGCGGTTAGTAAACTTAGTAGGTTTACTAGTAAACCAAGTATGGAACATTGGAAAGCGATTGGACGTTTTCTTGGTTATTTAAAGAAAACCAAAGATATAGGTTTCCAATATTCTCAGTTTCTGGCAATCCTAGAAGGATTTACCAATGCAAGTTGGATATCTAGTACATGTGAGAATAAATCCACCTCAGGTTGGGTGTTTACTCTTGGAGGAGGAGCAATCTCATGTAGATCCAAGAAACAAACGTGTATAACACACTCAACAATGAAATCCGAATTTGTAGCATTGGCAGATGTCAAAAAAGAAGCTGAGTGGCTAAGGGATCTCTTGTATGAAATTCCAATAGGAGATAAGAATTTAAATTCTATTCCAATACTATGTGATAGTCAAGCCACTTTAGCTAAAGCATACAAAGAAGTATGCAATGGAAATTCTAGACATATAAGTTTAAGACACGACTATGTAAGGAGATTGATCAAAGATGGAACAATTTCAATTACTTATGTATAATAAAGTGATAATTTAGCGGATCCACTAACAAAACCACTCACTAAAGAATTAGTGAGGACCACATCGAGTAGGATGGGGTCAAAACTTCTTACTTAAAGATCCATCAATGATGGCAACCCTACCTAAACTTACTAAAAAGTATATTTTAGGTTCAAAGGGTAAAAAAAATCATTCGATAAGTGGATAGTATTCAAAACTTACCAAGATAAGTGTTGGTTGTCATAGAAAGGAGGGCTAAGTTTATAACTTTTAATAAAGTATCAAGTATCTATAAATATGATAAAGATACTGGAAGAACTTTACCTATATGAACTTAGAGGTGGTTCCGTCTCAATAGAGAGTTGAAGTTTCTCTCTTAAAAGTTCGTGAATAGGATGAGCACAATGCCATAAAAGTGATAAGCGAGTTGTAAACATAGAACGCAATGATACTTGTATGTGTGATATCACCGGTTTCATTCCAAATGAATAATATATTCAAAACTTTTATACCACCTAGGATTTCAATGATACCTTGTGATTGATTACACTATGGATAGATTCAAATCGAAAGATATCTATTCCTTATGCATAAGTATTGAAAATTTTATCAAAATACATTTTGAACAGTGGGGGATTGTTATATATATATATATATATATATATATATATATATATATATATATATATATATATATATATATATATATATTGTTCAAAATGATTAATGATAAACAAATGAATGATTTTGAAAAGAAACGGAAAATGAAAAATCAAAGGTGACATGAATCGGAAAACAACGCGGCCTCATGGTACAAAAACCGTGCGGTCACGCGTCAATTTTTGACGTGCAATCAATCTTATAACCGCACGAACACGCGATGATTGAACCGCGCAGTCGCACCATGTAAAATTTTGACAGTTATTTGGTTTGAATTGGCACCTTTTGAAGAATCAATCCATCTTTTCGTGGAAAGTTGGCACCAATTCGTGATTGGTGCTTAGATATCTATAAATAGGTGATTATACTTCATTCCAAATCACTTTTAGAAACATTTTGAGTTAAGATTGATATTCAAATTATTCATCTTTCATTCCATATTCAAGTGTTCTTGTTTTAAGTTTCAAGTTCTTATTTTGCTTTGTTGGAACTTGAAGAAATGCTTGATTAATCCTACAAACCTATTTGCTATAATCCCAAAAGCAAACTTGAATCCCGGTGGGAGCAAATATAGTTTGAGGACAACGTTCTACGTGTTTAAGCCTTCTTTTTTTCTTCATCTATTTTGTTGTTTTCATTATTCTTTTCATTCTCTTACACCAAATTTACAACATGTTCAACAATCAGTAAGGATTTATCCTTCAAATTTGGAATTTTAGTTTTCAAGAGATAGTATACCACGAGCAAATAAAATTCTACTGGAAGCAAATCTACTTTATTTTCCTATTTCGAGCTAAGCTTAGGGAGTACATATTTCTAGGCTGAAAAGGTAATATATCTACCATTAATATAGTGACACCTCACCACTTATTTTAAACAGAATTAAAATAGAATTTAATAACAACTAATGCTAACGCTAAGCTTGTTGCTGTGATGCTAAACTCATGTTGGAGCTTGCTGTTGTGATGTTTGAACTCATGCTGAATTCCCATAATATACACGCTATTTATGATAATGAGTCTTTTCATATTTTATATTTTATGTTGACTTTTTATTCAACGTATCTATTTTTTAAAAACTAATCAAACTTGAACCCTACCTGTAAAATGCAGTTATTATCTCACAATTAAAATCTCTCTTTTATCTTTTTCATATTTTATTTATGCTAAAGACTAAGAGACATGTACGAACATAGAGATGGCAAAAAATTTCGATCCTTCGATCCGATCCGAAAAAGTACCGATCGACAGATCAGTATGACGGATCGGGGCAGGTCAACGGATCGGGACCGATTTGCCCCGTTTAATTAAAAAAAAAAATTAAATTTTTTTATTTTTTAAAAAAGATTTAGTTTAAATTATATATAAAAAAATTAAAAAATTTAAAAAAATAAATAAATAATATCGCGGATCGGGGGGTCGATCAGCCCCGACCCAAATCCGATCTGCTCCGCTCCGACCCGAAAAATGGCGGATCCGGATCGCTTAAATTCTTGTCGGGGCGGGGCAGATCGGGGCCCGATCCTCTCCGTTGCCAACGCTATACGAACAAGGCCATAGAAAATATAACTTGTCAAGCACTGATATGGAAGATATATTGAAGAATGATTTTTAATATATTCAAGAAGTGTATTGAATTGGATGAGTTTAGTTTTCCTATATTTAATGGGTGATCATGATTTGAATGACTATTACGAAGAGTAATGGAGATAAGGTGCTCATAGTGAACACCATAATCCTTACCCACTCTACATGTGAGATTAACATGTAGTAGGAAAAATTATTTGTCACATGACAGACCCACACACAAAGTAAGTACAAATTATGGTTCACATTGTGGACATCATATCCTTGCTTTTACGAAGAGTATGAATCAAAATGTGTCAAGAAATTATACTTTGTTAGAATTGAGTGTGAATTTAAAATGATTACTATGGTTGATTAATTTGTTTGATTATGTATTACAATTAAAAAAAAAAGTTTGAAAACCATGTGACATTAAATTTATCAAAAAATAGTCCAATAATCACTCTCCTTTGGCCCGATTCTAGAGAAGCATAATCCTTTCTCGATCTCCAATGGCCGGCGTATGATTCAGTATAGCCAAAGTCATGAGCACTTCTAGCGGCACCTAAGAATTCTACTAATAACGTATATAGAGAATTTTATCAATAGAAAAGTTTGATCCTAGCTCAGAAAGAATGCTAGCTATATATATACTTAATAGATGCGATTTCATTTTCCAACTAGAATCCCACCTCTAATCTCGCTCCCCACCATGTCCTTCTACTTGTAATTGTGATTCGTTTGCTAGAACCAAGGTGGGCTCTCGAAAGAAAGACCCGTGCCTAGGACTGTACAACGGGCATCGATATGTCTCGGTCTCATCGAACTCATACTTTATCAAAGAGATTTTCAAATAACAGTTCTTAAGCTCAAACCAAAATAGAATTTAAAATTTAAATGAAAACGATGTTAGTCGATTATCACATGGTTTCAAACTTTGCTTTCTCCATAAATTAGGTCGATTGATGATGACAAAATATAGAACATAACATTGTTTATGGACAAAGACCCACAAATAATTGATGGCAAAAGTGAAACCCGTGATGATAAAGAATCATGTTATACATCTCTTTCCTTCCAAACTGTCCGTATTGTCTTCACGAGGGTATTGTCTTCACGAGCTCAATAAACCTCACATTTCTCTTTCTAAGTGCTATAGACAAATCCAAAATCTAACCCGAGAAGAGTTCCACAAATTAGGGCCTCTACATATATACCCCCACCTGTCATCATCTGTGGTCACCCGCCATTTGTTGTCTACCTATGTATCACTGGTTTATATATATAATAAAATAAAATAAATAAATAAATAACAATAAAAAAATGTGTAGGTACGTATATAGACGTAGAGCATAATTATTGTTGCAAAATGAGTTGGCTCATGCTCTCGTGATACAACTTTTGCACGTCGAGTATTCATACAACATTGAAAAAATCAATAAAGATATTGACTACAAAAAGATGAAGGGTCAAAAGTCAAAAGATTGATTTGTCTGATTTTCATGACGAATATGTTGGTTCTAACATCTACGGTCATCTTAGCCGGTTTTATATTAATTTGTTTACATACATTCAATTGGTTTTTTTAATTTCTTTTGGTCGAATTGAATTGTTTGATATTCTTATAAATATTATTAATTAATCTAGTATTGAAGTTATGTGTATGCATTAAGCATGAGGCACTTAATGAATTTTTATATCACTAATTCCGTAACTTAATAGTCGTCGATTATTACGTTCAAAATAACTTTAAATAATTTTTCTAGAATTTCATAATTCTCGACAATGGCTTTATATATAATTGTTATGAAACTGTTGTTCAAATATATAAATATATAGTTGAAATGGTGCAAGAACCGGTCTTAAATATAAGGAACCAGTCCAAGAAGTGAAAAACTGGATCAAATAAAAACTGGACGGACCAAATGGTCCGGACCGGACCTGAAGGTCCGGCAAAAATGAAGAACCACGCGATCGCGTGGTTGGTGGTCCGTCGATCGCGTGGTTAAGTGATAATGGTCACTCCATATTTTTTCGAGACATCGCGCGATCGCGTGGTATAAAAAATTTGACCGTTGGAGAATTTTTTTCAGAATTTCTCATGCACCTTTTCAACTATTTTTGACACTCTTTGGTGAAAAGTTGCATGAACAACGATTTGGGATGATAGAATTCTATAAATAGGTATAGAATTCATGGTTTTGAATAACTTTTTGATCATCAAACTTTCAATAGTGATTATCATCCAAAATCTTAAATTTTATACTTAGAATCTTCAAAATTTGCTCTTCTTGTTCCTATTCTCCAAGTTTATCAATTGTGCTATTTGATACTTGGTTTGAGGCTTGAAATCCGCTAAAGCAATTTGTTTGGAGGCCCATTAGCATTCTCATTCCGAGAGTGCGCAAATCTCGCTTTTAGGACAGCATTCCTTGCGATTCAAGTCATTTTGCATTTTTTGATTTCTCCTTGATTCTTTGTTTCAAGTTTTGTGTTAACTTCGTTATAGTATATTTTATTTGAGAAAGGAAATTTCTCAACAATCTAAAATCGAAATTTTGCGATGGCAACCGAAGGAGACACAACCATGGCTACAATCAAGTTGATGAATCAAGATTTAGTTCGCTTGGATCGTTTTGATGGTACCAACTTCACAAGGTGGCAAGACAAAATTAAGTTTCTATTAACGGCGCTGAAAATCTTCTACATCCTTGATCCCAATTTGGAAGACTTGCCAGAACCTTCCGATAAAGATACCGAACAAGCAAGGATTGATCGAAAGAAGCGAGAAGAAGACGAACTTATTTGTCGTGGCCATATCTTGAATGCACTTTCGGATCGTCTCTACGACTTGTACACCAACACTAAATCTGCAAAAGAGATATGGAATGCACTTGAAAACAAGTACAAGGCCGAAGAGGAAGGAACTACAAAATTCCTTATAAAAAGGTACTTCGATTTTAAATTTTTGGAAAATGTTCCCCTATTACCTCAAGTTCATGAATTGCAAGTGATTGTCAATAAATTAAAAGCGGTGAAGATAGAACTTCCGGAATCATTTCAAGTAGGAGCAATTATTGCAAAATTGCCTTCTACTTGGAGAGGAAATAGGAAGAAAATCCTTCACAATTCCGAAGACAATTCAATGGAGCAAATTCAAAAATATTTTCGAATTGAGGAAGAGTCGAGGGCAAGAGATGGGATTGAGAATTCCCATTTTGGGACTTCTAAATCCAATGCCTTGGAGAACAACAAAGTGACCAAAGTAAATAAGAGAAAATTTACTAGCAACAACAACAACAAATTCAAAAAGAAGCCCAAGGGAGAATGCTTTGTATATGGAAAATTCGACCACTTTGCGAAAGATTGCCGACATAAAAATAAAGCAATTTTGGAGGCAAGGTTAATTCCATTGACAAGAATGAAATTATTGCTACTATAAGCGAAGTAAATTCTGTCAAATGAAAAATTCCGGGATGGTGGTATGATACTTGCGCCACCGTTCATGTTTGCTATGACAAATCCCTATACAAGACCTATCAAGAGATTGATAATGGTCAACAAATTCAAATGGGAAATGAAAATTGTTCGAAAGTCATAGGCAAAGGGAATGTTGATCTTCAATTCACATCCGGAAAGGTTGTAACTCTTACAAATTTTTTACATGTGCCGGATATGAATAGAAAACTTGTAAGTGGTGATTTGTTGGGAAAACCGGGCGTGAAATGTATTTTTGAGTCGGGAAAACTTGTATTGTCCCGAAATGGTTTCTTTGTTTGTAAAGGCTATTCCACTAATGGAATGGTCAAATTGTGTATTATTGACAATGAAATTAATAAAATAAATTCTTCTTACTTTATGTGTTCTTTAGATTTATGGCATGATAGATTAGGACATGTTGGATATTCTACCTTGCATAGAATGATTAGAAATGGCATGCTATCTTGTGATTTTACAAAGAATGAAAAATGTGAAATTTACACTAAGTCCAAAATGATTTAAAAACTTTTTCAAAGTGTAGAAAGATCATCTAATATTCTTGATTTAGTTCATACCGACATTTGTGAACTTAATGGCATGTTAACTAGGGGTGGTGTAGCGACCAAGAATTTTTACGCGATTAATAATTATTTTAATAGAAAATCGTGTCGCTACTATTTCACCCATTTTTATTAAGTTAACGCCACGACGTATTCGTATAGCCAAGTCAAGAAATAATCGAGATCGTTCGATTTTAAATTAAATTCCGAATTTCTAAAAATATCTCCATTCTCTTGATTTAAAGTATATTAAGTCCAAGTACTTAATTCAATGTTATCCCAATATTTATTTATACAAAAATTATTTTTATTATTGAAATTAAGAAAATATATGCAAGCATGAGAGGTTCCATTATATATAATAATTATGAGAATCTTAATTTAATAAATATGGAAAAGTATATGAATGAATTATATACTCCATTATATGTAATCATGAAGAGCATAATATTTGTATAAATATGGAAAAGTATATGAATGAATTATAGACTCCATTATATGTAATCATGAAGAGCATAATATTTGTATAAATATGGAAAAGTATATGAATGGTTGATAAGATTCCATTATATGTAATCATGAAGAGCATAATATTTGTATAAATATGGAAAAGTATATGAATGGTTGATAAGACTCCATTATATGTAATCATGAAGAGCATAATATTTGTATAAATATGGAAAAGTATATGAATGGTTGATAAGACTCCATTATATGTAATCATGAAGAGCATAATATTTGTATAAATATGGAAAAGTATATGAATGGTGCTTTACTTTAAGAAAAGGATGTGTTAAAATTAATAGAATTGAATGATTATGTTTACAATATGCCAACTTTATACATCTATTTAAACCCATCTCTTTTACACACAACTCTACACATATACACTTATTTCCAATCTCTTGACAAAATCCACAAGTAAGAGAAATTCAAGGTGGTCAAGAAAGTTTTGGTCCATTTACTACTACACTTCATTTTAATCTTTTAAAAGGTAAGTATATCTTATGTTTTTATGAAAAGTAAGTATGTTTTTATGAAAGGTAAATACACCTTATGTTTTTATGAAAAGTAAGTATGTTTTTATGAAAAGTAAGTATATCTTATGTTTTTATGAAAAGTAAGTATGTTTTTATGAAAGGTAAATACACCTTATGTTGTTATGAAAAGTAAGTATGTTTTTATGACAAGTAAGTATATCTTATGTTTTTATGAAAAGTAAGTATGTTTTTATGAAAGGTAAATACACCTTATGTTTTTATGAAAAGTAAGTATGTTTTTATGACAAGTAAGTATATCTTATGTTTTTATGAAAAGTAAGTATGTTTTTATGAAAGGTAAATACACCTTATGTTTTTATGAAAAGTAAGTATATCTTATGTTTTTATGAAAATGTTTGGATCATTGCTATGAAATCAATCTCACAAGATTGTTATGGGTTCCATATGATATGTTTATGATTATGCTAAGGGGACCGGAGTTTAGTAGCGCTACACATAAGAATTCTTGCCATTTAAGTTCGGTAAAATTCTTGTGTCTCCCTATGTTTATGAGTATTTCGATCCTATCCTATGTTATGATGAAAATGATCCATATGCTTTCAAAAGAAAATTTATGCTTGGTATACTTACTGAGATTTTATAAATCTCACTCCACGATATTTACCATTTTCAGATAATTGAAGGTTCGAGGCGGTCAACATGGAAGTGGCAAAAGTGGTTAAGATTGATGAGATAATTATGTTGAATTTTATGTAAGAAAATTATGTTCTATTTTTATTCACAAATAAAATTATGGGATTCTAATTATTCTTTTGAATAATTTTACATTTCTATTTAAGTCTCGATAATATGATATGAGTCACTTTTAGTGGCACTCGAATGGTCGAGAATTCGGGTCGTCACAGTTGGTATCAGAGAAAAGAGTTTTAAAAACGATTCTGTAGATTTTTGAAATTTTATTTCTTTAAAAAAAAAAAAAAAATCACTATTCACGTGAACAGTAAAACGACGTGCTATTCATGATGAACAGTGAACGAAATCACTATTCATTATAAAAAAAAAAAGTTGAATTTTCACATGTCAAGTATGGTTATGATTTTGAAAAGCATGATGAAATTTGATGTGCGAATTTCAAGGACAAAATTCATTTTAAGCAAGGGAGTTTGTAATGTCCTGAAAATTTTATGGAATATAATTAGTTAGTGATATGATATTTATATTGATGTCTTTGATAAATTTCTAGAAGTTCGGGGACTAAAGGAAAAATAAAATTTGACGATAAATTTTATTTGGGTTAAGTTATTAATTATTGATGGAGAGATAATTACTATATCGATATTGGATTTGTTTTGAAGACTGTGATTAATTAGGAATTATGATTCAAGAAAATGTTGATTTGGATACAACCACATTAAATTATTGTTGATTAAAGGAAAATAAGATTATATGAAATATTTTAACTCATCACTCTACTATGTCACTCTCCACGTATTGACTCCTCGAACCAGGTATGTTATATGCTTTGCAAGTCATTTACGATTTTATTAAGACATGTTAAGTTTGAAATCTTCATATGTTATGAATCTTTAAGTGAAATATACATGTTGAGTATGATATGAATTGATAGAAGCCTGAATTTTAATTTATTCCTTTTTATGTAGAATCATGAGACATAGAGGATATTGATATGAATTTTGGTTCATATTAAGCTTAGTAAGACTGACTAAATTAGAAAAATAAGTTGGTTCGTAACTTTTGCCAAAAAATATATGGAATAATATATTAAACAAACAAAATTAATAATGAATTTGTACAATAATTTATCCCTTTATCACTACCTTTGTGTAAAAACAAGGGAAAAACTGTGGATGGTTATTAGTACTTCCTCTTCAAGTTTCAATTTTCGGTTCAATAATTTATCCCTTTATCACTACCTTTGCTTAAAAGCAAGGAAAAACTGTGGATGATTATTGGTACCACTCTTCAAGTTTCAATTCTGAAAAAAATTCGGAAAGAAAGAAAGAGAACGGGTGTTGAGCATAATGGGAATAATATGACTTAAGAATGATTTTCAAAATAATTGTTGTCCTCGAGTTTAGAAATGATGAACCTTAAATGGACTTTGCATAATTGATTTTAGACATGGCACTAAGTATAAGAAGTCAACAGAAATGATTAGAAATATGTTCAGATTATCTATCATTTAGATTTAATGAGAAATAGCGAGCCAATTTTATGAAGTTTTATGAGATGTTAAGATTATAAGTGATATGATTTTAATGAGACTTTTATGAGAAGCATTATGAAGTTAGAGATTTAAAGATTTGGTTATTGGGAATTAAGTAATGGCTATTATGTTGAGTAAGTGAATTATGCCTCTATATTGAAGAGAAATTTATTATGAACTTTGGCCTTGTGATTAAATTTTGGGAATATGATTTATGACTTATAAATATAAGTATGAGTAATCTTTTGAGCCAATTAAGGTATTGAAGGAAGTGATATTGTGATATTGACGACTATGATTTGAAATTTCTATGTTGAGGAATTATGAATTGATTTTCTGGAATATTTTTTTATGATATTGAAGTTTGATGAAATTGTGGTCAATTTTTAGATCGTTGTGATCAAATGTGGAATTATTTATTATTGTGAGTTATGAAGTATGCTTACGGTTTGAATAAGTCCAAATTTCAAAGGAAACTCTGCCTAGAATTTTATCGTTTGGAATTAAGAGCATAGTATGGTATGCAATCACTAAGAGAATTGAGGTTAGACATGCAAATTCATTTACATCACAAACGAGATTTCGTAGATGATAACAGAGATATTATTATTTTTTCGTAAGGAGAACACACAAGAGTCACACTGGAAAGAAATACATGAAACACGCAAAAGCAAAAGAAAGCAACATGGGAAATTCCTCAAATTGAGAGATGTGTTTCCGGAGTAGCCGTATCCTACCACCTCTGACCTTTTGAGATGAAATAAAGAAACCTTCAAAGAGGTGTGTTTCGAGAGTAAGAATACTCCGTAATCTACCACCTGGAACCTTTGAGGTACACACAAGATTTAAACATTAAGGAAATCCTAGGAAATTAGAGGGGTGTCTCGAGAGTAAGAATACTCCGTACTCTACCCCCACCTATTCTAAGATTCATAAAGTTAAGTTTACATTAACCGGACTCCATTTTCGCTTGATTCCCCTTCCTTGCGACCAATCTATCTTAACCACTGCTGGATCTTGTATTGAGATATATGACTGCAGCTTATCCAGTAGTTCATCAATAGTAGGAGCAGAAATAAGGAGCCTTCTGGAAAATGGAGAGATGAATCCCTGTTCCACAGCATAATCAAGAAAGGTTAACAAGCCATCAAAGAAATTGTTAACATTCAGAAGCCCAATAGGCTTAGTATGGAGATCTAGTTGAGCCCACGAGGTAATGTTAAAGATTTCTTCTAAGGTACCAAAACCTCCGGGCAGGGCTATAAAGGCATCAGAACCATATAGCATACAAGTTATGCGTTCATGGATGGATAAGGTTTGAACTTCATGCCCTCGTGTTTTTCCTGCAACATCTACCAAAGGGACAGGTATGACACCGATTACTTTTGATTTCTCTGCAACCTTCAAAGAGGTGTGTTTCGAGAGTAAGAATACTCCGTAATCTACCACCTGGAACCTTTGAGGTACACACAAGATTTAAACATTAAGGAAATCCTAGGAAATTAGAGGGGTGTCTCGAGAGTAAGAATACTCCGTACTCTACCCCCACCTATTCTAAGATTCATAAAGTTAAGTTTACATTAACCGGACTCCATTTTCGCTTGATTCCCCTTCCTTGCGACCAATCTATCTTAACCCCTGCTGGATCTTGTATTGAGATATATGACTGCAGCTTATCCAGTAGTTCATCAATAGTAGGAGCAGAAATAAGGAGCCTTCTGGAAAATGGAGAGATGAATCCCTGTTCCACAGCATAATCAAGAAAGGTTAACAAGCCATCAAAGAAATTGTTAACATTCAGAAGCCCAATAGGCTTAGTATGGAGATCTAGTTGAGCCCACGAGGTAATGTTAAAGATTTCTTCTAAGGTACCAAAACCTCCGGGCAGGGCTATAAAGGCATCAGAACCATATAGCATACAAGTTATGCGTTCATGGATGGATAAGGTTTGAACTTCATGCCCTCGTGTTTTTCCTGCAACATCTACCAAAGGGACAGGTATGACACCGATTACTTTTGATTTCTCTGCAAGAGCAGATTGGGAAACACAACCCATTAGACCACTGCTACCACCCCCATACACAAGAGTGATACCTTTTTCCCCCAGTTTCTTTCCAAGATCTACGGCCGCTTCTAGATAACTGAAGCCTTTCCCCACTTTTGATCCACAAAATACACAAATAGTTTTGATCTGTCGAAGTTTTGGTGCTTCCATCTTTGATAGTATAGAAGAGAAAACTTACGAAGAAGATGTGATTTTGGGATGCCTGAACTATGAAATATGTTTGGCTATTTAAAGCCGGAAAAACTTACTGTTTTTGATTGATTCTGAAAAAGTAAAGATTTACTTTTGACAAAATCGGCCAACTTTTGACTGTTTTACCAAAGATATCACCTTTCGGTGATTTATTTCCAGCTTTATCAAACCTCGAGAAAGGAAAATATATTTATTTCCAGCTTTATCAAAACTCGAGAAAGGAAAATATATTTTATTTCCAAAACGCGTGAAAGAAAACAGCAAAATATTTTAAATGTGTATCAAGAGATTTACCTTATATCATTGATGAACTGCCAGAAGCCTCATTTTGTAAAACAGACTGGCAAACAGGATCTTTTGCTATTATATTTTGGAGACTATAACGATTTTTGTCCTCGTTAAACTGAGCGTATAAGGAGAGAAGTTCACGTTGCACATAACCACTTGGGTGCGTCTCAAGAGTCAGTCGAATATCATCCAAAGACTCCTTACTCAGTCCACCCTTTATGAATTTGATTTTATCATCCCGATTAGTAGAAGAATATCCTACTGTTTTGCAACGAGTATCACAGTTCCAACGAGCACATTTGTAGCAACCATTCAGCCTTTTTGCTCTTCGTTTCTTTGCGAAGGTGCTTTTGCCTAAACCAGGCATGTGCTTTGGAAATGTCATAGGTAATTCACCAGATAGTCGAACCTTTGCTTCGATCAACCAGCGAACATCTTCTGAAACACCATGAGCCATCAGCAACCTCAATCTTTCGAGTCTTATTCGATAAATTTTCCTCAGATCATTCATTGGAAGACTGGAATAATACTTGCGAATGTTTGTAAGAATGATATCCATGTTTTGATGGATCTAACCTCTTCCCAGCATGAACTATTTAAAAGCATTAAGGATCGGAGGAAATCCGCGTGATATTGATTCCAGCAAGAAAGCGCGGAATAGAATAATGAAAAAGAGGGAACAAGAGTTATGCGCCGTTTACTTTCTTGATAAAAGGAAGATTTGATGATGACGGGATTTGAGATATGGAATATTTTCTTGGATTTTGGGTACTGATATTTTGATATAATAATCAAGGTATAGAAATAATACGGGGATACGTGAAAGTGAAATAAGGACTGTATTGAATCAGGATTAATAAGTTTGTGCAAGTGAAAGGAATACCTTACGGGAAATGTTATGATATTTGAGTTAAGAATTTTAATTATTTGGGAGATATTTGTTTATTGAATTTTGCAGAAATTTTGGGTTACAAATATTGGAAAGATAAACTGATGATTATGTTGATATGTGAATAACATGTTTGGGTATATTACATAGAAAATATTCAGGTAATCGTTTTAATTATTTTGGGATATTTGGTGATAAGAAGAAATGACAAATTATTATGGTATGATATGTTAGTAAAGATTTATTGAAATTTTAGAGATATTAATACGAATATTTGAGGTTACATGATACGATGATAAGTGACAGGTTACATGAGTACTACAAGATATGATGAAATATCACATACAATTGGGAATTTTCATTTTGAGTCAGAAGAATTTATGAGTAGACATATGTCTATTATTGATAGAAAAGTTCATGTCTTAAGAAAACAAATTGATGCATTTAGTCAAAGTCCAGTGGGTTAAATATGGTTGGGTTAAATATGGTAGCGATGATGCTACATAAGAAGAAGAAGAAGAGATTCTGATTAAGTGTTCAGAAATCATAAGATCAAGTAAGTTTAATTTCGAGGACGAAATTATTTTAAGGGGGTAAGTTTGTAGCGACCAAGAATTTTTACGCGATTAATAATTATTTTAATAGAAAATCGTGTCGCTACTATTTCACCCATTTTTATTAAGTTAACGCCACGACGTATTCGTATAGCCAAGTCAAGAAATAATCGAGATCGTTCGATTTTAAATTAAATTCCGAATTTCTAAAAATATCTCCATTCTCTTGATTTAAAGTATATTAAGTCCAAGTACTTAATTCAATGTTATCCCAATATTTATTTATACAAAAATTATTTTTATTATTGAAATTAAGAAAATATATGCAAGCATGAGAGGTTCCATTATATATAATAATTATGAGAATCTTAATTTAATAAATATGGAAAAGTATATGAATGAATTATATACTCCATTATATGTAATCATGAAGAGCATAATATTTGTATAAATATGGAAAAGTATATGAATGAATTATAGACTCCATTATATGTAATCATGAAGAGCATAATATTTGTATAAATATGGAAAAGTATATAATGGTTGATAAGACTCCATTATATGTAATCATGAAGAGCATAATATTTGTATAAATATGGAAAAGTATATGAATGGTTGATAAGACTCCATTATATGTAATCATGAAGAGCATAATATTTGTATAAATATGGAAAAGTATATGAATGGTGCTTTACTTTAAGAAAAGGATGTGTTAAAATTAATAGAATTGAATGATTATGTTTACAATATGCCAACTTTATACATCTATTTAAACCCATCTCTTTTACACACAACTCTACACATATACACTTATTTCCAATCTCTTGACAAAATCCACAAGTAAGAGAAATTCAAGGTGGTCAAGAAAGTTTTGGTCCATTTACTACTACACTTCATTTTAATCTTTTAAAAGGTAAGTATATCTTATGTTTTTATGAAAAGTAAGTATGTTTTTATGAAAGGTAAATACACCTTATGTTTTTATGAAAAGTAAGTATGTTTTTATGAAAGGTAAATACACCTTATGTTTTTATGAAAAGTAAGTATGTTTTTATGACAAGTAAGTATATCTTATGTTTTTATGAAAAGTAAGTATGTTTTTATGAAAGGTAAATACACCTTATGTTTTTATGAAAAGTAAGTATGTTTTTATGACAAGTAAGTATATCTTATGTTTTTATGAAAAGTAAGTATGTTTTTATGAAAGGTAAATACACCTTATGTTTTTATGAAAAGTAAGTATGTTTTTATGACAAGTAAGTATATCTTATGTTTTTATGAAAAGTAAGTATGTTTTTATGAAAGGTAAATACACCTTATGTTTTTATGAAAAGTAAGTATGTTTTTATGAAAAGTAAGTATATCTTATGTTTTTATGAAAAGTAAGTATGTTTTTATGAAAGGTAAATACACCTTATGTTTTTATGAAAAGTAAGTATGTTTTTATGACAAGTAAGTATATCTTATGTTTTTATGAAAAGTAAGTATGTTTTTATGAAAGGTAAATACACCTTATGTTTTTATGAAAAGTAAGTATGTTTTTATGACAAGTAAGTATATCTTATGTTTTTATGAAAAGTAAGTATGTTTTTATGAAAGGTAAATACACCTTATGTTTTTATGAAAAGTAAGTATATCTTATGTTTTTATGAAAATGTTTGGATCATTGCTATGAAATCAATCTCACAAGATTGTTATGGGTTCCATATGATATGTTTATGATTATTCTAAGGGGACCGGAGTTTAGTAGCGCTACACATAAGAATTCTTGCCATTTAAGTTCGGTAAAATTCTTGTGTCTCCCTATGTTTATGAGTATTTCGATCCTATCCTATGTTATGATGAAAATGATCCATATGCTTTCAAAAGAAAATTTATGCTTGGTATACTTACTGAGATTTTATAAATCTCACTCCACGATATTTACCATTTTCAGATAATTGAAGGTTCGAGGCGGTCAACATGGAAGTGGCAAAAGTGGTTAAGATTGATGAGATAATTATGTTGAATTTTATGTAAGAAAATTATGTTCTATTTTTATTCACAAATAAAATTATGGGATTCTAATTATTCTTTTGAATAATTTTACATTTCTATTTAAGTCTCGATAATATGATATGAGTCACTTTTAGTGGCACTCAAATGGTCGAGAATTCGGGTCGTCACAGGTGGTAATAAATATTTTATCACTTTCATTGATGATTATTCTAGATTTTGTTATTTTTATCTAATGAAACATAAAAATGAGGCGTTTCATATGTTTAAAGCATATAAAAGTGAAGTAGAAAATCAAATGGATAAAAGGATTAAAATTCTTAGAAGTGATAGAGGTGGTGAATACTTTTCTAAAGAATTTGATATCTTTTGTGAAGAACATGGTATTTTACACCAATGTAGTGCACCTAGAACACCGTAACAAAATGGCTTGGCGGAAAGGAAAAATAGAACCTTAGTTGAGATGATAAATGCTATGCTAACAAGGTCTAAATTGCCTAATTACTTATGGGGTGAGGCATTATTTACCACGTGTCATATACATAACAGAATCCCTTCTAAGAAACTTAAAGTTTCACCTTATGAATTGTGGAAAGGTCGGAAGCCTAACATTGGATATTTTAAAGTGTGGGGGTGTTTGGCTTATTATAAAAATATCAATCCTGGTAGGACAAAACTAGGACCAAGAGGGATCAAGAGTGCCTTTGTTGGATATGCTATAAATAGTAAAGCATATAGGCTACTTGATCTAATATCCAATGTGATTATAGAATCACGAGATGTGGAATTTTTTGAGAATTCATTAAGCGTTGATGATATTCCTCAAAATTCAATAGAAATTCAAAATGAATTTCCGACTTCTAAATCACTAGAAACATCTACCCAAGATGTAGTTGAGACTAGTGAACCGCGAAGAAACAAGAGATCTTGTAAAGAAAAGGTATTAGGACACGATGAGATTGATTCTCAAAGAATCTCCTTTTACTTGGTTAAAGCAAGTAAGGAAGATTTAGTAAGAACAATTCCATATGTTCTTCAAATTGATAGTGGTCCTAAAACCTATAAAGAAGCAATGACTTCTAGAGATAACACATTTTGAAAGGATGCTATCAATGATGAAATGGATTCTATAACGTCCAACAATACTTGGAAGATTGTTGATTTACCGGCTGGATCAAAAGTCATTGGTTGCAAGTGGGTATTTCGAAGGAAATACAGTACCGATGGTTCGATCCAAACATATAAAGCAAGATTAGTTGCTAAAGTTTTTCGACAAAAGGAAGGAATTGATTATTTTGACACTTATGCACCGGTGGCTAGGATCACTACTATTAGAATACTATTTGCACTATCGTCTATATTTGATTTACATGTGCATCAAATGGATGTGAAGACTGCATTTTTAAATGGAGAACTAGATGAAGAAGTTTACATGAAACAACCGGAAGGTTTTGTTCTTCCGGGTAATGAAAATAAAGTTTTTAAACTTATTAAATCGCTATATGGTTTAAAACAAGCTCCTAAAAAATGGCATGAGAAATTAGATAATGCAATTATGTCTTTTGGTTTTTCACACAATGTGGTAGATAAATGTATATATATCAAAAATTGTGATAAACTTGTTACATTTGTGAGTTTGTATGTGGATGACATGTTGATTATAAGTAATCACATGAATGGCATAAAAGAAACGAAGAGGTTTCTATCGTCAACATTCAAAATGAAAGATCTTGGTCAAGTGGATACCATATTGGGTATAAAAATGATCAAGAATAAGTTGGGGTATGCATTAACCCAATCATATTATATAGAGAATGTGATTGAAAAGTTCAAACATTTGAACATTAAAGAGGCAAATACTCATTTTGATTCGAGTATTAAACTTGTAAAGAATGTTGAAAGGGCTATTGGACAAGTCGAATATGCGAGTGCAATTGGGAGTCTAATGTATGCAGTTCAATGCACAAGACCGGATATTGCATTTGCCGTAAGTAAACTTAGTAGGGTTACTAGCAATCTAAGTGTTGAACATTGGAAAGCGATTGGAAGAGTTCTTGGTTATCTAAAGAGAACTAAAAATCTTGGAATTCAATATTCCAAGTTTCCAACTATATTAGAAGGATATACCGATGCAAGTTGGATATCAAATGTTGGAGAAAATAAATCAACCTCAGGATGGTTGTTTACACTTGGAGGTGGTGCTGTTTCTTGGAGATCAAAGAAACAAACAATGATAACACATTCCACTATGGAATCCGAGTTTGTTGCATTAGCCGAAACTGGAAAGGAAGCAAAGTGGCTTAAGGATCTTCTTTATGAAGTTCCACTAGATACAAAGAATGAATCTTCAATATCTAAACTATGCGATAGTCAAGCTACTCTAGCAAGGGCTTATAATGAAGTCTACAACGGAAAGTCAAGACATATGAGTCTTAGACATGATTACATAAGAAAATTAATAAAGGATGGAATAATATCACTTACCTATGTGAGGTCAAGTGAAAATCTGGCTGATCCATTCACAAAACCACTTACCAAAGAGTTGGTAAGACAAACATCGAGTAGGATGGGGCTAAAACTCCTATTATAAATTCATCAATAACGGCAACCCTACCTGTCATTACGAAATGAGTAATTCACGGCTTCAAAGGGTAATAACAAGTTATTCGATAAGTGAATTGTTACAGCACTTAGAAAATTATTTTTTAAGGTCCTATCCTAAGGATATAAGTGCTGGGGTAACTGTTTGGAGGGCTGAACAAATCTTAAAGAAATTCAGTACTTAGTACAAGTGTCTTTAAAAGTTACCAAGACACTGTAAGAATTTCTCCTATATGAACTTAGAAGTGGTGCCGCTTCAAGGAATGTTTTGGAGTTACTTTCTGAAAAGTTCATGAACTCGGATGGGCGCAAGGCCATTAACGCGCTAAAGTAAATTGTGTGTGGAACATATTGGGCAAGAATGTTCACGTGTGCGATATCGCCGGTAATATCATAAGGGATAACTGGTTCAAAGCCAAGGCTACCTGGGATCTCGATATTTCTTTGCAATATTAGCACTAATATAAGGTTAAAATCGAAAGATACCTTATTTTATGCGTGATATCGTTATGATTCTAAGTAGAGTTCATATATTTGAACAAGTGGGGGATTGTTATGAAACTTTTGTTCAAATATATAAATATATAGTTGAAATGGTGCAAGAACCGGTCTTAAATATAAGGAACCGGTCCAAGAAATGAAAAACCGGACCAAATAAAAACTGGACGGACCAAATGGTCCGGACCGGACCTGAAGGTCCGGCAAAAATGAAGAACCACGCGATCGCGTGGTTGGTGGTCTGGCGATCGTGTGGTTAAGTGATAATGGTCACTGCATATTTTTTCGAGACATCGCGCGATCGCGTGGTATAGAAAATTTGATCGTTGGAGAATTTTTTTCATAATTTCTCATGCACCTTTTCAACTATTTTTGGCACTCTTTCGTGAAGAGTTGCATGAACAACGATTTGGGATGATAGAATTCTATAAATAGGTATAGAATTCATGATTTTGAATAACTTTTTGATCATCAAACTTTCAATAGTGATTATCATCCAAAGTCTTAAATTTTATACTTATAATCTTCAAAATTTGCTCTTCTTGTTCCTATTCTCCAAATTTATCAATTGTGTTATTTGATACTTGGTTTGAGACTTGAAAACCGCTAAAGCAATTTGTTTGGAGGCCCATTAGCATTCTCATTCCGAGAGAGCGCAAATTTCGCTTTTAGGACAGCATTCTTTGCGATTCAAGTCATTTTGCATTTTTTGATTTCTCCTTGATTCTTTGTTTCAAGTTTTGTGTTAACTTCGTTATAGCATATTTTATTTGAGAAATGGAATTTCTCAACAATAATTGCCATGGAAGATATCGAATATCTTCAGTTTTTTTAAAAATGATGATATTGAAGGGGTGCTTTGTAGGTTAGGATTTTGTCTTTAGGACAAGGTAACGCATTTTTTTGTCTTTATCAACGTTATTCTCGGGAATAATATTTATGCATTTAAAAAATTGATAATTAAGCCCCTATTTGATCCTCAAATTTTTGAACTTTCCTCAAAATTTATTTTCATCCATCTATTTTTATGAGATTCACTACGTCTACTTTCACATTTTTCAAAATATCCTAAATCAAACGGCTCAAAAACAATAACAAATAATAATACTCGAGACAATATGGAATTAGGTGTCCTAAATTTCTCAAAGTGCATTATGCATATTAATATGAACCCTGTAATCTTTCTTAGGACACGTTTGACGTCGTTGTTGTAAATAGAGTTTTCTACTGTAGAGCTTTTATTTGTAGGTCTTTTTTTTTTTTTTTTAAAGAATCATTAACAAAAAACAGTTGACTATTTGTTGTCAATCCAAAAAGTATTGTTTACATTAAATTGATAGTTCGACAGCAAAACTATAAAAGTGATTTTGTATAAATTAAAATTTAATTATATCTTATAGTTAACTAAAAAAATAAATAATTATTTTATATCAACATTGAAATCTCTCTATTATTAAATCATAGAAATAATATTTCACAATTTTCAATATATTTCATATTTTATTAATTAATTACGAAAAATTATATTTTCAATTTATTTCCAAAAGATTCCATATTTTATTAATTAATAAATTATAACATTTCAATAGATTTTCATAAGAGTTATACCAAAAAAAATTGTCAATAAATTCATATTTTATTAATTAATAAAATATAATTTCATATTAATCAATAAAATATAATATTTTAATATGAATTATGAAAAATAATATAATTTCAATGGATTTCATAATAAAATATTATATATTTTAACTTTCTGTAAAAGTGCTTCTTCTAGAAGTTACAAGCTTGAGTTTCTTAAATTAACTTAAAATGATTGTTTATCTAGGCAAAAATGTTATAAACTAGAGAGAAAAAGAAAGAAAAGTGGAGACATTAATAAATTTGTGTATTTTATTATGAAAGAGAGAGAGAGAGAGACCATCTCCATTCTATTGGGGATTTCAGTAAGTACGATCATCGTAGTGGTTAGGTCGTAGGGGTCGGGGCGGATGTTGTCATTGAGAAATGGGTGGGGTGGGTGAGTGAGTGAGTGGGTGGGTGAGTTGTGACTTTTGTTGTAAATGAATTAGGTAGCTAGTGTTGGATACAATTATGTTAGGATGGGATTGGATTGGAGGTTGGTGTTTATAAATTAATTTAGTTAATAATAATATTATTAATATTTAAAAGTGAATTATGACCTGATTTTTGTATAAATAACTTGTAAACTTTATTTTTAAAGTTTGAAGTTGAAAACCTTGGGCAGGTGTAATTTTCAATTTTTTTAACCATGCACTTTTTTATCATTTTAATGAAGTTAAATTGAGAGGAGTGAAGTTATTTGTTACCTTATGCCTATGGTCCACTTCACAGATTATTTTAAATTTTAAAATGTCAAATCATCATAATCATTTCAGTAGACAGTATTTCCCAGCTGACCCTTTTTTTTTCATATCATCAGGGAAAAAAAACATCATAAGTATAAAGAACTGCCGTAATTTATGGGATTTTCATTATAACAAAAAAAAATAATAATAAAAAATACTGATTGATTAATTTGTTTCATAACACTGATTAATTTATAAATTGGTTTATTTATGATTTTAAGGTAAAAAGTATTTGTTGAAAATTGAAAAGAGAAAATATGTATGATTGAAAAATAATTTGAAAAAATGTGTAATTTATAAAAATATTTATAAATTAATTTATTTTAACTAGGCTTATTCAACCAAGTAAGCACTATTTACTATTCCAAATCCAAAGCAAGAATTTGGTGGTCAATCTGCCTGGAAATTGTTGTCCATAGTTAACCAACAAATCAGTCATTCCATAAATCCCAAAGTAACACTCTTCAGGGTTTGTTAAGGTAGTTTATAACATAAAATTTCTTGGCCTGTATAATTTAACCTCCGTTCGACAACTGTTACAAAAAGTAATGATTGATATTATTTGTGTTTTCTAGGTAAAATTTGTGGTTAAAAAGTGATTTGAAAAATATTGATTAAAAAGTGATTTGAGTATTTGTGTTGATTATAACACTACGGTTTTCGCACGAAGGCTTACATGTCAACAGGGACTGATCCAGCCGGCAACGAGCTCCGACGGCCGCACTAGCTGGATCCACCGGCTTGCCTGATTTTTTTTTTTTTTTTTTTTTTTCCAGATTTTTGTCAATTTGGTTTTGAATTCAAACTTCAACACTCAAATCTTATTTGCTTGTAGTGGACACTTTCCGGAGCCAGTAACTCGTCGAAGTTTGAAGAAGACCCGGCAACTGAAACTTTTTTGTCTGTCTCTGCAACTTCGTCAGTGTTACTGTGTTAGTCCATACATAGGTAGAAGAAGCTATCAACTTGGGCCATAACTATGGGCTTCCTCTATTTTTTTATTAATTTTTTTAAAGGGCAAATTACGCCCTTTCACACTTTTATATGTAAAAGTTATAAAAACAGTTGTTTGATAAATAATTATGAAAATCAGGCATCTTTAAAATTCTTAAAACAAATGAGGTCAAAGTTTCTGTTTTCTGCTTCGAGAGGAAAGAAGAATCTGTTGCGAAGGCTGGCGACGATGAAGGGGGAGTTGAAACTCGAGATCGACAACACTAAGGCTAAAATATGC
Organism: Ligustrum vulgare; assembly: GCA_963555705.1. NCBI lineage: Eukaryota > Viridiplantae > Streptophyta > Magnoliopsida > Lamiales > Oleaceae > Ligustrum > Ligustrum vulgare. The sequence goes on along the minus strand of OY743169.1, from coordinate 20,262,627 downwards.
ATAATCCAGCCAAAGTAATGGTGATTTCAACTTTGAGCTTGGACCCATGAGTAGCAGACTTCGACCTGTAAATGGCGGAGGCTGATTGGTGGAATCGACGACTGTAGCGGTGCAATTATTGTTGGGCAAGGTTGTTTCTTTTTTGGTTTGGAGACTTTCAGATGGATTAAAGTAATGCTGTAGAATGAATTTTGCCCAACAATAATTATAAACTCTATCAATGAGATAAAATTATGGAGTAGAAGTTCCCCAGGTCAAACCACTAGAATGATTTGTGCCTAAAAATGGAAGAGCTATAAACTGATTTAAATTTTTTATTCCATCTGACTAAAGTTATGTTCTTATTGATGTACAATTGAATCAAATTATGCTTATGTATATTGGAATGGACTTTCATATATTGGTATATAGTTGAGTGAATTGGAATGTAATGATTGATTTGTTATAGATGAACGAGCTGCTGGTTTTCATGTCAGATGAATTCCAATAAGCAAATTAACGAAGTCATGCTGGCATTCGGCTAATTCAATTAACTTTAGTAAAATAATTGAAATAAAATTATAATTATAATTAATTACAAACTGTATTTTATTACATGTTGTAAATTAATGTTAAAAAAATTGAAATTTCGAGTGACTCGTAATATAAAATTAAGTTATAATTGTAATTAATTTGCAAATGTAATTAATTACAAAAATGTAATTAAGTCATAGCTAACTAATTCAATTAATTTTGGAAGTGTGTGTGTGTGTGTGTCGTGTTTTACAATTTCCTTAGTCACAATTGTAATTAATTATAAAATTGGAATAAAGTTACAATTGTAATTAATTACAATTCGTAATTAATTCAATTAATTTTAAAGGAAAAATGAATTTTCGAGTGATTGTAATATATAATTAAGTTATAACAACGATTAATTAGTTACAACTCTAATCCATTACAGAATATTTCAAAAAAAAAAATGTCATGTTTTACAAATTCATTAATTACAATTCTAATTAATTACCAAATTGTAATAAATTTATAAATGTAATTAATTGCAAAACCCGAAATAAATTCACAATTGTAATTAATTACAAAACTTACAATAAAGTTGCAGTTGTAATTAATTCAATTAATTTTAGCCAAAATATGTGTGATGTTTTTCAAATTCATTAGTTATTGAAAAATTGAAATAAAGTTATAATTATAATTAATTAACTAATTACTCATTTTATCGTAAAGTTCTCCTTGGTCTTAGAGTGACAAGTTTAATTAAAAAGTTGACCTATCAAATGTAATGCAGTTAAAATTGTTAGGAACAGAGTAGAAGAGTCTTCAATATAACACTAAAATGATTAAGCAATTTATGATTAATGATGTGTTCGATGTCTCTTGTATCAATTATAATGTGATTTGTTTGTATTTTTTAGGTAAATTATGTGGTTAAAAAGTAGAGAGAAAATTTGTATGATTAAAAAATAATTTGAAAAATTATGTACATTATAAATTGAATTATAATTTGTAATGATGGTGAAAAGAGGGCACCTAAAAAAATGGCATTAGAAATATCAAACCTCATTTTCAGGAAGATAATTGATGTCTAATGATTAAAATTGGTGGACGGGTTCAAGAAACGTGGGAGTCCATCTTTTGACTTTAGATGTTAAATGTAAATGTGGTGGAGAAAAGTAAATGCCAATGGCGGCGTGTATTTTCACTGTACCTGATTTTACTAATATATTTTATGTTTTTAAAATATTTTTTAAAATAGTTGATATTTAAAAATAGACTCCTTAAAATTTTGTATTTGTGTACTTAACCCTTTTTTAAATCATAAGAGGACCCATCAATTGACCCAAATAAAGGTTACCTAATTCTATTACCCACATTAGGTATTTTGGCTAATCTTTGTGAAAATATCTATTTTGGATAATCTTTACGAGATCTACTTGAAATTTGTTGAAGCTTTGGAAATGGATATTTTGGGTGCTAATTGTGGATCTATATTACTTTTATTTTGATTATTCTGTATTTTGTGATGCAATTTCATGTTCGATTCAATATGGAGTTTTAGTAGTAAATGATGAATATGCAGTTTTAGCAGTAAATGATGAATTTTGATTAAGTTTCTTGAAACTATTTTAGGTTCTATGTTTGATTCCATAGAACTCATTACTAAGAAATATTTAATTGTAAAGTAAAAATGGGGATTTCATTTCCTATACTTGTGATCATATTAAAGGTTGTTTTAATTTGTATTTTTGTTGAGGAATCTGGATTCATTTTTGTTTCTCTGTCTATGAATTGGAATAGGTGACTCGAGTCAATTATAAACGCTTATGTTAAAGAAGTGAACTTTAAAGAAACCATTTAAATCTTTATTCAAAAGCTAAAAAAATATTTGAGGCAGTTGGAGAGAAGTCTAAAATCAATAAGTGTAACATGTCCCTTGAGCTTATGAAGGGAAGAAGAAAGAGAACAATCAAGCCTTTAATACGTAGTGTTTTTATTTGAGACACCTTTACAATTTAGAATATGCCTAATCATATTAGATAGTAGCAGATAAGTAGAGAACGTATTTTCTTATAGTAAACAATTTCGCTATTGCGATTGTAGACGGTCATTGGTTAACGGTCGACCGCTCTAGCTGAACTTCGGTCATGAATCCGTCCCTGTATGTCAAATACTACAGTACTTCTGTGTCATTTTCATTACGAAGTTAAAATCTTATTCATTATATCAAAAATTGTGGTCAAGTAACAAGAACCCAGAAAGCAAATAGCAAGAAATTAGAACAGCCACAGGTGCAGCTTCTTAAACACATTTTTTTTCCCCTATGAAACTTGAAACTAAGAACCGATGGCACTTTAAACAAAATATCATTAAAAACCCACAAATTCCAAAAACAGAACATTTACAATCCACTTACAAACCACTTCAATCTTTCCCATTTTTTCACTTTCTTTTCACCAAAACTTACATTAACCTAATCTAATTACATCCACATATATATTAAACAAACCTCATGGCCCCGTTACCTTGGCAACATAACTATTAACCAAAGCCAGTGCATTGCTAGTCACCTCCTTCACCTTCATAACACGGCCACATACGTCGACTTTCATCGGCCCATCGGGCACATCCTCAAATCCATCCGTACACGTGTCCTCGTTCGTCAAGGCAGCGCTCAGCCACGTCTGTACGTTGCTCATCTGAAACCTTAGGGACTCACCAGAGCCACTTAGCCGGCGCATTTGCTTGAGCGAGTCGCGCATTTGATCAATTGCATCTCCAAAAAGCGAGAAACAGTCATGTAGTGCCGCAGTGGCTCGGTGGTCAGCGCCATAGTCGGCTTCTCGGGAGAGGTTGGAGACGTAAGCTGCCATGCGCTTGGCTCTAGACAGGCTCACGCCAACCGCAACGCGAGCCAGCTGGGCAGGGTCATGTTGTACCGCATTAGAATAGCCAGCTAGGGAATGGTAGCATAATTCTGGGTATAATGTGGTTGCACAACTTGTCCGGATGTATGAACTGTCATTTGCAGGAGTCGGACCAGATGCGGGAACGGCGGTGTGGATCGAGTACCCGAAGGACAGAACTTGGTGGATTAGGAAGAAGAGAATTGTGTGAATGGAAAATGGACTTAAGTTTCTCATGGTGTTTCTAGTTTGTTAAGAGTTCAATTTGTGGAATTTAGGCTTTGGATGTAATGTGTGTATTGAAGGGAGGATGCATAGTGAGCTTAAGTAAGAGCTTGTTTAGTAATGATAAAATTTTTACCACAACTTTTCAAAATTAATCTCAATCATCAATTTTTAGTCAAGTCCATTATATTTGATTTTTCAAACATTTTTAAACCACACATCCATCAAAAAAAACTACAAAAATCAAATTTTTTTACATTACCGAACAGGCTCTAAGGGTATTGAATTAGTGATATGACAATTATGCCCTTGAAGGTCTAATTTTATTTAGAAAAAGAACGTGATGCTTTCGAAGTAAAATATACGGTTGAAAATTAACTTTGAGAAATAAAAATTAATTTGAGGAAATGTATTATTTATAAATAAGTTTACGAGATTTTATCATTCGCACATGGATACATGATTATTTTGTTTCCTTAGTGGGTCGTCAAGGACCGCAACTCTAATATTTTAAACTTATAAACATCCACCATGTGAAATTCTCGTATAGAATACATTACTTTCAAACAAGTAATGACCTAATATAGCTTGTCCATCGGTCAAAAAGTAAGCTCTTGTTTGGTTTCATTATTTTCAAACTTTATTAATAAAATAATTTATACATGAATTCAAATTTTTGTCACACATTCTCAAAAATATTACAATTCCAAAACTCATTTTTAGTGAATAAAAACAAGGACTAATTATGAGGATATAAATTACTTCCGTTTAACAGAAAAGACGTCCATAAATTCCTTAAAAGATGATTAAATTGAACTAAATGAAATTCCAAAGAACGATCCACATGAGAAACGAGTGGAGTCTTTGATACGACTAATAATCTCATTAAACCCTGGTAGATTCATCTAAGAGTCACAAACGTCTAATAAGCTCCTTTGACTATATAAAAATAAAATAAAAATCAAAGGGCATAATTTACAACAACATTATTATAATATGGTAATAGCCAATGGCGGGAGCAATATGTACTTTGGTGAGGCTGTCGCACCGTCCTAAGTGGAGCGACCTACCAATGGGGAGCAACCACCTCATCGGGTGGCCCACACACACAATGAGGTGAGGTATTAGTCGGCTAATCGGCTTCCAAACTACAAGTTCAATCCATTTTTTAGATAGCAACAATCTATAGAAAATCCGATAAGTTTTGTACTTGGGTTAATTTTTTTTTAATTTTCTTTTCCGGTACAAATATATTTTAAGGGGTTTTTTATATTTGGTTGGGTCTATATGATGATTTTCATTTCTCATGAAGTAGGGTGATCTAATATAAAAATAAAATGTTAATATTTTTATTTATTTATTTATTTTTAATTATTATTTTGTTGGTTCTAAGAATGATTCAGAGACTGATTGATCTTTTTTTTTTCCCCCTTTTTTTTTGCCTTGAAGATTTTTTATTTAACAATGTTTTTGATAAAAGTAATGCTTCAAACAATGTTCGTCGAGGAATCCAGGATTCTGGTTGAGTTAGAGCGAACTGTGACACTTTGACCGTTGACCTTCAATGGCGAAATATTATTTAATTAAAAAAATATTAAAAATTCTACTAATATATAAATGCTTTAAAACGTAATTTCATTTAATATGGAAATATAGTCCAACACAAACAAAAATAGTCGGAAAATACATGATATAATCATACTTCGTAGTTGAGAACTGCATTCTCTAAGGTCTCATACTTTAAAAGCATTGCAAAATTGCCTCATTCTCAATGAGTTTAAAATTCTTGCGCTCTACGTAAATCAACAAACGATCATTCAACAAATCGTCTCTCAAAGCATCAAATGGATTGAACGGATGGCATGGGTAATGGATATAAGACTGTGTTTGATAACCTTACGTTTTCCAAGAGATTTTTCAACTTTTACGTTGTTTGTTTGTCTAAATTTTTCATAGAATTCGTTTTCCAACTTATCTCGAAATTTGATATTTTTCTTAATTTGGAGAGATTCATTTTCTAAGGGGGAGGAAATTTTACTTTCTATGAAAAATCTTTTATCATTTTCGTCACGTTTGATTCTTTTTTTTGTTGGTAATTGACTTATTTTTTTTCAAAAAGTTAACATTATTATTATCAAGTACAAATGTATGAAAAAATTAAAAAAATATATATTAAAATTGCTAAATTTTGCTTTATTTTTCATGGAAAACAATGACAATTAAACTATAAAAGTTCAAAAATTTCTCACTTTTTTCACCTAGAAAATTAAACCAATCAAATACATTAAACTCTCAATCAAACACATTACTAGACTGTTACATTTTTTTAATAATAATAATAATAATAATAATAATAATAATAATAATAATTATTATTATTATTAATTAATTAATTTGAAAATTTGGTCGGATCCAGCAAGAGCGGACGAACCGACTCGCCCATAACTGGATCCGCGCAGTGATGTTCGTGATGTTCGAGAGGATTTTGGATAAGCTGATGTTGCGGTTCAAAGTGATGAAAGGAATGTGAATTTTGGGAATGATAAGGATGACATATAGTGCACACAATTTGAACGTAAAATACACAAGAATCCTTTTTATTAATCATTTTGGGACCCTCGGAACATAAGGGAGTTACGAACCAAAGATTTTGTCCTAGGTGAGTTTTTATTAATTATTTTCGAACCCCCAACTTCAGAAGTCTGACTCCACCACTACACTACAAGAAATCGGACCAATAGCGACGAAAATTAGCGATGACAAAAAAAATCGTCTCTAATACTCAGCAATTAGCGACGACAAAAAAAGTCGTCGCTAATACTCAGGTATTAGAGACGACTTTTTTTGTCGTCTCAAAAATTTGCGACGACAAAAACAAGTCGTCTCTAATACTCAGGTATTAGGGACGACTTTTTTTGTCGTTTCAAAAAATTGTGACGACAAAAACAAGTCGTCTCTAATACTCAGGTATTAGCGACGACTTTTTTTGTCGTCTCAAAAACATACCCTATTGCGACGACTATTTCGTCTCTATAGGTTCGATTTTTATTTTTATTTTTTTTCGATTTTTATAAAAATAATATTGAAGTCAATGTGTTGGAACAAATGTTTATATACTATTATTATTAAAATGTGATTCGTTAAAGTTAATTATTATATATTACTTAAAACAAAATAAGACACAAGAATTTATTTGCCTGAACGGTTGGGACATCACTCACCCAACTACTTGGTCAAGAGTTCGAGTCTCCAAGCCAACACTATCATCATATGAATTAAAAATAAATACTCGAGGTTCAGGTCGGGTTCAAATTCGGACCGAGTTCAAAATGGTTCGGATCGGGTCAAGTTTAATTAATAAATTATTAATAAAATATTTTTCCCTTATTAGGAACGACTATGTCGTCGCTAATTGTCGTCGCAATATCCTCCGAAGAAATAGAGACGACGGTGTCGTCGCTATTGACTTTCAGCTACGGACCTAAAGCGACGACTATTAGAGACGACAATGTCGTCGCTATTGATCTATAGCCACGATTTTTAGGCTTTTAGAGACGACTTCTGTCGTCGCTGTTGGTCCGATTTCTTGTAGTGCTAGGAATAGCTAGTAATATCGAGTAAGTATTGTAGTACTATCAAGTCCTTGTTTAATATGGTAAAACAAATGAATTGAAGGTCATAGTTTTATAAAGAGGTGGAACGTTAACGTTAGGCGTAGGTCCTCACCGTCTCTACCTTTGAGATTGGTGAAGGATGTAAATCGCAAATTATGTTCAAACTAGTCAAAGTTTTGATATCATCTACTAAATTGATAAAATGGGTAACAAATTCGAATCTACGAACTCTGTACTACCGACGTTTGTAGATATCCAATATTTATCAATTGGGATATGTCATGGGGCTGATGGACATAGTTTTATGATTTTATTGTGTTTGGGTAGTTAAAATTTGAAAATAGCGCATGCTATATAAAAAAAAAGACAGATTGAATAGAATATTTATTTTGGCCGCCAATTTCGCCTTTATCCTCTTCTTTTTTTTCTTTTTTTTTTCTTCCTATTGCTGCCTACTACGGTGCACTATTTGTAGTACCATGAATGCACACACAAATATTTAATTGCAAATATAATAAAAATATAATCCCCGACATATTATGTGTATATATATAAATCAAACAAGTGGATGAAAATCAAGTAAAATAATTATAATGGTGGAACCCTAACCTAGTATTTAATTTAACAAATTAAAAAGGGGTTAAAGTACTCGGGATTGCATAAATTTAAGTGAAGCTTTACTTAATCACTGAACTTTAATTCTTTTCCGTTTCTAATTCATCGGTTAAAGTTTTCAGTTTCATTTCAATTTGAACATTAATAATGATTTTGTCAAGAAGTTGTTTGTTATTTAAGAATTGATTTTTTATAATCATCAATTCTTGCATAACAAACAATTTTTTTTTACAGTGAAAAGTAAGAAAAACAGAGTTAATATCCGTCGTTTGTAACTTGTTTATAAATAAATTATAAATAACACATTTTCTGGATCACTTTTCAACAATATATTTTACCACAAAAACAAAAAAATCTTTGTTTATAAACAAAAAACTTTTACTAAACAGATGCTTGTGAAACCGTACACATTATCGGATGACTTTTTTTTTTTTTTTTTTTTTTTTTTTTTGTAATTTACCAAATTGAAAAGTATCCCTCTTAAGATAAATTTTGACGCGTTTCAACTGTCAAACAAATTTTGTGGCATTAAATGTTTCACTCTCTGCAATAGAATATATCAGAGAGAAGACGAAACCCTAAACTTTTAAACTATAAAAATAATCTCTTATTTTGAAAGAAGCATATCTAAACATGCTTACTATATGTGTTTATTTACAAATTGAAAAGAGCAATAAAAAATAATAATAAATAAATAGTACTGATGGTGTGTGGTTGTGGAGGAGTTCGGCAAAGCATTTGTAGCCGACCAATTTATGAAGGCAGAGGCAGTTGCATAAGCAATTGAGAAACATACATAATCAACAATTTCAGCGGAAAAAAAGAAATACTAGTGGCACCATCTAAGCGTGCACCCTGTGGTGCAACTTTAATAGTACCCCCACCCACTCCCTCAAACCACACTTCCCTTATCCAAATCCTGAAATCATAATACTGTCTCCAATTTTTTATCTTTCATATCACTAGCAAAATATATTACACCTCATAAACTTAATTAGTGCTCCGCGAGTTTTATTTTAATTCCACCAGATTGATTTCTTTGAATCTTCTTTGATATTTTACAAGTTCAAATTGTACCAGAATCACGCTCTCTCTGACCAAGAATACGAAAACAAGAACCTGCTTGAAAATATAAGGGTATTTTTTATTGCGACGGTGGAATATGGGTGGAAAGAAAATATTTTTCAAGGAATTTATTTGTCTGAAAATTATTTTCGTGGAAATATCAATTGAAAGTGTTTGATTGATTTAGTTTTTTAGGTGGAAAAAGTTAAAAAATTTTCAAATTTTGTTATTTGATTGACATTATTTTTCATGACAAATAAGTAAAAAAAATTTCTATTTGAATCAATTTTTTTTTTTTTTTAATACATTTGTACTTATACTTGATAATAATAAAGTTATTTTTTGAAAAATAAATAACTTAATTAACAATAACAAAACTAATCAAACATGCCAAAAATCATTTGCCCTAAAAGAAGGCAAATGGTTTCCTTACAAAAGCCAAGTAAAATATTTTCCAAGTTTTTACACCAAATAGGCGGGTGGACAAGGTGGGTAGAAAATGAATTCAAAACCAAATTTTGTGAATCAAACACCACAAATGATGAAAAATTGGAAAAAGTTTTCCTTTTCCATGAAAAATTTTGTGAATCAAACACACCCTTAAACTTTTTATTTAGTAGAGATCACAAGAAAAGTGGTGGTGGTACTTCAAGGTGATGGGTCTCATAGGAATGGATGGCGACGCTAGAGACTATACCTAGGTCAATCACAATGGAAGGCCAGGATTCTGCGACCCTTGGGACCATGAGTGCTCGACGTGGGATTGAAGAGTTGTAAGGTCTCAAGCCTCTTGCCCGTCTATTTGTTTATGTATTTTGTCCATTTTAGGAGGAATCTATCCTCTTATTCCTCACAACTTATGAGGATTTAAGTTATATTCTAGTACCAATTTGGTAAGTTGCTCATAAGGCAAATAATTTTATTCGAATTCTAGAAACGCAATAGAAATTCATCGGGGTAGCCCAACTTCTCCAGGGCGGGTAATACGTGAGAGGACAAGCATGAAGGTCAAATAATTACGGGTTGGTTTTGGATCAATCGTTAACTAGTGATTGGTACCTATAAAGGTCGAATCTGGGTTTGGGTGACGTGTCTATGTTTCATGGATCGCAGGTTCAGCTCCAGAGGTTTCTCGCCTCTAGGTAGCTTACCTCTCATTCATTGACCGGTAAGGCAGAACAACTGGCACACACGCACGCTGATGAGTAGGATGTAAGGGAAATACCTGCAATATGATCATATCATTAGAGCACTTCCTGGTAAAATAGGCCAACCGCCTAGCTGCTGCCGACTTACCGAACCGAATGGGGAGATAAGCATTTTCACTGCGTGACATTCTCCCCCATTCGAATCCGCTTACGTCCTCGTAGCGGGAAGTGAGCTTTGCATCAACACGCACTCCTCAATTGCAGAAATAAACAGCACCATCCCCTCATGGACGAGCATTCACACGGTGGTACTCCCACACTTGCCCGTTGTACCTTGTACATACCGCTTCCGACACCAACCTTCACCATCTGCCCCCATAAGTAGTAGTTCTTCGGTGGACGACCTCCAGCCGCAGCGCCTCCAGCACACGTCGAAGCACATACCCACTACATTCTCGTAGGCCCTGCAAAATGAGCTCCTCAAAACTCCTTCAAAAGCAATCGCGCAACACTGCCCAGCACACCCATCTTCCCCAACAGCTTCCTTCTTCGTATTCCGCAAGCTTGCCGACACGATCCGTGGCCCAAAATCTTTCTCCGCGATAATTCATGTCATTGATCTCCACAAGACCAACAACGCATTCAAGCGGGACCGCTCTGATACCAACTTTCACGGATCGCAGGTTCAGCTCCCGATGTTTCTCGCCTCTAGGTAGTTTACCTCTCATTCATTTGCCAGCAAGGCAGAACAACTGGTACACACTCACGCTGATGAGTAGGATGTAAGGGAAATACCTACAATATGATCATATCATCAGAGCACTTCATGGTAAAATAGGCCAACCGCCTAACTGTTTCCGACTTGCCCCACCGAATGGGGGAGATAAGCATTTTCACTGCGTGACACTATGACTTGGGAAGATTGCAATATGGGGTGGCCATGTGTCTGAATCACCCCTTGGCTAGTAGCAAATCTTTGGTTATAACGCTCTTTTTTGTATTTCACTTATCAATTAGAAGTCCTTATAGCTCTTGTCCTGAGGATTTATAAATGATGTAAATTGCGAGATGTACCTCAATGGAGCAGGATTAAGAGCTAACTGTTTAACTGTGCTTATAAGAAGTTTTATCCATATTTTTGGTAGGATTCGAACTCACACCCTACAACTACAAGTTCAACTGAGATTTCTCACTTTCAACTTTCAACCAACTGAGTTATGTCCCAGAGACAGGAAACAGAATCCTTGTATATATGTAGCCATGAAATGATCTACTTGTTCAAACAACCCTTCCACTTCAAATTATTTGGTACTTGGTAGTGCTGCTGAATCCAATTTGAATAATGTGAAATTAATTTAACGTAACTATCCGAAAAAAAATTGTCATATGTAATGACCCCAAAAATTTAATGAACAAAAAAAAATTGACGTTATACACAACTTAAAATTTTATAATAAAATTATATAAATTATATTGAGAAACTGTCGTGTGAAAATAGTAAATGTTAATGAAAACTTGAAAAAAATTATAAAGAAAAGATGGGTTAAATGCCTCTTTTTCAGATAAACGTTTAACTATTTTCGATATTCATTTGAACCATTAGATATGTTTACAATGTAATTCTTGAAACGACCTTCGAGATCGCATGGTTGATCGTTTCGCATGCCTTCAATGATACTGAAAACAAGGCCGCCTTGAAGATTTCGAAATGGTATAAAGAATAAAATGTCTCGAATTCGTTTGTTGCCCCATAATAGTCCCGGAACTTGGAACATTAAGATGACAAATTATTGACTTTTCAAATTAAAAACTTGAATGAATTGGTGCCGCGTTTGAGACTTATACCTAGCTTAGCCCGAGTGACTCGTTCAAAATCCTTTTTTTAATCTTCACAAGACAGTGTCAAGAACAAATTCATCATTTGAGGTAATCTGCATATTTGGAACAAATTCATTGTTTTTATTGTTTAATTCGACTTATGGACAAATTAGCGTCATCAATCTCTCACATGGACAAATTAACGTCGTTAAGCTATCACATCATTTTTCATCACACCACTCTGTTCTGTAACGCAATTATTATAATTTGTAAATCAATCTATAAATAAAACAATTTTTCAAACTACTTTTTAACCATCCAAATTTTTTCTATTCACTTTTCAGTTACATATCTTATCTCGAAAAGAACAAAAATAAATTTAAAAATGGCTACAGTGTTACCAAACACTCATTTTTTCGTCAATTGTGGATAGTCGATTTGAAAGGGGTGATGGATGAGTAAAATTTTGAAAAATGAGTGAATAAAGAATAACAGATTTTAGTTGATTGAGCAAATAGTAATCTAAGTAAAGTTCATTGAGCAATGATTTAAATAAGGAAAATTGTATTTGTACACAGTGACGGACCTTATTCGGACCTTATTAAGGCCCAGGTGGGAGGTTGGCCCCCACTGAATTTTGAGTCTAAATTTTTTTTTTTGGTTCCAGTCTTGAGATTTTTTTTTATTAATTGGTTTAATTGATTTGATTAATATTGTTTGACATGTTATGTTAAAGATTTATGGTTTGTAAATTGTGAAGTAAATTTACTAGTCTCTAATTATAACTTGTTTATTTTAGTGAGAAAATATCATGTCAAGTGGATTAATGCTAGTCTTGTGTTATTTATGTAGAGAAAGATATATGTTTGAAGATTAAAAATGAAGTTATTGTACAACGATTTCAAAGTATGAAAACTCGTAAGTAATGATTTTAAGGTATTTCATTTGAGTTGGAATTTGTTTAATTGTCATTTGTGAAATTAAGTTTTCTCTAATTGATTTAATTTTCCTTAAAATATATATATATATATATATATATATATATATATATATATATATATCGAAGGCACCCCGTTGTCCCCCCAACATTATTTAATTTTAGTCCTCATTGACAAGAAATCCTAGATTCGTCCATATTTGTACAGGGTACATGGCCATGTACCTGTAGCACTGCCCTTTAAATAACTCGGTTTAAACGTTAAAACTATGTATATTACACATCAACCGTTATTTTAACTTGACTTTTAAGTCATTGGATAAAATAAGATATAATGTACAAAAGCAAAGTTTTGGAACCGCAAATCATGCTACCTCAGTTGAAAGATGATTGATTCGCTTTTGGTAACGGATAATTATAGTTATATAATAAAATAGAGATGATTAAATGATTTACATCAACTCTGAAGGAAGACTAACAAAATATTTTATTGTATGTGGACACCTCTCCATGCAGGAGGGTGTGTGAATCATTTTGTCATTCATTTTATACATGTAGTATCAAAATACATGGTTTGTGCTTCATTGAAAAATTATGCTACTTTACTCACTTTATTTTATTACATTGGGTGTCCTCACTCACATATATGGGAGTGAGACCAGTTTCATAAGAACGGTCCCACCTCTTATATGAAAGAGTGACACCCAGTATGATAGAATGGAGTTTGTAGAATGACATGACTATTCAGTGTGTACACAAGAGATTTACATGGCATTTTCAACCTTACAAACCGAATCCTAACGGGGATGGACTTTTGTACATTGATTTATGACCGCAGCGAGACTGCGAGAGTTCTGGAGTTATCCAAAGAAGTGACATTTTGAAAACCAAACAAAATTATTATTGATGTAGTCCTACTCCAAGCGGTCAAATATTCATATTTCTTTAGCATTTACTAATGAATAATGATGGTCATGGACACAGGACACATTGGTCATTTAGTATGTTTCATAACTTATTTATAAATAAATTTATGATTATCACATTTTTTTTAAAATTATTTTTTAGCCACACAATTTTTGAAACAAATTTTTAATTAAATATTTTACCTAGAAAATATAATATTATTTGTTTATAAACAGTTTAATTTTGGGCCATCAAAAACTAGACATCAAAATTTATTCCATATTTTATACCGTCATGCACTAGTTCTAGATCCTTCTACTTTATTGTATAAGAACAATTATTCTGTGCGATAGTAAGGTGGTTATCCCCAACAAAAGAAACCCTAGAGTTGAAGCTTTCCACTTTCACTACCTGTTCGTCCCGCACAAAGTCATGTTTGGTCACAATTACAATTTAGTCGCATATCCCACCCCACCCCACCTCACCCCACCCCACCCCACTAACAAAATTACAGTTGATCACACAAAGTCACGATTAGCCACAATTACAAATATAGTTGCAAAATTCACCCCACTCCACCTGCAAAGTTACAGTTGGTCACAACAGTTCAATCACACAACGTCACAGTTTAATCATATGAGATTATAGTTGATCATATAAAGTAACAGTTCCGTCACAAAAGGTCACGGATCGCTCACACAAAGTCACAACTTGGTCACACATATTAATATTTGATACAACTGTAGGTCACATTACATCCTCATCCAATGTTCACATAAATTCACAGTTGATCACAATGTCTAATATAATTGATCACATATTATTTATTCATTGATCACAACTTACTCGTTTCTTGTTCATGATTAATCAATATTTTTTGTCACAATTACTTAATAATTGGTCACAGTCATTCATAAATGATCACATATTATTTATGTATTGGTCACAAATTACTCATTTTCTTGATCACATCCTGCACTTATCACAAGTCGCATAAAATCACAATAAGTCAATATCTTAGTCGCATTTACCTAATTATTGGTCACATTCCATGCTCATTACAAGTCCTACAAAGTCATAATTAGTCAGTATTTTTTTCACAATTACCTAATAAATTGGTCTCATTTTGTACTCGTCACAAGTCGCACAAAGCACAACTAGTCAATATTTTCCTCAAGATTACCTAATAAACAAGTCATATCTGTGACAAGAAGGGTCACATGAAGTCACGGTTGAACGCCACCACTACCAGTACCACGACAACCACCTAGTCACACTCCTCCACCTCCTCCCCCCCCTGTCACCACCATCACCACCACCACCAAAAGCATCACCCAAGCACCATCACCATTAGTACACACACATCACCATTACAAATCCTTACCACTATAAATCCACAACACACCACGACAAGAAGCATCCACCGCAAATACCATCACCACCGCCTAGGGGTGGGCTTGGGTTGGGTTGGGTTGGGTTTTGGTCCAACCCAAACCCAACCCAACTTGGTCGGGTTGATGTAAAATCAACCCAACCCAATGCTAGATTTCAACCCAACCCAACCCAACCCAACCCAATAAGGTGTCGGGCGGGTTGGACTTCGGTCCAAATTGGCAAAATGTATTAAAATAGTCCAAAAATCCAATTTTTGTAGCCCCAATCAATTATTTAAGTGTACAACCTGTAAAATCACTTAAAATTTAAATTATTGACCCAATTAAACAACATATATAACAACTTAAAACAATGTACCAAAAATGTTAAATACATATAGACTTGTATAATCATTCAAATAACATAACAAGTTTTTTTACCAAACAGAGGCAAAATTACAAGCGTCCATGATAAGCCACTTTCTTTTTCTTTTCTATTTCTTCCCTTTTTCCAAAGGAAATTGATTGTTGGACCTCCAAAGAACATGCGCACATAGCTTTCCAAATAATCTGCATAATCATATCTATTTTGTCATTCAATTTCCAACTATTTCCACCCAATATTAGCACCATAGTTAGCAGACGGAAACTAGCAAAATGTAACAAAAAGCCAATTCAATCCGACAAACTGAAAAATAAAAATGATAATAAATACCAAATATAAGTCATTTATAATCAGGAACGTCAAATTTGGAAGAAATTAATCAACAACAGCAACGACCTGAATGCACATGTGAACTAAAGAAAAATGAAGATGTGAAAAAGTAGAGACCTGAATGCAGATGGATTTATATCTTGAAAAGCAACGACCCTATCATCCTGCATAAATAAAATGCGCAGAATTCATTATTTTGAAAGGATAAAAGCTTTGCCCCGCCATGGGTAATGAGGAGCTGATTGGGGGGTCGACCTTGTGGAGAAGTTACACAAATTAAAAATCAGGGTACTCGGTCGGAAGTCTTGGAACAGGAACAGGGACGGCAGTCGCGGCAGAAGATGGAAATGAGAGTGACTGAGTGAGAGCTAGTCGTTGAATCAGCTGATGGTCATGGACTGTGCGAGAGGCAAGAGAGACTGAGAGAGGAGCGGATCGACTGAGGCACTGAGCGAGAGAGGCAGAGAAGAGAACTTGGAGTCTTGGAGGTTGGAGCCTGGAGGAGCTTGGTAAATGGTAAGGTTAGGTTAGAAATCTGAAATCTATCTAACATCAACTTTACGCGTTTTTTTTTTTTTCTTAAATCGGGTTGGGTCGAGTTACCCGAGTTTAAAATTGCAACCCGCGACCCGACCCGACCAGTTGGCTAAAAACCCGACCCAATTTCATTTTTTGCAAAAAACCGACCGAACCCGGTCAATTCGGTTCGGGTTGGGCGGGTTGACCGGGTTGGATGGGTTTTGCCCACCCCTACCACCGCCACAAGGCCCACAACCACTGCTACCACCACAATCGAAAATCACCAAAAAAACAAAAAAAAAATTAAAAAATATAGCATCGAGCACAATGTATTGCGGAAATGCGCACATCGACGCTCACACATCAGGAGCACATTGTGTGCGGGCGCTACACAATGACACGATGGTTGTTGTGCGTAGTGCAGCACAACTTTTTGCACTTCTGCCAGAGCGCCACCTATGTGCACGGCTGCCACGTGCATGTGCAAAATCGACTTCAGTAGCGGCGTAGGTGGCACCGCTATCTTGTGATCGCCGTGCTAATACAAGAGTGTCGCTTGTGTACGTTGGCTATCGCGCTCAGGTGCTGTTACTACGGGTATGCTCCTATCGTCGTCGGTGGATGAGGAGATCTGAATGAACAATGAACACCACCACTGCACTCCTCACCACCATCACGCTGCCACAACCACCTACACAACAATCGTCGTTGCTACCACCACGAGTCACTAAGCGCATCGACGACATCATCTCATCGTCGTCGGAGGGGAGAAGAAGAGGGTCATAGGTTGCAATTGGGAGGGGATTCTTGCAGTTTGTTGTTGTGCATAGTGCGGCACCACTTTCCGCACTTCTGCCGAGAGCGTCGTCTATGCACACAGCCATCGCGTACAAGTGCAGAACTGACTTTGGTAGCAGCGTAGGTGGCGCCGCTGTCTTGCGATCGCCATTCTAGTACAAGAGTGTCGCTTGTGTGAGCTGGTTGTAGCGCGTCGGTGCCGTTATTGCGGGTATGCTCCTATCTTCGTCAGTGGATGTGGAGATCTAAATGAACAATGAACACCACCATTGTACTCCTTGCCACCATCACACTGCCGCAACCACCTACACAACAATCGTCGTTGCTGCCACCACAAGTCACTAAGCGCAGTGGTGACATCTTCTCATCATTGTCGGAAGGGAGAAAAAGAGAGTCATAGGTTGCAATTGGGAGGGGATTCTTGCAGGAAGATGAACGAATTTGGGAGGGGGGAATAAGGTTAATTTAATTTTTAATAATAAAATGTTTAATTAATAAATGTTAATTAGTTAATTAGAACCTGATTTTTTAAAAATAAACTCCATCATCTTATTTTTACAATGTAATCTTTTCTTTAAATATAAATATAGGAGTTCATGTAATTTTCCTTTTCAAAACCTTTTAATTTTTTACCATAGGCCCAATTAATCGAAGTTGTTAGACAACTTTTTAATTAGTGAACTTATGGATTTTTTTAATTTTCACCTGGTTACTTGAACAAAACATATTTTGTAATTTCTTATATTCGACTTTCATAATTTACAGATTTATTTATCTACAGATAAGTAAGGTGGTAATATTTTAATTGCATTAAAGATGAGTAGTTTGTATTTATTGTTCACTTATCTTGTTTTTTTTTTTTTTTTTTTTTTGGTATTTTATCTTTAACATTAATTTTAATTAAAACATCTTGTTAGTAAATGACGAATCATATTAAAAAAATCCTCCTGGTAAGAGAGTATAGAAAAACTTATTCAACCCTCATTTTTTTATAATAAAAAATAGCAAATATAAAAGTGGGACAAAATAATTATTCTTATTTCAAAACATTCTAATAGAAATTTTGCATAAAAAATTTCTTTAAGGACAATATTACTGCCTAATGAAAGTTGATAAGAATGTGATGCAAAACTTCAGATTATAAGTATGACAATATGTAAATTTAAATACGTTTAATTAAATTAAAATGTGGTGCATTAAAATCTGATTTTAATATTTAGTCAAAGTTAATAATTAATTTTAACCACATATTTTATGGGATCCACATCTTTTCAACCACACATAATCTCATTAACTTTTATTAAAATCTACTAAAAACTGATTTCAATCTATACCAAACAAGGACTTAATCTATTTATATATCTTTGCAGAATACACTAAATTCATGTCATGCACTAGTGTAAAACAAATCCGCTTATTGAAATCCTTTGCTTTCTATGTAATCTTTTCGTGTGAAATGATTTACTGTTGTTATTTTAGAATTTTAAATAGTAGTCTTGATACGATATGATATGATATTCTTTTACGAATATCATTGCACTTAGATAAAAATTAGAATTTGACACTTCAAAATCAATTTACCATCACTTGTGCATCTAATTAAGCAAATAAATAACAATATAAACAAACAACATAGAATACAATATTTGTCACACTAATCGATAGTCAAGTATAAACGCTACACGTGCCTTGCACGTGCAATCACTTGTAAGCAAAAATGAAAAAAAAAATGGCAATTTATGTGGTTAATTGCATTTGCAAACAGATGAGAATATATAGACCCTGGGCTTGTTATTTCTAGTTACGTGATCAGGGCAATAATGCCATTCTCATAGCTGTTTTGACACTCGAAACTGAAACTGAAGCTGCAGGATGATACATGACTCATCCAATCTCAAGTTCCATCTCCATTTGAAAGATGAGTTTTGCTACACGTATATACAAATGTATGGACATGTTTACAAATAGAGTATGTGGTAATAAATTGACGACCTATACACCACATCACTTAGATAATTCAACCACCATGATATAGCAACATCACTGTTTGTACACTTATTTGTACATTTTCCTTGAAAAGTTATCTAAAGATTGTTTGCCACAACAGCTCAACACAAGCAGGGTGCGGATCCACTAAGAAACTGGACTGTGCTACAGTCCAACCCAATTCCAGATGACCCAAAATTTTAAAAATGACTAATTGCGTAAATATTTACTCATCTTATCCAAAATAATTTCTACTGCATGGTAAAAATTGATAAAAAAAAATACTTGTACCTATGAAAGATATTATAAAAAAATTGAAAAAATATCATAAAAGGATACGAAAAGTACCACTGGCATCATAAAAAAATATGAAAAATTATCACAAAAATTTGAAAAGTATCATAAAAAATTTGTAAGTATCAAATTATGATACTTTTAAAGGGCGTGAATTTCAATAAATTAAAAAAATTGATAAGTATCATACTGTGATACTTTTTAAAGGAATTAAATTTCAATTTTGATACAAAGATTTAACTATTTTTGTAAGTGTCCCTTTAAAAAAATATGTCCAGAAGGTCCAAGTTTTAAAAAATACGTAGTTAGTTTGGTCTAAAAACATAATAGCTCGGCCCAAATTTTATATCATTACAATTTTTACAATTTTATCTTATTCTCTCTATCTCTCATTCTTGTTCTTATATTATGATAATTTTACAACACGTTATTAGCACGAGTCTCTAGCCAATTGAGTAATACGACGGGAGTATGCTCTACAGTTGCATCTAAATGATGAGCCCCTGTATCAGAAAACTGATTATTACTAATCAATGTTTTCCTTTTCCAAATTAAACACTTTTAACTTTAGAAAATAACTCATACATTGTAGATCTGAAAACTTCAAGAAAGATGGAAACTTTACATCTTTGTACGATTCAAAAAGTTTCATATGAGGAAAGAAACTTGGTCTCGATGTTGGAAATCGATCAAGAACGGGCCAAAAAGGGAGTTGGAAAAGAAGGCAAAATTTATCCAATTTTTCAAATTCTGGTCGAACTGAAAAAGAAAGATTCCGGCTGATCCAGAGATCCGATCG
The DNA here is from genome assembly GCA_963555705.1 of Ligustrum vulgare. NCBI lineage: Eukaryota > Viridiplantae > Streptophyta > Magnoliopsida > Lamiales > Oleaceae > Ligustrum > Ligustrum vulgare. Next base: position 20,242,414 of record OY743169.1, on the reverse strand, counting down.
ACAATCGGCCATCGCCATCAGAACGGGCTTATCAAGGAGAAGACTCGCCTGAAATTTGGGGATGATGCGACGGCTGAAACAGAAGATATCGACCGGAGAAGAAAGGCTGAAAACTGTGCAAAAACCAAAATCTGACCGAAAATTGAAATGCTGATCTCGGATGATTCTGAACTCCGATCAACGATCGCGAAGTGGCATATCAACGGGCTTGTCTAGGAGAAGACTCGAATTAAATTTGGCGCCGATCCGACAGTTAAAATGGAAGTTATTGGCCGAAGAAGAAGAGGCCGGCGGACTGAAAAATGCTGATTCTAGCCAAATGGTTGATCTTTTGGAGAAACGGAGACCACGGGCATGTTCAGGACGTCGAGGTGCACATTCTGGTGATGGGTTGATTTTTCTGGCCACCGGTGCGTGGCGGCCGGCGGCGGGGCGTGGGGTGGCGCGTGAGCGGATTCCGGCGAGATTTTGAACTTCGGACCAAAAGTAAATTTGTTCTAAATTAAATTTCAAGCATATTGACGGTTTCGATTTACTCATATGACCAATATATTAAAATATGAAAAATTTTGCCCTTGATGATACGTTAAAGTATATTAATCGTGATTTAACGATTTTGATTAATCATTATTAATGATCTGGTGATAAGTATTAATAGAATATATATTTTAAATCATTTAACACTACTATGTGATCAATATGATAAATTAAAAGATTTAAAAGTAACATAATAGTTGCCACGTTGTGATGTATTTAGTATAACTTATTATCGTAATGAACTAGACTATTATGAATACCTTGATTGGATTTGGGATATAACTTGCTCATTTATGAAATGTAATTATTTCATTATATTGTTACCACCTATATGGTTGGTTTTATCAGCTTTAAATATGCATATAACGTTACCACCTATATGGTTTGTTCTACAAGTTTCAAGTATATCACATTACCACCTATATGGTTGGTTCTACTGATTTTAAATATTTTTACTCATATAAATTTGATATATTGTTATTCAATATTTCAACAAATGGTACCAGAAGTTACCAATATCTGTATTTGAAAGGTGGATGAAAATAAATTATTCAACAAGAAAATGTTGATGTATGATAAGATAATATCACATGATAGCACGGATATGACTAATGTGAAAATAATTTAATCAGTATTATGAGATAAATATTATATGATTGTGATAAGTAGTTTTGATCAAAGTTCTTGCACAAGCACTTATGTACTCCAGAAGAAGTAAATATTATCATCTAAACATACTAAAATGATATTATTATTGCTCCTGAAGAAGCATAAACAAGTCATACATGCAAAATACAAAAGGAGGGAAACATTTATGAACCTCAAAAGTAGAGGTGTGTATCAGGTGTAATAATACTCCATACTCTACCACCCCTAATCTTTTTTGTGTGTCTCAAGAGTAAGAATACTCAGTACTCCACCACTCCTAATCCTTTTGAGGTTCACAAGATTAAAGTTTAAATACTCATCAACATTAGAGGTGTGTCTCAAGAGTAAGAATACCACATACTCTACCACCCCAATATTTTGAGATTCACAAGGATAAATTTACATTAACCAGACTCCATTTTCGCTTGGTACCCCTTCCTTGCGACCAATCTATCTTAACTCCTGCTGGATCTTGTATTGGAACATATGATTGTAACTTTTCCAGCAGTTCATCGATAGTGGGAGCAGAAATAAGGATCTTCCCAGAAAATGGAGATATAAATCTCTGTTCCACACATAATCAAGAAATGTTAGTAAACCATCGAAGAAGTTGTTAACATTTAAAAGTCCAATAGGCTTAGTATGGAGACCCAGCTGAGCCCATGAGGTAATATTAAAGATTTCCTCTAAAGTACTAAAACCTCCAGGCATGGCAATGAAGGCATCAGAACCATATAACATGCATGTTATGAGTTCATGGATAGATAACGTATGTACTTCATGCCCTCGTGTTTTGCCTGCGATATCAGCTAAAGGAACGGGTATAACACCTATCACTCTTGCTTTTTCTGCTCGAGCGGATTGTGAAATACAACCCATCAATCCACTACTGCCCCATCCATATACTAGATTGATACCTCTCTCTCCCAACTTCTTCCCTAGAAGCACTGATGCTTCTAGATACTCAAAGCCTCTCCCGATTTTTGATCCACAAAATACACAGATAGTTTTGATATTTCGAAGTTTTGATCCCTCCATCTTTCAAGAATAAATGGAAGGAAAACTTACAAGAAATTGTTATTTTTGGATGCTTTAAACTGCGGAATTATCTGACGTTTTAAACTTGAAAAATTCACTATTTACTGCTCTTCTTTTGAAAAAGTTATTATTTACTTTTGACTAAATGACATCACTTTTGATATTGTCTCTGACAAAATATATTTTGGATAATCTTTCGGTGATCTCTCATATACCATCTGTTAATACGCGAAAAAATGAAAATACAAAATATTTTGTTAAAATATATACACTATACCCTTGTATCAATGTTGAGTAGCCAAAACATCATTGTTTATAACAGTCTGTCAAACAGGATCTTTTGATATTATATTTTTGAGACTATAACGATTTTTATCACTGATGAATTTAGCCCATAAAGATAGTAACTCACGCTGCATATGCGCACAAAGGTGCATCTCAAGAGTCAATCGGATATCATCCAATGACTCCTTACTAAGCCCACCCTTAATGAAGTCTATCTTATCATCTTGATTTATGGATGAATATCCTATTGACTTACAACAGGTATTACATGTCCATCAAACACATTTGTAACAACCATTTAATCTTTTTGCTCTTCACTTCTTTGCAAAAGTACTCTTACATAAGCCAGACATGTGCTTAGAAAATGAATATGCTAATTCACCAGCTAAACGAACTTTTGCTTCGATCAATCAACGAACATCTTCTGGGATACCTTGATCCATCAGCAGCCTCAATCTTTCGAGTCGAATTCGGTAAATCTTTTTCAAAACATTTATCGGAAGATTTGAGTAATATTTGCAAATATATTATAATATAACATCCATTTTGATGGATCTGATCTTCTCCCAAAGTGATCTATTTAAATGTGTTATTTAACGCGTAAAAGAGCGTTGGCTCCGCGTATCATTGATTCCACCAAGAAAAAGGGAAAAGATTTGTAATCAAAAGAAGGGGACAATGATCATTTTATTGAGATTTCGGTCTAATCATCTTTTTAGATATAATAAATCAAGGTATACTGATTTATAAACTCGAACAAGTAAATATTGTATTGAACCAGAAGTTCATACGTAAAAGTGAAAAATGTATAAAGTATGAACCAAAAGTTCATAAGTGAAATATACATTGTATTGAACCAGAAGTTCAGCGATATTGTATTGAACCAAATATTTATGCATAGAAATGAAATAAAACCGTATTGAACCAAAAGTTTTATAATAAATGGTTAGATTATCAAAAGTTTCAAATTATTTTCTATGAGAATAACTTATTCAGAAATTGTTTATCATACAACAACATTCTATGTCAAACAGGGATTAACTCAAGAAGCTTTATAATTTGTAAAAGTGCGATATGTATACAATCCAACAAAGCGCACTTAGTTATATGATTGAAATTTTATCCCTCAAAGGATGACATGTGTTGTGGCATTTTAGCATGTTGATATAATATAAGATTTGTGAACATTATGGGGAAAACACGCCTGGAGCGTAATTATGCCTGAAGTATAATGACAATCGATTCCAAAAATAAATATCTCTTGAATAATTGAAATGATCCATTTTGAAACTAAATACTCATGGTGAGTAAAAGTGACATAATTAAATGATAAGAGATTTATGTATTTGATGATTGAAGAAGTCTCTATATGTCATATTGAGATGAAATGGAATCAATAAATAAATCGAATACAAACACAACTCTCTTGTGAAAATGTGGTTGATGAAATTGTAATACTTTGGCCAAATATAAAATCTCAATGTAGGGATTATTATTTAAGGACCTGAAGTCCAAATGCTTAAATGTACAAAGTTAGTAATTATTTGTAAAAATGAAAAATATTACATAGTCGTAAAAGGCGACTCGTTACGCGCGAAATTTTTCATAGAACTGACATGACATATGGTGGATAGATTATGGTCTAAATCACTAGCTCGAGCTTTTTGATATACCAATGAGTGAGATCAAAATGTATGATTCTCATCTCGGTACTTTGAGAGTATTCTTTGATGTACCAGTTGATCGCGGTACGTTGAGATTTCAAGTAAAATGATTGTAGATTATATGTCGAAATTGATATACAAATCAGAAATTGTGGTTTATGAGATGTAAGAACATACATGTATAATCATTGAAAGATTCAATATACCCAAATTAGTATCACTATAGAATGATACAAATGATTCAATGATATAATATGTTGAAAGTGAAATTGGAGTGTACTATTTATGACATCTTGGAAATTGATTATTCACTATAAGTGAATTTGAAAATGAATATTTTATTATTCACCAGAAGTGAATATGAAAATGAATATGTTTAATTATTCACCAGAAGTGAATTCTATATTTGATTATTCATCCGAAGTGAATTCTAAATTTGATTATTCACCAGAAGTGAATCTAGATTTGATTATTCACCAGAAGTGAAAGATGCAATCGATAAATTAGTACAACATTGCTTAATATAGCATGTTATAACATCATAAATGAGCTATGAACGATTTATATAAAGCTCATCATAAATGATATGTTTGATGAAAAGATTCGAGATTGCATTAATATACTTGTGATATTCCATGAAAGGAATAAATACGCGTTGCACTCTTTTTCCTTAGCTAAGGTTTTGTCCACAGGGTTTTCCTAGCAAGGTTTTTAATAAGGCAGCAGTTGAAGCGTATTGATGAAAATTAATGAGAATAATGTACTATTTTTCCCATTGCTGAGGTTTTGTCCCACAGGGTTTTCCTAACAAGGTTTTTCAAGCATTATCATAGCTATTGACGAGCTATAATTCAGCAACACATTGTTATACTGGAATAATATCAAAAAATGAAGAAAATCATAGACATCGTATGAAGAATGTATACAAGGAGATTTTTATATATATATATTCCACACGAAAGATGATATCAATGTTCGAGAAGTTCATGAATCCTCAATTGCACACTTCAGGGGGAGAATCATGTTGTACTCTTTTTCCTTCGTTCAGGTTTTGTCCTTCTAGGTTTTCCTGACAAGGTTTTAACGAGGCAGCGGTTGTACTCTTTTTCCTTGGTTCAGATTTTTATCCCACTTGGTTTTACTGACAAGGTTTTAATGAGGCAGTACTTCAGAACTTCAAGATTCAGTATATGATTTGTTCTACTCGAACATTAGACTCAATGATTGACGATGGCAAAAATCAGGGGGAGCAGCTGTACTCTTTTTCCTTAACTCAAGTTTTATCCCACTGAGTTTTCTTAACAAGGTTTTAACAAGGCAGACAATTGCGTAATATGTCATTAAGGGGGAGTGTTATAAATAATGTATATATATGTGAATGACGTTACCATTATATCCTTGTAAACTTTACATTATTACGATTGTACCATTGTCCACCCCGATAAATAGGGGCCTATATTACTCATTTGGAATACAATTAAGAGAAGCAGTTTCTCTCATTCTCTCAATCTCTCATTCTTGTTCTTATATTTTGATAGTTTTACAACAGCATGTAAATATAATAAAAGCATTATTCAATGATTTGAAACAGAGAGGAGATAATTTTTTAAATCAATTGTGACATGATGGGATGCCATCGAATAAAAAGGCAAGAAAAGCATTGGAGAAAGTTTAAGCTACCATGACAATTAATCTTTAATTACATGATTTACTTGTAAAATTGATGCTTAAAGGAATCCAATCTTCTTCTTGACTTTATTCTTGAAATAAAAACGTCTGAATAAATTAAATTTTCATGCAAAATCGAGTATACATCCAGTACGCGCATTCTTTTAAGTTGTAATGCTTGCATGAAAGACCTTATAAATGCATATACAAAATTTTGTATTAACATTTTTCAAGCCTATGGGTTATGGAACTACTCGATTACAACACATTGCAACAGTGATTCCCCGTGATTGACTCAAATCACCATGAATTGTGTTTAGAACAGTGATATGAAATCATGCACGTGTCTTTCGATGTTTGTAAATTGTAATAATTAGGATTTCCAAGGAGAGGGAATTCGGGCCGGATTTATTGTCCTAGTGTTGGAGGTTTATGTCCCCTTGACACCGAAATGAAATGAGTGAAAGTTTGTAATATGAGTAATACTATTACATTATTCTTATAATATATTAGAAAAAAATTAAAGTGGGTTATAAATTAGAAAGAATAATAAAGAGTCAAAATTCTTGTGTGTATTTCATTGATAACCAAAAGTTCTGTTAGCCTGAGCAAAAGAACAAGAATCGGTTCGATTCTATCAAAATGTTTAACGGTTCTGATTCTAAAAATCAAGAACTATAAGATTCCGGTTCTAAAAATCAAGAACCATCAGTTCTTGGTTAGAACCAGAACCGATATAATAAAATACGATTTTTTATTTTTTTAAAATATAAATTTAAAAAAATAAAATAAAAAAAATCATCACACTACAACAAAAACAGCCTACGGCAACGCGCAAAAAATGTTGCCGTAGGCCTTTTGCAACGTTCATGTGTATGTTGCAAATCGCAGTGTTGCCGTAGAGGGAAAGGATACGGCAACGTTCATTGCGCGTTGCCGTAAACCTTTGGCAACGTTCACTGCGCGTTGCCGTAGACCTTTGGCAACACTCATTGCGCGTTGCCGTTGATACTTTTTGCAACACTCGTTGAGCGTTGCCGTTGATACTTTTTGCAACACTCGTTGCGCGTTGCCGTTGATACTTTTGGCAACACTCGTTGCGCGTTGCCGTTGATACTTTTGACAACACTCATTGCGCGTTGCCGTTGATCTTTAACATTTTTTTTAAATTTTTGTAAATCAATATAGATAATTTCACTAATAACCAACAAATTTCTCAAACATATATGTAATATATAATATACGAAACACGTGTGCTATAAAAATAAATCAATTATTCAAAATAAATACTTTACAAAAATTACGGTACTTTGTTCTCCTACATTAAAACAAAATATGCAATATAGGTTTTTCACCTATTTGATTACATATCTAAAGTTTGATATTTACTATCCCTATAAATTGCAACATTATCTCTAGCAGACCAACAACCATACAAAAAGAAGCTACTATAACAATTTTCAACACGAATCATCATTGAAGATGAGTACTTCCTGGCTTCTGAAGTCTAGCTCGAACTATGCCCATGACTTCTGAAGTCCCTGCATTTCCAGCAGTTCCAACAGTAAACCAGTTGGATTTTCAGCACTGCACCAGCAATTCTCCCAGCAACCAGCAGCTCCTCCCAGCTTCTCCAGCAGCAGGTAGCAGCAGACCAGTCCTCCAGCAGCAGGCAGCAGCAGACCAGTTTCTCCAGCAATTAACTCTCAGTAACAGCAGCAAAATCAGATCAGCAGGCTGATCCAGCAATCAGCACTACTTCCAGCAGAATTCCAGCAACTGTTCTTCTCGCTCCAGCAGTACTTCCAGCACTACTTCCAGCAGAATTCCAGCAAATGAAACTTGATTTCCAGGCTGCTATCACCAGCCCCGGTTCCTCCCTTCCAGGTTCTTCATCTCAATTCACTTGTAGGGTCATTTCTCATTATAAAGAATTTGATCTTAAAAATCTAAACATCAAAAATATTATGGCTACAATCTGAAATTCAAAACTAACCTTTTACCTGGAGCTCAATCATTACCTAGTGGTCAGATGCACTAATATACATGAATAAGAAGTACAGGAACCAGAAGCATGCTGAACATATAATGTAAACTGCATAATTTTTGAACAGGAATAAGAGATCATTAAGGGTTTAAATTAAAGAACTCAAATATTTACCCCCGTTCGCCCAGTCATAATGGGCTTCCTAGCAAATAGCTCGGCTAAAATGCACCCAGCACTCCACAAGTCCACACCTACACCATAGTCAGTGGCCCCAAGAAGCAGCTCTGGTGGCCTATACCAAAGAGTAACCACACGACTAGTCATGGGCTGCTTATTGTTCGGGTCAAAAGTCGTTGCCAACCCAAAATCAGCAATCTTAAGAACTCCTCCATTATCAATAAGGAGATTCGACCCCTTAATATCACGATGTAACACGTGGCCGTTGTGGCAGTGTTCAAGACCAGACAATAGTTGATGCATGAAACATTTGACCTAAGTATTCAAGAACAATGTCAAAATAAGCAAACAAATCCAAACTCTTCAAGTGAATAGCTTTGGGAATTAGATGATGAGATCTCTCTCCCAAAAACACACCCCATCACTCAAAACACAAAACTTCATTTCTCACAGCATAACATACTCTTTCTCCTCATTCAAAACCCAATAGAATATCACTAGTCAGAAAAGTAAACAAACAAATCCGCATGTATGAAACACAAGAAACACACTCCCAAATCAAATTGACCAAATGAGTTTTGCTTAATCAAATGGATATCCACAAATACAGCAATAAATCCAATACTTAAAAAAAATAAAAAATAAAAATAGCTGCTTCCAAGTGCAAAGAAGAAAGCCCAAGTAGAAAAGAATAACTCTGAAAATCCAAAGAAAGTTGTCCAAATCGCAGGTTCACCTTCGTTTTCAGCAAAGTCGTAACCTAGGAGCTGAAATCTTCATAAATCCATCCAAAACTGTGAAATAATCATGAATAATGATGTATCCCAGCTGGAATTAGAAAGCCCAGTGCAAGAAATCACTCCAAACACACAAAACGAACCTCAAATTGAAAGTGGAGAACTCGTATGAACAGTAACCGGGTTCTTCAAATTCACGAGGACGAGGCGAGGCGGCCCGGGTCCTGGTCTCCCGGACGAGCGCAGAGCGCTGGAGCTGAGGCGCTGCGGGCCTGCGGCGGACGGCGATGGCATTGGCGGAGGCGCGGAGCTGAAGGTACAAGGCGGGAGCAGTGGCGGAAGGTTTGATTTGGGGAAATTTGGTTGTGGTTGGTGTCGCCGGAAGAGGTTCGGTGAGGACGGGAGACAGAGAGAGCGCAGAGACAGAGAGAGAGCGACGTCGAGAGAGGCAGAGAACGAGAGACGAGGGAGTGAGGCGAGGTTGAGTATCGTGAGTGAGGGATTAGATTAGGTTTAAAGTTTATATTTTGGGAATTTGCAATTTAGTCACTCATTCTTCCTAAATTTCAAAATTAAGTACACATCTATCATAAATTTACAAAATACCCTTTGGCAACGTTCGTTGCGTGTTGCAAAAGGGTACCTTTCGCAACGCGCATTGCGCGTTGCCAAAAGGTTATTTAAAAAAAAAAAAAAAAAAAAACTTTTGCGGTAGACCCCCTTTAGCAACATGCAACTACTGAATGTTGCGGTAGACCCCCTTTAGCAACATGCAATTAGCGAATGTTGTCGTTTGCATGTTGCTAAAGGGGGTTTTTGTTGTAGTGTCAATTTTTAATTTTAATGCAAGTTATCAGGTCCATTAGTTAATATTAATTACCTAAGAACTATTAACTCATTCAACATTACAATAACTATAAGCAAAACAAGCAATAAAAAAAAATCATATATTAAAAATTATTTTTCTTCCACTGGTTCTGTCGTTCCGCTTCAAGCCTTTAGCAGTCAATTCTTCAAGAATCAACAAACAATAAATTTTCACTCTTCATCTTACAATTAATTGTTATCTTGTTTTCAAGGATTTGCTGGACTTGTATGACTGTTCCCTGAAAAGGTGTAGAACTACAAGCAGAAATTTAAGAATTTTAAGATGGAGCACATACACGCGGATGAGGAGATACGTTACTTTCTGGAATGGAGTTAATATTTTGATGTCAAAGATTTTGAGTGTTGTATTCGCATTTTTACCAATGTCAATGACCTACCGTCATACGACTCTTACCAGCCGGAATCTACCATGACTTCATCGCTTAAATTTGAAAATTTTAGTTTAAAAAATTGGAACAATAACCAAAATCAAAATCAAAAGAACCGAATGGTTCAATTTTGATTGGTTCTTCTCTTACAAAAAAAAACCAACGGTTCTATTTTCAAAAGAACCATCGGTTCTTGGTTCGGTTCGGTTCCCTAGTACTCTAGGGGTATAATAATCATTCATTCATTTGCAATTTATAATTAATTTACAACTCTCTCCCTTGAATTACTATCTATGTAACAATTGTTAAAAATCCCTCTTGAAAGAACTACCAAACTAAGGGGAAAAATAATACAATTGATTGTAGGAGAATTTAGAGTAACTTAACACTGCTTCATTAAAACATTGCTAGGAAAACCTAGTGAAACAAAATCTGAGGAAAAAAAAAGAGTATAGCTAATTCCCTTGATTTCAGTCTTTTTTGAGCCATCAATATCTTTTGAATCAATATCTTCACTTCCAGTAAAAATCTCCCATATTTCCTTGATACAACTTAGAAATAATGTCATCTTTATATGATGTATTCTATATTACTGCAGTCAGCTGAATTGTTGTGATTCGACAAAAATAAACGATTTTCTCTATCTCTTTAGAAGTCCCGTAGAAGATAGTATAACCATAAATATATGAGGGTAAATGTCTTATAAGTTAAGGAAATTCGTAAACATTATATTTAGGATACTCTCAAAAATATGTTCATCGTTCAAAGAATATGCTTCATTAAAACCTTTTTAGGAAAAATCCTGTGGGAAAAATCTTGTAAAGAAAAAAAGGAGTATATTAGTGTTTTAAATACACTATTAGTGTTGCCTTATTAAAAATCTTGTCGGAAAAACCTAATGGGACAAAACATCGGCCAAGGGAAAAAGAGTACAACACGTATTTACCCCCCACATAAAATATAACTTCAGATATGTCTGTCATTTTTTTAGATTTGTCAAGTGTTGTAGTAGATAATGCCTTTGTAATTTGTTATCACATAAATCATCACGATAAGCATATGTATAAAAACTTGTAGATGGGCTTTATCTAAAAAATATAATATCAAGCATCATCCCAATCGATAAGTTCTATATCAGCAAGATTCAACAGTATATATTGCATTAAGTTATGGTACTTCTGGACCAATAACTTATTCATTATTATCTAAAAGATTAAAAAGATCATATTTTCACTTCAGGTGAACAAATGTTCATCGCATGTCAAGTTGATGTCTCACTTTATTTTCATAACTTTATTCTATATAAGTTGCTTGGTGAAAATACTCAATCATATGATTGTTGCATGATTTACATACCGCAAGTGTACGGTATCGAACAAGTTATAAAATGAAATTGAGTCCAGATGTCGTTCTCACAGAGATTGTGATGAGATCCCAGTCGGGGAATCTAGTCGAGCAACACGGAATAACGAAATTAAAACCTAGGAAAGATCTAGATCAGATTTAAACACGAAATTAAACAAGAATTAAACTACTGGAAAGATAAAATTGACGATAGGACCTTGACCCAAGATTCACGACGCAAGAAATTGACGATGCGGAATCGAGACCCAAGGTTTTCGAAACACCACAAGGACTTGTCAATTTCCTTGATAAGATTCTAATTGGAAACACCACAAATATTCTCGCGAATATTTGATAAGTTCAACGCCACAAATATTTCACAATATTTGCTAAGTTGAATTTGTTCTCGAAGAACACAAAAGGGACTCCTCAACCTTTCAATTGGAGAAAACTTTCTCAAATAATATTAATCTCAAACTCAAACTTAACTATTTGTTTACAATCATGGTAAAGAATATAAATAAGCAAAATAACATAGCCGCTAATTTACTCAAAATAGAATTCTAATTAAACTAAAACACTAAATTAGGAAAATAACCTAAAAACCAAAAAGGAAATAAAATAATTGAAAATCCGGAAAAATCTGGCCGCTACTCATTTACGGCCGTGAATAATTCTTTTACGGCTGTAAAGGCCTCTCTGATCAAAACTGTGTTTATTAGTTACGGCCATGACGAATTTCTTACGGCCCTGAAGTTTTCCTTTTTGAATGTTACGGCCGTAACTTCCAGACTTACGACCGTAAGCCTCGTTCTGCTGAAATTCTTCTTTTTTCTTCGATAAATGATTGAGGGGCATTCTACAAATCGTCCTCCTTTCTTTGATGGTACACATTATCACTATTGGAAGACTAGAATGATGATTTTTGTTCAATCAATAGATTATAATATTTGGGAAGTCATCGAAGAAGGTCCTCATAAGCTTACTAAAGTTATTAAGGTTGATGGAAAACCGGATCAAACTATTTCAAAACCTAGAGAGGAATATAAGGATGATGATAGGAGAAAATTGACTTTAAATGCTAGAGCCAAAAATATACTTTATTGTGCTTTGGATAAAAATGAGTTTAATCGTATTTGCACATGTGATCACACATTTGATATTTGGCATACATTAGAAATCACACACATGGGTACAAGCAAAGTGAAAGAAACTAAGACAAATCTTTTATTTAAAGATTTTGAAAATTTCTTTATGAAGCAAGATGAGCCCATTACTTGCATGATTACTCGTTTTACCGATATTGTCAATGGTCTTAAAGGTTTTGATCATAAATTTACTAACGGTGAACTTGTGAGTAAAATTCTTAGGTCTCTCTCCCGAGATTGGAATCCATTGAGGATGTTGATCGAAAACACAATAGACGTCAACACACATCCATTAGAAGAGCTTTATGGAACATTGATGACTTTTGAGCTCAACAATGTCGAAACAAAGGAGAGGACAAGAAAAGGAAAAGAAGAGGCCAAGCGCGAAATTGCTCTTAAATCATCACATGGTAAATGCTCATCAAACTCAAACATAAGTGATGAGGAACTTGATGATCTTGCTATCCTTATCAAGAAGTGGAGAGGCGTTCGCAACAATCATCGAATCCAAAAGAGAGAAGAAAAAGATGAAAAGATTGTATGCTATAATTGCGACAAACCCGGTCACAAAAGTACCGAGTGTCGAAGCAAGAAAAGATTCTTCAAAAAGAAAGCTCTACAAGCCACTTGGGATGAAAGTGATGATGAGCGAGATGAAGATGAGAGTCAAGATGAAGTGGCCAACATGTGCTTCATGACTATTAAGGATGAGGTAAATTTCTTTGATACCTCTTGGACTTTGAGTGATCAATGATTTAAAGATCTATTAATCTACATATTTGTTTAAAACCTCTTGCACTTCATAAAAATTTCTTACATTGAAAAGATGTATGAGTATGAATATGAAACATGGTGCTAATATGTGTTTTATGCATAATTTTATGGTACATTCATGATTTAACCGAAATCACATGTAAATTTCAATATTTACATGTTTCGGCCGACCGAAAGTGTCTTTTCGGTCGATCAAATGTACGACCGAAACCAGAGTTTCGGTCGACCATTAGTCAGCCGAACGTGACTGCAGCTACCTGTTTTTTACTCCTGCAGAGTTTCGGTCGACCAATATACTTTCGGTCGACCGAAAGTGTCTGGACTTAGGGATTTTCTTTTAAATTCAAAATTTTCATACACAATCCCTAAATGACTTGAAATCATCTTCTCCTCTTCATAAAACTCTTGTACTACATTACTTTGATCACTTATTTCTGGCTTTGATTAAAAGAGTGATATGATTGTTGACCAAAATTGTTTTGATACTTTTAAACTTTTTAACTCATCCACACATGTTCCACCTATTCAATGAGCTGAAAATACTTTGATACTTCGACAATATGCATTGTTAATCCCTTTAACTCATTTCATGCTACAAATGTTTCACTAAGGGGGAATGCTTCACTAAGGGGGAATATGATTACAATCAAGATATTCTATTTGTGCCCCATTATTATGCCTATCACACCTATGCTCATGATTAAGGGATAGATGCCACCTTTTTGCTTATGCCAAAAGGGGGAAAATATGGTGATGATTTGATTTGCTTGACATTGGATAATCTATATGCATAAAAATGATTATATTATATGCTAGATTATGCCTCATTGGTTTGTATAAGATAGGGGGAATATATGCTAAAATTGAACTTATCAATTATTCTCATTTCCCTATACTTTGATTATATGCTTCAATTGCTTATATTATCATTACAAATCATCTTGCTTGTCATAATCAAAAAGGGGGAAATTGTTGACATATGGTCAACTTGACCTTATTGTTTTGATCATAACAAACAAGAATATATTGTGTTGCTAACAAGTGTGCTCCAAGTGTTTCATGTAATGATAAATATTCAAAACACTCTATGTTCAAATCGTCTCTCAAAGATATAAATCAAAACTATGTGATCAAGCACATGAGACGCAAAGAAGATCATGAAAGAATTGAAGATATTCAAAGATCAAAATTGAAGTTGAAAAACATGACATGAAGATCAAGAATTCAAGCATACAAGATTAGAGTTCAAGTCCAAGAGTTGATTTAACCTATGTAAAGGTATAACACTCTCAATCTTCAGCGATGAAATTCAACGAGCTCGAAAATGATTTTTATGCATCAAGAAACTTACTTGAAAATTCATCACTTGCATAAAATATTTTTATCTAAGTCAAGATTGTCTTTCAAAGGTTGTTTGATCTTAAATCATGATTATACTATGTAAAACCACTTTGAAAAACAAGTTAGAAACCTAAAAATCGAGCATTTTCATGTTTTTCAAAAGTCAACTTTCGGTCAACCGAAAGTCAACTTTCGGTCAACCGAACTTTTGGTCGACCGAGCTTTTGGTCAACCGAAACTCCAACGGTTGAAAATGTCCAACGGCTATATACACTTTCGGTCGACCGAAACATCAAAATTGGTCAACCGAAAGTTGCTGAATTTGAATATCTTGATCTATAAATAGCCATCTCATTCACATTCAATTTGAACAACATAGAAAAGATTTTATACAAACTTTCTTGTGAAAACTCATTGTTCTTACTTGGTTTATATTCATCTATTTTTATTATAAAACTTTGATTGATCTAAACTTTGTTTTATCAAATTCATCAAAGTTTTTTGGAAGAAAGTTTTGTGAAGATTCTTGGTTTTATATTGTTTAAGCTTCTTCAACATCTTCACACTATATTGGAATTGAAGTGTAAGTCTCTCTTTGTTCTAAACTTGTTTTAATCTTTTAAAAGAGAGAAATTCCAATTAAGGAACTTTGATTATTTGTGCTACATTTTTCATTATCATTTGATTCATCAAAGTTCCATTGCCTAAACACTTTGAGCTTAACTCATTGTTAATTATTCGAGTGTGGCATCTCTTGGTACTTAATTTGATTCAATATTTTAACAAGAGATTATTTGAAAAACTTTGTTTGATTGCATTGAACTTTTCATTAACATTTGCATCAAAGTTTTTCTCTAACACTCGAGCTTAATTCATTGCTATCTATTGAAGTGTTAGCCTAACTCTCTCGGTACTTAATTTGAGTATATCATTTGTCAAGAGAGTTATTTCAATTGTAAATTCAATTCATTATATCTTGTGGTTTCGAGAGCCTTGTGAAAACTCGATTGTTGGTTTCGAGAGCCTTGTGAAAACTCGATTGTAAAGGATAGGTGCTCCTTGTTGTAAAGCCACCTAAGGATTCGATACTCCTTGTTGTAAGTTATCAATATAGTGGATTTGGCCTTGCTCGTGACGGAGAGCTCGGTAACGGGGGACGCAGATCACGTTGGTTGATTGAACCTCCATAAATCGCGTTTGCATTCTCTTGTCCCTTTTACTTACTTACATTGCACTTACTCTATTCTATCAATTTATATTGTGCAACACTATATCTAAGTGCTATACTTGCTTTATCAATTAAGTTTACACATATATAGCACACTACATTGATGGTTTAGTTACTTGTAACATTAAGGGCTCATACTTGTACCCATTGGTTTTTAAGTTTGAGATTATTTATCGAAAAAGTTTTATAAACCAATTCACCCCCTCTTGGTTAGTTAACTCTTGGGCTAACAATTGGTATCAGAGCTTAGGTGCTCATTTTTAAAAGATTTTACAATCTTGAGTAAATGGCTAACCATAATCTTGAGGGGCATTCTACAAATCGTCCTCCTTTCTTTGATGGTACACATTATCACTATTGGAAGACTAGAATGATGATTTTTGTTCAATCAATAGATTATAATATTTGGGAAGTCATCGAAGAAGGTCCTCATAAGCTTACTAAGGTTATTAAGGTTGATGGAAAACCGGATCAAACTATTTCAAAACCTAGAGAGGAATATAAGGATGATGATAGGAGAAAATTGACTTTAAATGCTAGAGCCAAAAATATACTTTATTGTGCTTTGGATAAAAATGAGTTTAATCGTATTTGCACATGTGATCACGCATTTGATATTTGGCATACATTAGAAATCACACACATGGGTACAAGCAAAGTGAAAGAAACTAAGACAAATCTTTTATTTAAAGATTTTGAAAATTTCTTTATGAAGCAAGACGAGCTCATTACTTGCATGATTACTCGTTTTACCGATATTGTCAATGGTCTTAAAGGCTTTGATCATAAATTTACTAACGGTGAACTTGTGAGTAAAATTCTTAGGTCTCTCTCCCGAGATTGGAATCCATTGAGGATGTTGATCGAAAACACAATAGACGTCAACACACATCCATTAGAAGAGCTTTATGGAACATTGATGACTTTTGAGCTCAACAATGTCGAAACAAAGGAGAGGACAAGAAAAGGAAAAGAAGAGGCCAAGCGCGAAATTGCTCTTAAATCATCACATGGTAAATGCTCATCAAATTCAAACATAAGTGATGAGGAACTTGATGATCTTGCTATCCTTATCAAGAAGTGGAGAGGCGTTCGCAACAATCATCGAATCCAAAAGAGAGAAGAAAAAGATGAAAAGATTGTATGCTATAATTGCGACAAACCCGGTCACAAAAGTACCGAGTGTCGAAGCAAGAAAAGATTCTTCAAAAAGAAAGCTCTACAAGCCACTTGGGATGAAAGTGATGATGAGCGAGATGAAGATTAGAGTCAAGATGAAGTGGCCAACATGTGCTTCATGACTATTAAGGATGAGGTAAATTTCTTTGATACCTCTTGGACTTTGAGTGATCAATGATTTAAAGATCTATTAATCTACATATTTGTTTAAAACCTCTTGCACTTCATAAAAATTTCTTACATTGAAAAGATGTATGAGTATGAATATGAAACATGGTGCTAATATGTGTTTTATGCATAATTTTATGGTACATACATGATTTAACCGAAATCACATGTAAATTTCAATATTTACATGTTTCGGCCGACCGAAAGTGTCTTTTCGGTCGATCAAATGTACGACCGAAACCAGAGTTTCGGTCGACCATTAGTCGGCCGAACGTGACTGCAGCTACCTGTTTTTTACTCCTGCAGAGTTTCGGTCGACCAATATACTTTCGGTCGACCGAAAGTGTCTGGACTTAGGGATTTTCTTTTAAATTCAAAATTTTCATACACAATCCCTAAATGACTTGAAATCATCTTCTCCTCTTCATAAAACTCTTGTACTACATTACTTTGATCACTTATTTCTGGCTTTGATTAAAAGAGTGATATGATTGTTGACCAAAATTGTTTTGATACTTTTAAACTTTTTAACTCATCCACACATGTTCCACCTATTCAATGAGCTGAAAATACTTTGATACTTCGACAATATGCATTGTTAATCCCTTTAACTCATTTCATGCTACAAATGTTTCACTAAGGGGGAATGCTTCACTAAGGGGGAATATGATTACAATCAAGATATTCTATTTGTGCCCCATTATTATGCCTATCACACCTATGCTCATGATTAAGGGATAGATGCCACCTTTTTGCTTATGCCAAAAGGTGGAAAATATGGTGATGATTTGATTTGCTTGACATTGGATAATCTATATGCATAAAAATGATTATATTATATGCTAGATTATGCCTCATTGGTTTGTATAAGATAGGGGGAATATATGCTAAAATTGAACTTATCAATTATTCTCATTTCCCTATACTTTGATTATATGCTTCAATTGCTTATATTATCATTACAAATCATCTTGCTTGTCATAATCAAAAAGGGGGAAATTGTTGACATATGGTCAACTTGACCTTATTGTTTTGATCATAACAAACAAGAATATATTGTGTTGCTAACAAGTGTGCTCCAAGTGTTTCATGTAATGATAAATATTCAAAACACTCTATGTTCAAATCGTCTCTCAAAGATATAAATCAAAACTATGTGATCAAGCACATGAGACGCAAAGAAGATCATGAAAGAATTGAAGATATTCAAAGATCAAAATTGAAGTTGAAAAACATGACATGAAGATCAAGAATTCAAGCATACAAGATTAGAGTTCAAGTCCAAGAGTTGATTTAACCTATGTAAAGGTATAACACTCTCAATCTTCAGCGATGAAATTCAACGAGCTCGAAAATGATTTTTATGCATCAAGAAACTTACTTGAAAATTCATCACTTGCATAAAATATTTTTATCTAAGTCAAGATTGTCTTTCAAAGGTTGTTTGATCTTAAATCATGATTATACTATGTAAAACCACTTTGAAAAACAAGTTAGAAACCTAAAAATCGAGCATTTTCATGTTTTTCAAAAGTCAACTTTCGGTCAACCGAAAGTCAACTTTCGGTCAACCGAACTTTTGGTCGACCGAGCTTTTGGTCAACCGAAACTCCAACGGTTGAAAATGTCCAACGGCTATATACACTTTCGGTCGACCGAAACATCAAAATTGGTCAACCGAAAGTTGCTGAATTTGAATATCTTGATCTATAAATAGCCATCTCATTCACATTCAATTTGAACAACATAGAAAAGATTTTATACAAACTTTCTTGTGAAAACTCATTGTTCTTACTTGGTTTATATTCATCTATTTTTATTATAAAACTTTGATTGATCTAAACTTTGTTTTATCAAATTCATCAAAGTTTTTTGGAAGAAAGTTTTGTGAAGATTCTTGGTTTTATATTGTTTAAGCTTCTTCAACATCTTCACACTATATTGGAATTGAAGTGTAAGTCTCTCTTTGTTCTAAACTTGTTTTAATCTTTTAAAAGAGAGAAATTCCAATTAAGGAACTTTGATTATTTGTGCTACATTTTTCATTATCATTTGATTCATCAAAGTTCCATTGCCTAAACACTTTGAGCTTAACTCATTGTTAATTATTCGAGTGTGGCATCTCTTGGTACTTAATTTGATTCAATATTTTAACAAGAGATTATTTGAAAAACTTTGTTTGATTGCATTGAACTTTTCATTAACATTTGCATCAAAGTTTTTCTCTAACACTCGAGCTTAATTCATTGCTATCTATTGAAGTGTTAGCCTAACTCTCTCGGTACTTAATTTGAGTATATCATTTGTCAAGAGAGTTATTTCAATTGTAAATTCAATTCATTATATCTTGTGGTTTCGAGAGCCTTGTGAAAACTCGATTGTTGGTTTCGAGAGCCTTGTGAAAACTCGATTGTAAAGGATAGGTGCTCCTTGTTGTAAAGCCACCTAAGGATTCGATACTCCTTGTTGTAAGTTATCAATATAGTGGATTTGGCCTTGCTCGTGACGGAGAGCTCGGTAACGGGGGACGCAGATCACGTTGGTTGATTGAACCTCCATAAATCGCGTTTGCATTCTCTTGTCCCTTTTACTTACTTACATTGCACTTACTCTATTCTATCAATTTATATTGTGCAACACTATATCTAAGTGCTATACTTGCTTTATCAATTAAGTTTACACATATATAGCACACTACATTGATGGTTTAGTTACTTGTAACATTAAGGGCTCATACTTGTACCCATTGGTTTTTAAGTTTGAGATTATTTATCGAAAAAGTTTTATAAACCAATTCACCCCCTCTTGGTTAGTTAACTCTTGGGCTAACAATTGGTATCAGAGCTTAGGTGCTCATTTTTAAAAGATTTTACAATCTTGAGTAAATGGCTAACCATAATCTTGAGGGGCATTCTACAAATCGTCCTCCTTTCTTTGATGGTACACATTATCACTATTGGAAGACTAGAATGATGATTTTTGTTCAATCAATAGATTATAATATTTGGGAAGTCATCGAAGAAGGTCCTCATAAGCTTACTAAGGTTATTAAGGTTGATGGAAAACCGGATCAAACTATTTCAAAACCTAGAGAGGAATATAAGGATGATGATAGGAGAAAATTGACTTTAAATGCTAGAGCCAAAAATATACTTTATTGTGCTTTGGATAAAAATGAGTTTAATCGTATTTGCACATGTGATCACGCATTTGATATTTGGCATACATTAGAAATCACACACATGGGTACAAGCAAAGTGAAAGAAACTAAGACAAATCTTTTATTTAAAGATTTTGAAAATTTCTTTATGAAGCAAGACGAGCTCATTACTTGCATGATTACTCGTTTTACCGATATTGTCAATGGTCTTAAAGGCTTTGATCATAAATTTACTAACGGTGAACTTGTGAGTAAAATTCTTAGGTCTCTCTCCCGAGATTGGAATCCATTGAGGATGTTGATCGAAAACACAATAGACGTCAACACACATCCATTAGAAGAGCTTTATGGAACATTGATGACTTTTGAGCTCAACAATGTCGAAACAAAGGAGAGGACAAGAAAAGGAAAAGAAGAGGCCAAGCGCGAAATTGCTCTTAAATCATCACATGGTAAATGCTCATCAAATTCAAACATAAGTGATGAGGAACTTGATGATCTTGCTATCCTTATCAAGAAGTGGAGAGGCGTTCGCAACAATCATCGAATCCAAAAGAGAGAAGAAAAAGATGAAAAGATTGTATGCTATAATTGCGACAAACCCGGTCACAAAAGTACCGAGTGTCGAAGCAAGAAAAGATTCTTCAAAAAGAAAGCTCTACAAGCCACTTGGGATGAAAGTGATGATGAGCGAGATGAAGATTAGAGTCAAGATGAAGTGGCCAACATGTGCTTCATGACTATTAAGGATGAGGTAAATTTCTTTGATACCTCTTGGACTTTGAGTGATCAATGATTTAAAGATCTATTAATCTACATATTTGTTTAAAACCTCTTGCACTTCATAAAAATTTCTTACATTGAAAAGATGTATGAGTATGAATATGAAACATGGTGCTAATATGTGTTTTATGCATAATTTTATGGTACATACATGATTTAACCGAAATCACATGTAAATTTCAATATTTACATGTTTCGGCCGACCGAAAGTGTCTTTTCGGTCGATCAAATGTACGACCGAAACCAGAGTTTCGGTCGACCATTAGTCGGCCGAACGTGACTGCAGCTACCTGTTTTTTACTCCTGCAGAGTTTCGGTCGACCAATATACTTTCGGTCGACCGAAAGTGTCTGGACTTAGGGATTTTCTTTTAAATTCAAAATTTTCATACACAATCCCTAAATGACTTGAAATCATCTTCTCCTCTTCATAAAACTCTTGTACTACATTACTTTGATCACTTATTTCTGGCTTTGATTAAAAGAGTGATATGATTGTTGACCAAAATTGTTTTGATACTTTTAAACTTTTTAACTCATCCACACATGTTCCACCTATTCAATGAGCTGAAAATACTTTGATACTTCGACAATATGCATTGTTAATCCCTTTAACTCATTTCATGCTACAAATGTTTCACTAAGGGGGAATGCTTCACTAAGGGGGAATATGATTACAATCAAGATATTCTATTTGTGCCCCATTATTATGCCTATCACACCTATGCTCATGATTAAGGGATAGATGCCACCTTTTTGCTTATGCCAAAAGGTGGAAAATATGGTGATGATTTGATTTGCTTGACATTGGATAATCTATATGCATAAAAATGATTATATTATATGCTAGATTATGCCTCATTGGTTTGTATAAGATAGGGGGAATATATGCTAAAATTGAACTTATCAATTATTCTCATTTCCCTATACTTTGATTATATGCTTCAATTGCTTATATTATCATTACAAATCATCTTGCTTGTCATAATCAAAAAGGGGGAAATTGTTGACATATGGTCAACTTGACCTTATTGTTTTGATCATAACAAACAAGAATATATTGTGTTGCTAACAAGTGTGCTCCAAGTGTTTCATGTAATGATAAATATTCAAAACACTCTATGTTCAAATCGTCTCTCAAAGATATAAATCAAAACTATGTGATCAAGCACATGAGACGCAAAGAAGATCATGAAAGAATTGAAGATATTCAAAGATCAAAATTGAAGTTGAAAAACATGACATGAAGATCAAGAATTCAAGCATACAAGATTAGAGTTCAAGTCCAAGAGTTGATTTAACCTATGTAAAGGTATAACACTCTCAATCTTCAGCGATGAAATTCAACGAGCTCGAAAATGATTTTTATGCATCAAGAAACTTACTTGAAAATTCATCACTTGCATAAAATATTTTTATCTAAGTCAAGATTGTCTTTCAAAGGTTGTTTGATCTTAAATCATGATTATACTATGTAAAACCACTTTGAAAAACAAGTTAGAAACCTAAAAATCGAGCATTTTCATGTTTTTCAAAAGTCAACTTTCGGTCAACCGAAAGTCAACTTTCGGTCAACCGAACTTTTGGTCGACCGAGCTTTTGGTCAACCGAAACTCCAACGGTTGAAAATGTCCAACGGCTATATACACTTTCGGTCGACCGAAACATCAAAATTGGTCAACCGAAAGTTGCTGAATTTGAATATCTTGATCTATAAATAGCCATCTCATTCACATTCAATTTGAACAACATAGAAAAGATTTTATACAAACTTTCTTGTGAAAACTCATTGTTCTTACTTGGTTTATATTCATCTATTTTTATTATAAAACTTTGATTGATCTAAACTTTGTTTTATCAAATTCATCAAAGTTTTTTGGAAGAAAGTTTTGTGAAGATTCTTGGTTTTATATTGTTTAAGCTTCTTCAACATCTTCACACTATATTGGAATTGAAGTGTAAGTCTCTCTTTGTTCTAAACTTGTTTTAATCTTTTAAAAGAGAGAAATTCCAATTAAGGAACTTTGATTATTTGTGCTACATTTTTCATTATCATTTGATTCATCAAAGTTCCATTGCCTAAACACTTTGAGCTTAACTCATTGTTAATTATTCGAGTGTGGCATCTCTTGGTACTTAATTTGATTCAATATTTTAACAAGAGATTATTTGAAAAACTTTGTTTGATTGCATTGAACTTTTCATTAACATTTGCATCAAAGTTTTTCTCTAACACTCGAGCTTAATTCATTGCTATCTATTGAAGTGTTAGCCTAACTCTCTCGGTACTTAATTTGAGTATATCATTTGTCAAGAGAGTTATTTCAATTGTAAATTCAATTCATTATATCTTGTGGTTTCGAGAGCCTTGTGAAAACTCGATTGTTGGTTTCGAGAGCCTTGTGAAAACTCGATTGTAAAGGATAGGTGCTCCTTGTTGTAAAGCCACCTAAGGATTCGATACTCCTTGTTGTAAGTTATCATATAGTGGATTTGGCCTTGCTCGTGACGGAGAGCTCGGTAACGGGGGACGCAGATCACGTTGGTTGATTGAACCTCCATAAATCGCGTTTGCATTCTCTTGTCCCTTTTACTTACTTACATTGCACTTACTCTATTCTATCAATTTATATTGTGCAACACTATATCTAAGTGCTATACTTGCTTTATCAATTAAGTTTACACATATATAGCACACTACATTGATAGTTTAGTTACTTGTAACATTAAGTGCTCATACTTGTACCCATTGGTTTTTAAGTTTGAGATTATTTATCGAAAAAGTTTTATAAACCAATTCACCCTCTCTTGGTTAGTTTACTCTTGGGCTAACAGTTGTGATCGCGAGCTCAAAACTTTTCAGTCGCTAAAATTTATGATCTTGCGACCGCATGCTTTACCAACCGTGCGGCCGCACGGTTGTAACGGCAGGTAACAATTTTCATCTTCCAATTTCTGCAACTTGGTCCTCATATTTTTATTTCACCTCATGTCCCCCATCTTCTGATTATAGGAATTTATTCCTTGTACTTCTAAAACTCTTCAATTTCATCTTTTCTTCTCTTGATTTCTTCAATTCTCCCTTGATCTTTGAATTTGTTTCAATTTGGCTCATCCTTTATCCATGTTTTGCATCTAGTACTCTTATTTTGCTCACTTTGGTCCAATTTCCTTCCTTTTTGCTCATTATTTGCTCCAATTGCTTTATTTTCTCGATTTTGGAATAAACCTGAAATATATACAAATAAAAAATAAATCAGTAGTAGTTTTTCTCAAATGACTATATAACATCCTAATTTAAGCATATAAGTAAGTGCATAAAATGCACTTATCAAACACCCCCAAACTAGAATAACAGTTCATCCTCGAACAAATAAAACTGAAACATGACTCTAAGAAATATAACACTGACTCATCAGTTGAATTGCTCACTTTTATGTCTCAGGTTCGGCTCAAAATATACATTTTAGAAAGAAAATCAGACTGCACATTAAAATATTCGTTACTTATTCCATGCTCAACTTTTCATGTGTGTGTGCGAATAGCCAGAAATTAATTGCAAACTCATGTAAAGTTATATTTAATACTATGTGACTAATCATGCATAGATAAACCCGAATCCCATGTGGTCAAACAATGATTTTCTTTTGATTTTCCTTACACTCTCATGGATGATCACAACCTTACTGATTTTCTCTCATATCCTGATGTCTTTCCTATTGATGTGGTTTCTAAACATGTATAAATTGCATTTTTTCACACAATGCAGTTAGGATTAGACAAGTAGGTATGGCAGATCAAGAATATTTAACAAAGCGTTAAGGATTTCAATCAACAAAGCTTATACAATTTTCATTCAATTTTTCTTTTATTTGGACGACTTTTTCTTTTAATACCCTTGTCTTTTACCATCTTCGTGCAGAAATTTTTATACTTGCTTTCAATATGTCCCCTGTAGCGAGCTTTAGGTCGGAAGGTTCAAACTCAGTTGAGCTTAAGGTATCAGGTTCAGAGAACCCCTCAAACTTAATTACCCAAGTCATAAATGCTTAAACAGAAAAGTTAAAGACGTTTTAGCATCTTATGTGTAAGTCCACTCTCCGTACTTGCTTTCTAGTTGACCCCTGTAGCGAACTTTATGTCGGCAGCTCCCAAACCAGACGACTTTAGGGTAGCAAGTTCAGAGAACCCCTCAGACTTAATTACTCAAGTCAAAAAGGCATTTGAATAGTAGAATAAGACCTTCAGCATTTTTCTATTTTTATGCTAGTTATGGTTTATACCTGTTGATCAAAATCCCTTACACTAAAGATGCAAAATTAAAAACTTCAGAACCTCAATATCAATGCCTACTCATACTAACATTTCCACCCCCAAACTGCTTCAAGTAGGGATCTAATTTCTTAAGGTTTGAGATTTTTCAGTCAATTCTATGTTCAAAGTGCACAAGTTTACCCCACATGTATTAAGCACTTCCCTACACAAGTAATTCTTTGACTTCGGCTATGTGCTCAAGTTTAATAAAGTCTAGCATGAAATAAGTAAATTTGAAATTTAGGTTTTCATGCTGTCCAAAGTTCCAACTAAAATATATAAATAAACCGAACTGCATCACAGGCAGCAAACAAATCAACAAAAACACAATTATTATTTTTTTTGACGAAATAAACTTCGTAATAAAAATCCTAAATCGAGAGAAAATCTGAGAAATTCTAATAAATTCAGCAAAATAGAATTTCAATAGACAGCAGAGTAGTCATAACTGGCCCCGACATATCTGCTGGAGCTGGGGGTGCCCTGGGTCCTCGTACATTCTCCATAGTCTTCCGGCTAATGGTGACCTCTAATGGATCGGGCTCTTCATGAGGGAGTAACTCCACTCCCTCGGCTAAACAAATGGCACTGATGAGACCTGGGAATAGAATACCCCTCGTGGTGTCCAGCTGGGACGCAAGAGTAATGATAAAATCTAATATGTATCGCCCCAAATCTATCTTGGGGCCTCGTGCCATGTGGTGTATCAGTCGGGCCCTATCCACATTAAATGTAGTGAGGTGCGAAGTGGGGTCGATGTTATGGCACATAAAGATATGTAAGCTCTCTGTGTACAAATCACCCCAGCCTATCTAGCACTGCATCTGCTCTACCATAGAGGAATTTGGGTGATCAAGTCCAAATCAATATCATCCTGCACTGGCTCAATCCCCTCCCTAGTCAGTTCCAGTGTGCGCTCAATAACCTCGAGGGAGAAACCAATCCACTTGTGTCTAACCCAAGTCTTGTAGTGATGCATCGTATCTGGCTCCTAAATTGCAGCATTAAAGTTGGAAAAGAATTCCTTCACAAGGAGTGGGTATGACCGATGTGGTGTGGTTGCAAACTTCTGCCATCCTGCATTCTCTATAAGGTGTAACATCTCAGAATGTGGGAAGTCTGTAAGTATTACTTCCCGTTCCCCCAAAATCTTTTTTCTTGAGAGTGCCATTAAACAATTTCTGCTCCTCGGGCCCCATGAATCTATGGATTGAGCTTGGGTCTAACTCTTCAGACTCGGAGTCAGAGCTAGACGGGTGTCTCCTTGGCCTTTTAGATGGCCCAGCTTTTCCCTTGCCTTTGCGTAATAGAATTGGAGCTTTTCGGGGCGGCATTGTACCTACAAATGATGATTCGACAATATTAAGTTCAATAGAGTAGGTATAAAAAGTAAAAATAATGAGAACACACCCAAACTTAATGAAAATGCACAAACCGGAATGAAGAAAATGTGGATTAGTGATACTTTTTGTCCTTGGATGTCACCTTAAAAAAAAAAAAAAAAATTCCCAGGACATCTTTGGGCATATGAAACTACATGACCTCATCTACAACATACTAAAATTTTAGGTCAAATGGAGGTCGTTTGGGTCAAGAACCAGAGGGACAAAAGTGTGTAGTGAGGCTATAGCGAGGTTGCAGTGGTGCAATGAAGGTGCAATCGTTGCAAATCTAATCCCTAGGCTTTTTGTGCATTGTGATAAATCTAAACATGAGATTATTGTATGTATGAAATGAAGGGTATGTAATGAACATAAGTGCTCAGGTGGATTCCTTAAATTTGGGCAAGAACTTCACCTAGGTATTTCATCGAGCATTTTGAATGCATGGTAAAAACATAGTGAAAATCATAACAAAACATGCATGGAGTAGTCCTAAGTTTTCTTGACATCAATACCCATCAATAATACACCAATTTCTACCTATGCCCAACCTCCATCAAGCTCAAAATTGGATTTTTCAACATGGAGAAAAAAAGGGAACTTAGGGCATAATTTGTGTTTTGATTGAAATCTTACCTTGAATGCTTGATTGGAATGTGTTGTTGATGTTAGATTACACCAAATGTAGTGTAGTGAGCAAAAATTTTCAAGAATTTGGAGTCTTGGGGTGATTTGGAGAAGGATCCGTTCGTGGTAATGTTTTGAAATGAACCGGTCCGGTATTTTAAAACTGGTTCAGCGCCCAGTTTAACCGCATGCGGCCACACGGTATTAAATTTGTGCGGTCGCACGCTTTACCAGAAAAAAATTCAGTTTTTTTTTTCGATTCCAGCTCAACTCCAACATGTTTTATGATGCATGAATATGAATTATGAGAACAAATACTGTGTTTTCGGTGTGTGAATGATAAATATGAATGTTCAATGACTAAGAATCCACTAACCACCTGAATATGCAAAATATGAAAATATGAAGTCTCTACTTTAAATGCAAAGCAAAAAAAAAAAACTGTCAAAATGCAAAAATGAAATCATGCAACCTAAAATTTAAAAATAAAGCAACAAATGAAAGCAAGATAAATAAAAAGGAAGAAATATGGGTTGCCTCCCAACAAGCGCTTCATTTATAGTCTTAAGCTCGACTTTCCCGGGATTCACTCCAATAATGCAAGAGTATTGGTGGTCTTTTCTTTAGAGAAATCATCATCCCAATAAGGCTTCAAGTGTTGTCCATTCACTTTAAATGTGTCATTTTCCTCGTGATGATCTCAACTGCCCCAAATGGATAAACCTTGGTTACCGAGTAGGGACCCGACCACCTTGATCTCAGTTTGCCCGGAAACAATTTGAGGCGAGAATTATACAATAAAACCTGTTGACCAACTTCAAATTCCTTTCTTTGAATATGTTTGTTGTGCCACTTTTTGGTGCGCTCCTTGTACATTTTTGAACTCTCATATGCTTCCAACCTGAATTCATCCATTTCATTAAGTTGCAACAACCTCTTTTCTCCTGCTGCTTGTAAATCAAAATTCAACTTCTTCACAGCGCAAAAAGCTTTGTGCTCTAACTCATTAGGTAAATGGCATGCCTTCCCAAATACAAGGCGATATGGAGACATTCCAATGGGTATTTTGAATTTTGTTCTATAAGCCCATAATGCATCATCAAGCTTCTTGGATCAGTCCTTTCTTGTTGAATTTACTGTCACCTCAAGGATCCTTTTGAAATCCCTGTTAGAGATTTACACATGTCCACTAGTTTGATGGTGATATGGAGTGGCAACCCAGTGTTTTACTCCATATTTTACCAGTAGCTGGTCAAACTGCTTGTTACAAAAAAGTTTACCTCCATCACTGATTATAGCCCGTGGAGTGCCATACCTTGTAAAAATGCATTTCTTCAGAAAATCCATCACCACACGACCATCATTTGTAGGTAATGCAACAACTTCAACCCACTTAGATACATAGTCAATTGCTACAAGAATGTACTGATTTGAGTAAGAAGGAATGAATGGACCCATGAAATCTATTCCCCAAACATAAAAAACTTCCACTTCTAGAACACTGTTAAGAGGAATTTCATTTCTCCTGGATATGTTCCCGGTCCTTTGACACCTATCACAATTTCTCACCAGTACATATGCATTTTTGAATATGGTAGGCCAAATAGAATCCTGATTGTAGAACTTTCGCAGCCATTTTAGAAGCTCCAAAGTGACCACCATACGCAAAAGCATGGCATTGATCCAATATTTTGACTGCTTCATCTTCTGGCACAAACCTCCTAATAATCTGATCTAGACACCTTTTATATAGAATAGGATCCTCCCAAAAAAAAATTTCAAGTCAGAAAAGAATTT
This sequence comes from Ligustrum vulgare, assembly GCA_963555705.1. Taxonomy (NCBI): domain Eukaryota; kingdom Viridiplantae; phylum Streptophyta; class Magnoliopsida; order Lamiales; family Oleaceae; genus Ligustrum; species Ligustrum vulgare. Next base: position 20,213,173 of record OY743169.1, on the reverse strand, counting down.
CTTCTTTTGATGACTTGAAATTCCAGGTGGAATGATAGATTTTGCCAAGTAGTTCACAATGTCTGCATACCACGGGGCCTCCTCTATACCAAACAACTGCTCATCTGGGAATACTTCACTGATGTCAGCTAGAACTGGCTCGTTTTCCTGTTCAAGGCGAGACAGATGATCTGCTACAACATTCTCACACCCCTTTTTTTCCTTGATCTCCAAATCAAACTCTTGCAATAGTAGTATCCATCTGATCAACTTGGGTTTTGCATCCTTTTTATTCTACAAGTGCTTCAATGCAGCATGGTCTGTGTAAACTGTTACTTTTGACCCCACCAGATATGAACGAAATTTATCAAAAACATATACAACAGCAAGTAGCTCCTTCTCAATAGTGGCATAATTAAGTTGTGCATCATTGAGAGTCCGGCTAGCATAATAAATCATGTAGAATATTTTACCTCTTCGTTGCCCCAGAACTACCCCCACTGCATAATCACTTGCATCACACATCAATTCAAATGGTAGCTCCCAATTAGGTGCAATGATCACCGGCGCAGATATCAATCTTTCCTTCAAAGTATTAAAAGCTACCAAACATTCTTCAGAGAAAATAAATGGCACCTCTTTCATCAACAAGTTACACAATGGCTTTGTGATTTTTGAGAAGTTTTTAATGAAGCGCTTGTAGAATCCTGCATGGCCAAGAAAACTTAAAACACCTTTCACTGAAGTTGGAGTTGATAGCTTCTCAATTACTTGAATTTTGGCATTGTCTACCTCAATGCCCTTTTCTGAAATCTTGTGCCCCAGAACAATATCTTCTTTCATCATAAAGTGACATTTCTCCCAATTGAGTACTAAATTCGTTTCTTCACATCTTTGTAGAACCACTTCTAAGTGTTTCAAGCACTCATCAAATGAAGAACCAAAAACTGAAAAGTCATCCATGAACACTAAAATGATTTTTTCTACCATATCTGAGAAGATAGCCATCATACAACACTGAAATGTGGTTGGAGCATTACATAGACCAAATGACATCCGGCGATAGGAAAAAGTACCATAGGGGGAAGTAAACGCTGTCTTCTCCTGATCTCCTGGTGCGATGGAAATCTGATTATACCCTGAGTATCATCTAGAAAACAGTAATATGAACGTCCTGCCAATCTCTCCAACATCTGATTAATAAAAGGAAGGGAAAAGTGATCCTTCCTTGTTGCATTGTTGAGTTTGCAATAGTCAATGCAAATCCATCCAATAACTATTCTTGTTGGAATTAGCTCGTTCTTTTCAATTTGCACTACTGTGATTCCTCCTTTCTTTGGTACAACCTGAACTGGACTGACCCAACCACTATCTGATATGGGATAAATGATATGTTAATTATAAAAATGAGATATATGTTTATCATCAACCAATATAGTTAAAACAATATTACAAATCATTTAACATATACAACTTATATTTATGCAATTCAAGTTAAGAGAATACAAACTTTTTTTTTTTTGTTTTGAACAAGAATTATAATTTATAAATCAATTTAATTGATTAGAGTTTAGTGATTTTCTTTGAAACCAGAATAGTGTCTAAATTGGATGAATATTATTTAATTGCAATTGTGTCTAAATCTATATATATATTATAATGAGATAACCGTCACCAAAATACGCACACATTTTCCCGCCCAAATTTCTTTCCAAATCAGGAAACTTTGCAAAAAAAAAAAAGTAATAAATGTAATTAAGAAAAGTTGGTATTAAATGTTAGTTTTAAATTAAAGTTGGTATTAAATGAAAGTTAGTAATAAATATGTGTGTGTATTTACATATATATATATATATATGTAAATACACACACATATTTATTACTAACTTAAAATAAAATTAAAACAATTTAATAAAAATAAAATTTAATTAAGTGTCAAATTATAAAACTTTTTTTTTATTTTTTTATTAGTGTTATCTTTTTAAAATTTTCGAATTCAATAAAATATTGTAATAAAATATTATTTGTACTATATTTTTTACCTGATATGATTATATAATCAACATAATTTCATGAATATATATATATATATATATATATATATATATGTGTGTGTGTGTGTGTGTGTGTGTGTGTGTGTGTGTGTGTGTGTATTATGTATGTGTGTGTGTGTGTGTATTGAAGTTTTTATAAAATATATATATAATCAATACATTAAAAATTAAACTTAATCAAAAATTAAAATACATTAAAAAGAAAATTGGCGATGAATACAAATAAAATTAAAACAATTTAATAAAATAAAATTTAATTAAGTGTCAAATTATAAAACTTTTTTTTTTATTAGTGTTATCTTTTTTAAATTTTCGAATTCAAAAAAATATTGTAATAAAATATTATTTGTACTATATTTTTTACCTGATATGATTATATAATCAACATAATTTCATGAATTCCAAAAAAAAAGAAATGTATTGAGCACCGTGAAAGACATTATCATTTCTTTAATATGTATATGTATTATGTATATATATGTATGTGTGTGTGTCTATATATATATATATATATATATATATATATATATATATATATATATATATATATATTGAAGTTTTTATAAAATATATGTAATTAATACTTTAAAAATTAAACTTAATCAAAAATTAAAATACATTAAAAAGAAAATTGGTGATGAAAACAAGTAAAATTAAAACAAATTTAATACCAAAAAATAAAATAAAATTAAGCGTCAAATTTTAAGACGCGTGGGTATTTTTTTTCCTATTTTGATTAGTGTTGTCTTTTTTAAAAAATTCGAATTCGTTAATATATTGTAATAAAATATTATTTATACTATATTTTTTATTTGATAATATGATTGTATGATTAATATATTTTCATGAATTCCAAAAAAATAAAATGTCTTGAGCACCGTTCAAGATATTATCATTTCTTTAATAAGTAAATTTGTGTGTATGTGTTGAAGTTTTTATAAAATATATGTAATAAATACATTAAAATTTAAACTTAATTAAAAATAAAAATACATTAAAAAGAAAATTGGTGATGAATACAAATAAAATTAAAACAAATTGGTGATTACATTTATTGTTTTTAATTTTCATTACTGTAACCATAAGTGTGTAGATTATTATTATTATTATTATTATTATTATTATTATTATTATTATTATTATTATTATGTATAGATTACTACTCCCAGGAACATATTATTGTTCATTCATTATTGTTGTTTTTTATTCAATGTATTATCATCATTGATGTAATTCTTGAATTTACTTTTCTATCTTCGTTCATTTTCAAAGATATTAGTATTTTAAGATTTATTGTCATTATTATTATTATTATTATCATTCTTACCATTATTATCACTATTATTATCACTATTATTGTTCTTAATTTTATTATACAGATTACTCCTCAATGTAACCATAAGAGTGTAGATTATTATTATTATTATTATTATTATTATTATTATTATTATTATTATTATTATTATTTTTGTATCGATTACTGCTCACATGAACATATTATTTGTTAATTAACTGTTATTCAATCTTTGAATGAATATAAGTATTTACCAAATATGTAACACGTTTTACGTTACCAAGATGTTGGTCAACGATAGCTGTGATGAGGTTACTAATTTTCGTAGCAAGTAAAACTTCGGTCTATATCCCCCTTTATGTGCCATGGTTTATAGTTCTATTGATATACTTTTTAACTGTGTTTTATTTAAGATTATTGACTGGGACAAACACATGCTCTGATATATTTTAGATTAATATATTTGAACATAAATAATGTGATATCTATGTAAATGTGTTATGTAGGAAATGGAAAAATTGGATTAATATATTTGAAAATAAATAAATGTGATATCTATGTAAATGTGTTACGTAGAAAATGAAAAAAATTGTATTAATATATTTGAATATAAATAAATGTCATATCTATGTAAATGTGTTACATTGAAAATGAAAATTTTGGATTAATATATTTGAAAATAAATAAATAAATACATGCTATATAAATTTGTTAAGTTAGAAATAAAAATTTTGAATTAATACATTTTGAAAATCATTATATAAAATCATTTAAATTTTACTTCATAATATGTCAATAAATGAGTAGGTTCTTCAATAAGTATATTATAAAAATAATTAATTATTTGCTATCAACTTTTTACCAACAATGATAAATTGGTAGAAAATTTAATCATTTCATCATTTTGACAAAAATTGATATGTTTAAAAAATAAAGAAAAATAAAATATATTAATTAATATATTGGATTTCGAATAAAATATATGTAAGCACCATATTAAAAATAAAGTTAATTAAAAATTAACATATTAAAAGGAAAATAAGTGATAAGGCGGGTAAATTTTTAAAGAAAAACGTAAATAAAAATCAAAAGAAACTTTATATAAAAAATTTAATTACATGTCAAACTTTGAATGACGTGCTATAGTGAGTGTACATGCATAATTTTTTATTTTGATTAGATTTTTTTTTTTTTAAAGTTTCAAATTCAATAACATGTGTTATATAGGAAATGAAAAAATTGGATTAATATATTTGAATATAAATAAATGTCATATCATATCTATGTAAATGTGTTACATTGAAAATGAAAAATTTGGATTAATATATTTTAAAATAAATAAATATATGCTTTATAAATTTGTTAAGTTAGAAATGAAAAAAATTGAATTAATATATTTTGAAAATAAATAAATAGAATTATTGAAATTTTACTTCCTAATATGTCAATAAATGAGTAGGTTCTTCAATATGTATGTTACAAAAATAATTAATTATTTTCTATCAACCTTTTAACCACACGTATTTTCACTATCCAATTTTCAGCCACTACTTTTTACTTCAAAATTATAAATAAACAAGTTTATAAATTAAACATTATTACCAAATCGAGGTTTTATCATTTCACCATTTTGACAAAAAATGGCATGTTTAAAATACAAGGAAAAATAAAATATATTAATTAATATATTGGATTTCAAATAAAAAATATGTAAGCAACATATTAAAAAATATAGTTAATAAAAAATTATAATATATTAAAAGGAAAATATGTGATGAGGTGAGCAAATTTTAGAGAAAAACGTAATCAAAAGTAGTAGTAAAAAAAAAAAAAAAAAATTTATATAAAAAAATTTAAATGAGTGTGAAATTTTGAGTGACGCGTTATACTTAGTGTACATTTATCAATTTTTGTTTTGAATATTTTTGTCTTTTTTAAAGTTTCAAATTGAATAACATTTTTTTATTGAAGTTTTATTAAAATTATGTTTTTTATTTGATGTGATTGAATCAAGATATTTTCAAAATTATGATTTAAAAATTATATATTCCGTGCATCGCACGGGTAGACAACTAGTTGGATGAATAGTCGAATAGTGTCTAAATTGAATAAATATTGTTTAATTGCAATTGTGCCTAATTTGGATGAATAATGTTTAATTGAAATTGGAATATTGTCTAAATTGGATGAATATTGTTTAATTGCAATTGGAATATTGCTTAAATTGGATGAATAGTGTCAATTGCATATTCAATCTTTTATATCTTCGGCATACAAAGATAGAGTCATTTTTATTTTCATGAATTAAGAAAATATAATTAATATATGTTGGAAATATAAATTTGCTTATATTTTACATAATATACCCCTACATTAAATAATAAGTAATTCATATGTATTGATAATAATACACATTAAATAGAGGAAAAATGTGCGTAATTAAAAAGTGATTTAAAGAATTGTGTTGTAAAAAACATGCTTAATAAACAGAGACTAAAATAAATGCTGAAACAGCAATACGAAAAGGAAAACATAAATCATGAGTGGGCAAGCAAGGCCAGACTGCTCCAACAATTTTACAACGATCAATTTTACCTGCACAGTGAGAAATTGGATGAAAAGTGCCCAAATTTGGCCAATGTACGTGAAATTGAAGATTGAATCTTTTAAATATAGAGGGATATTATAAATTATATTACGACCAAGGACCTTCTGCCTTCATGATATTTTCACATAAATAAATTTTAATTCATGTGTTAACAAAAAAATCTAGCGCCATGCTTTTGTGCACTGAACACGTCACATTGGAAGGAGAGGATTAAGGCTTTATTGACAAATTAAGGAGACACAATTTGCTTTTTGTGGGAAGTAAGAAAAAATGTGATTATAGCACGAAAAAAGAGAGAACAAAAAATCAATCCTAAGTCGTAGCGTTGCAGCCTAGTGCAAGGACTAGGGTTTTCAGTAATATTATCACCAATACGAATACAGAATCACCACACAAATCCACTGCAGCTATGAAATGATATACTTTGAACAACATTTCTTCAATAAAAATGAAAAAGGAAAAATTAGAAAGAAAAAAAGGAAGATCCTCCCAGGGCTAGTGTGACAAAGTTTTTTATAGAAAAAAATTCATAAAATATGTAATTTAAAAGTTGAAAAATTACGAATCTTATGAAATGCTTAATAAAATTGAAGTTCGACCAATTATTAAAAAGCTGATAAAACTTTAGCAAACAAGTTGCTAATCTTCCTACCACAAGGTAATGTTCGATCTTGTTTAGAAGACAATTAAATATTTAATATCATCTTAAACTATAGAATTGAATTAGAATCAAATCGACGTATGCTTCGGTTCCTTCTATTACTAATCATGTCCAAACTTGGTTCTGATTAATTTTTATAAAGAAGAAAAATATATTGTATTTTTCTATTTGCATGGATGATTTGAACTAATCTTGTCCGCTAATGTCAAAGAATTTGTAACTTTAAATATGAACTTACATTAATACGAGCATACAATCGTACCGTTAGAACGGTTCCAAAATTCTTAGCTCCAATCTATTCACTTATAATCCTGGTGGTATTGAATCAGTCAAACCAGTTTACAACCAACCAATAAAAGTCGCCCCCAGAGCACATCTCCAAGTGGCAAAGGGGATGGGTGGTAAGTGCTCAGCGCAGCTGTGTGCTTGGTTCGATTCCCCGCAAGGTGGAATTGGCCTTGTGGCAAGCGGGAGTTATTGAGCGTTTCTCATGCTTACCATAAGCCCTTCCACCCTGGCTCCTTGGAGGCATAACCTGGATTTACCTTCCCGAACCAATGACCTTGGGCGTGGTTGGTTCGGGCCCTCAGGGTGTGGGCTATACTTTTTTTTTTTTTTTTTTAATAGAAGTCCCTTAAATCTTGCACATTCGTCCCTTGGAATCTTAATAGGATTTATGTGGTCCCCACACCTCTTTACTTTCACAGATCCTCCACGTGGAACCCATCAACTGACGGTGATCAAATCACTTTATTAATATCACACACCAATTGTCAAAACCGCCCACACCGTTTGTCATAAACAAACTCACCCACAGTGCACTACCCTCAACCCGGTTCGCTTAAACCGGTCAAACAAGAAACAAACCAGTCAACACATCCCTTATCAGTTTCCCAACTCCAACCAATAACTTTCGTCCACGTGTTTAACCACCATTCTTCATCGTCCCTCGAGAATCCAATGACACACTTCTTTTTTCTATATAAAAAAACGGTTACTCCCCAATTCTTTACTTGTGTCTTGAGCAACTAAAAATGGCGCAAATTTCAGGACACTTCCCGGCATTTCTCGCCACCATTTTGCTATTCCTCCTCGTCGTTGTAACTCATCTTCAGCAATGCTCCGGTGGTGGCCATGACTACCATGACGCCCTCCGTAAAAGCATTCTCTTCTTCGAAGGCCAACGCTCTGGCAAGCTCCCCCCTGACCAACGAGTCAGGTGGCGCAGAGACTCCGCATTGCACGACGGAGCCACAGCCGGAGTAATTTTTTTCAACCCTTTCAAGTTAAGGACTTCATTAGACACTATTACACTAACCAACTTTTGTTGTTCTTTAACAGGTGGATTTAACAGGTGGATACTACGATGCTGGTGACAACGTAAAATTTGGGTTCCCAATGGCATTCACAATCACAATGTTGTCATGGAGCATTATAGACTTTGGTCGGAACATGGGTGGGGAGTTGGGCAATGCTATAAGGGCAGTGAAATGGGGTACAAATTATTTATTAAAGGCCACAGCTAAGGATGGCATTGTGTATGTACAAGTAGGCGATCCATTCTCGGATCATAACTGTTGGGAAAGACCCGAGGATATGGACACGTCGAGGATGGCGTACAAGATCGATGTCAACCACCCTGGCTCGGACGTGGCGGGGGAAACTGCCGCGGCCTTGGCCGCAGCCTCGATTGTGTTCAAGTCACGTGACCCGGCCTACTCTAGGCTCCTACTTAATCGTGCCGTTAAAGTAAGTTAGATATGTTTGCTTTAGCTCACACAGTGGAAATGTTTTTTAGGGTCACATGCATTTTTGTTCATGTCAATAGTATGTCCTAAAAGGAAAGCATAACTTTGTTGAAAATTGTAATGAAAATGAAAACAAAAACTATAAAGTTAAACATGTTAATGGTGGTGCTTGTTGTAAAAAATACTCCATCTTTCCCATAGAGATAGATTGTTCCTATTTTTATACAAATTAAGAAATAATAGTTAATATAGTTGAAATAATTAATTTATCTATACTTTTTTAAATATATCCTTATGTTAATTTCAAATAATCATTAATTCATTCAAACTAAATGTCATTAAATTGACATTGAAATTAATTATTAAATTGCATTAACTAGTGGTATATAAGAAAATGAAAAATTAAATACATATTCATTATAGCAAGTGACCTATCTTTATGGGACGGACGAAAATAATATACAAGTTTATCTTTGTACCAACTTTTAACAATATGGGCCCCGTGAAATGGTACATATTTCAAGATTTTGACCGTTATGTGTGAAACGGTTGAATTTTGTAGGTGTTCGAGTTTGCTGACAGGCACCGGGGTGCGTACAGTTCCAGCCTGCACTCTGCTGTCTGCCCTTTTTACTGTGATGTCAATGGTTACCAGGTAATTTTCATATCCTTTTACAATTAATAAAAAATTTCATGCTTTTGCAAATAGAATTGATTCTGCCTCAGTTTGGCAATTCTTTTTTTTTTTTTTTTTAAATAAATAAATAACTTAATGTTTTCGAAGTAAAATATGTGTAGTTAAAAAATGATTTGAAAAAAATGTGTTATTTATAAATTGAGCTCTTCTACATGGACATGGACATGAAATTGATATATGAAAGTTAAACATATCGAGGTAGCATCTCGACATTAGGTGATGAAGAAGTAGGTCACGTGCATCATCAGATGGCACCTCTTCATCATCCAAATGGTATGTGACAAACAATTCCCAATAGTTTTTTCGTCCATGTGGAATTTTTATAATAAGTTTTTTTTATAAACAAGTTATCGAATGGGGCATATATTTGACAACATACTATTCACTTTTCATTTCTTATTATTTTCTAGTGCGTGCGACAAGAATAAATGTAGTTGTGGGACATATTGAAAATGTGTGCTGAGCAATAAATGAACTTCTCTCAAAGAAATGAAACATGTATTAATGACCATGCATAAATCTAGATGTCATCTTTGGTAGAATGCATTAACTATTGAAAGAAAAAAAAAAGGTAAAAAACTTGATTTTATCAGCTCGGCTCAATAATGCATATCAATTATGCTACACTCGTAATGTTTTAGGACGAATTGCTTTGGGGCGCGGCATGGTTACACAAGGCATCAAGAAGGCGAGAATATCGAGAATACATAGTGAAAAACGAAGTGATATTGAGAGCTAGCGACACTATTAATGAATTCGGTTGGGATAACAAACATGCCGGGATCAATGTTCTCCTATCCAAGGTATGTTTTTTAATTAATTAATCTCAGTTAAGGGAACATTTGCCACCAACTACTTCGTGTCTCTACTTATCAAATATCCGTCTTTTCTTGTATCCCTTTTTATCCTTCTTGCCTCCATATTCGCTTATTATAATAAATTTCTCAATTAATCCAAGATCACATTGCAAAACGGTTGCGCATGGCCTGCCAAGGTGTAGTGTGATACAAAAATCTATGAATGAAAGACTATATTGCCTATCTCGTAAACCGTTTATAAACAAGTTTATAAATAATACATTTTTCCAAACCACTTTTCAAATTTCAATCGCACACATTTTCATAAACCAATTTTCAATCACGTATAATATCTCGAAAACATAACATTCTTTGTTTATAAACGAAATTTTTTTACCAAACAGAGAGATCAAAAAGTTAATAAGGGTGTCCCATTCAATAGATCATTGAAGAGTGTATATATGTCAAAAAATAAAAAATAAAAAATAAAAAAAAAAGATAAATTTTTTCTGGGTTACTTACAGTATGCATGTTAAAGAAAGATGGGGGAAGACAGTTACTCACCTATTACATCAATGGAACTTACTTTTGCTCATAAAGTGATCAGAAATGCACGATTGGCCTTTAGCTAGAGCAGCACGTTCTTGATAATTGAGTGGTCGTGTTCATAGAATTCTTTTTGAATTTGTGGTTTGTGGCGTAATGAAGATACCTTTCGATTTATTAATATTTGCATTACTGTATATATATATATATATATATATATATATATATATATATATATATATATATATTTGGTAACAGGAGGTGCTAATGGGAAAGGCAGATGATTTAAAAGCATTCCGAATCAATGCTGATGGTTTCATTTGTTCAGTTCTACCTGGATTTTCTCACTCTCAAGTTCAATATTCTCCGGGTATTTTTGTTATTCAAATAATTTAATTTTGCCCAATTGTTCTTCAGTAGGTTTCACTAGTTGACAATTGGCCTCTTCTAATTGGTTAAAAAAGGTGGTCTCATCTTCAAGGCTGGAGGAAGTAACATGCAGCATGTAACATCCCTGTCTTTCCTGCTTCTGGCTTATTCTAATTATCTAAGCCACTCCAATCACGTTGTGCCATGTGGCGACACTGCTGCATCACCTGCTCTTCTCAAGCAATTAGCTAGACGCCAGGTAAATTTTCCACTCTAGTTATGTGATCCAACGCACTAAAAATATCACAAAGAATGAATTTTATGATCCACGGACGACATATTAGAAGATATAATCGTAACAGAAATGTGTCCCTCACATATCATTAAATTTCATTCTTGTGTTCGGAACTTGTTAATAAACGGTTACTTATAAATAGCGATGCGATAACATTTTGTTGATTTATTTTTTTAAAGTAAAAAATAATTGGTGGTGATTTTTACGAGTCAAAATTGTTGACTTTTCGAAAAAATGATACAAATTTATAGTTTTTTTTTTTTTTTCTCATTATTTGACAATATCTCTTTATGATGGGCCCACTAGGTGGACTACATTCTCGGGGATAATCCATTAAGAATATCATACATGGTAGGCTATGGTCCGCACTACCCACAGAGGATCCACCACCGTGGCAGCTCATTACCATCAGTAGCGTCACACCCTGCCCGCATCAGGTGCAAAGAAGGATCTCGTTACTACCTAAGTCCAAACCCGAACCCCAATATCTTAGTCGGAGCTGTAGTAGGTGGGCCCAATAGCTCTGATTCATTTCCTGATTCAAGGCCGTTCTTTCAGGAGTCCGAGCCCACAACTTATATCAATGCTCCGTTAGTGGGCCTTCTGGCCTACTTTACGGCCCATCCTTGATTTCATCATTGATGTGTAGACTGTAGAGTGGTGGCCCAAGGTCACCCTCTCCATTATTATATAGCAACAACTATAATTGTTATTATTCCAGTTCCCAATTGTTAAGTTCAATCAATGGAGAAAGCTAATTATGCGGACGAAGATTGAGGCAACAATCATGTTGATTCGACCTAAAGGTGTCGGGTTATATATCCTACTAGATCCGTTACATTACATATGAGATTTTTAATAGTATATGTTACTTCCTGAGTTGCTTTCTTTACAAATCTATTTAACAAAGTCAATGATTAATTAATTCTTTGGCTTTACTTTTTCCTCTATAAGTATTTTTTTTTTTTTTTTATATATATATAAAAACTTGCATGGTCGATCAGGTAATTTACAACTTACATATACCGCATATTTAGAAATTACGAGTTTTCTCACTTAATTGTTTTTTCAAGGCCAAACATTTTGAGCAAACTTTAATATTACTAGAAACACCTTGGTTAGTTTAGCTAAGATCTAATTCACGAAGATAAAATAAAATTGGACGGTAAATTTGTAGTAGTTAAGATTTCAATTCATTTTTCTTTACACACTTTTTTAGCCTTTTTACTTTATAATATTATTACTCGTGACCTCTTAGTAGCGCTTGTCTGGAAACGGTTAGTACAGATGTTAAGCCAAATTTTGACCTTTATACAGTAGAAGAAATACTGTACGTAGGTCCCACTTGAAGCCGCTACTCAATTAAAGTTAGCAGTAAAATGACTAAAGCACCCTTATAGCATTTCTTTTATTCTTGTTGAGAAGGACATTTAGGTAATTCACTTTTTTAAAATGACGACTGCTGAAAACACCATGATAGGTATCATCTTTGCTTAGCTAATAGTTGGTGATACTTCGCCCCGTTTGACCTTCATTATTTGAAAAATAATATAATTTTAAATAAAATTTTTGAGAAAATGTATGATTAAAAAATATTTAAAAAGTCAGATATTATGAACTTGATTAAAATGAATATTTGAGAGTGAATATTATAAAATTTTGATTTTCAAAAAAATGAGGGCCAAACATGAACTTAACAGTATTTCACATAATTCATGACAAGTCTGCCACGTGGGTTAAGACGCTCTCTCCCACATTAGTCAAAATTCACTATTAAAAACTTATGAAGGGAGGGTATCCAATTAGTTGTAAATTCACAATTTAAGCACTCGTCTATAAATGTAAAATATAAGATTTTTTTTTTTCTTCAATAATCACAAGTTATATATAGTTAGTCTTCATTACATGGAAATGGGAGAAAGCAACTAGGATGGAGTGATAAATTTAAACGAGAATTGGGAATAGGAAAATAGCAGCAAAGCCAGCTATGGAGGTAGGGTTGCACAAAAAAATTGTGAAATCATAAATCAAACCTAACTTATTGGTTTGAGACCGCATAAATTCATGGTTTCTTTTCTCTCAAACTTAACCAAATCGTTTCAAAATTTTTTGATTAGGTTTTGATTTTCAAATATCGCAAAAAATCAAACCAAATCGCTTTTAATTTTTTTTATTAAAAATTAATTTTATTAATTTGAATTTACCTTGTCCCTCTAAAAAAAGTCAAATCTAACTATGAAATAAAATTTTCATGTATATCTTTTCTCTTTTTCATTGCATTGTGATGATCCCAAGAAAAATGTATAGAAGTTTCTTACCTTGTAGTTTGAACCATGCATGCACTGAATGTAAAAAAAATTATACTAAGTAAGAAAATTGACCAATATAACGTAACAATAAGTCGTAATTATTATGAACTGCTGAAAATGAAGAGGAACTCAAATCTTTGACTAGAGCTATCAAATCTTCAAATGATGTGTAGTACATATCGACAATTAACAATCTGAAAATCATACTCCCACATTTCAGTGAAATTATTCACTCATCATTATGCTTTTATTAACAATCTAGTGCAAGGGTAATGAGGTAAAGAATGAATCAAAGAATGTTAACATATGTTAGCTTATACTAACTTCTAATTAGCTTATACTAACTTCTAATTTAGTTTTATATATTAAAAAATAAGAATTAATTTGACATCTAAAATATATTATATTATATCGATAGATAAACCGTGGATTAAAATCGAACCAAACTGCAAAAAAATTTGTTGATTTGGTTTGGTTTGGTTTGTAAAATGAAATGGTTTGGTTTGGTTTGAAAAAATGTCAAACCACTAAAAATGATTTTGTTTTAAAATATGTCAAAAATCACTAAAATCGAACCGCGCTCACCCCTAAATGGAGGGATGAGAGTAGAGATAGCAATAGATAGGATATGAGTTGAATTTGAAAAATTCATATCTTACGTACTAGAGATTTATAATATTCATATCTTATCTATATACTCACTCAAGAGTTGCGGGTAGGATGCGGATGGAGTCCGAGTACGAGTAGGATGCAAGTATTTTTTTATACTTATTTAAAATTCATTACGTATTTTAATAATTTTTTTAATTATCTTTGCATTGGTAGCAGCCCCATGTGGTAGTGTGTGTGTGTAATACTTATTTAATAAGAATATAAGTATCTAATTTTAATTTTTTCATAAACTTCACATATAATATACTAATTAACAATCATTGCGCAACATAAAAATATCAAAATGAAGCAAAAATATAACAACATCCATTGTCCAAAAATAAGTTGACTCCAATTGTCCAAAAATAAGAAAATATCAAAGAGTCTACTTGTCCAAAATTATATACTATTAAAATTTAAATACAATAATTTTTTTTTTTTTTAAATTTATCGGTATATGGGTCGAATTTGAGTTTTTCTACAATACCCATACCTTACTTATACCCATGTCGGATTTCTAAATCTAAACCCATACCCTACCCACAAACTTATTAGGTCAAATATTTTTCGTCCATTTGTGTTGAGTACTCAACAAGTTTTGAGTTCGTAGGTATTATTGTTGTTCCAGTTGAGAGAAGATAAAAACAACCAATGTTAATTGAGGTGGTGACGACGAATATGGAAAATGCGCGGTTATATATTTCCGTTCCTTTTTCTTTTTTCTATATTCTTTTCTTTTCTTCATTTTTTTTTTTTTTTTTAATTTCTTCCACCAAAATTATTTATATTTATCCGCTTTACCTCTCAAATCACATATATTGCACATGAACTACTAATGGTACTAACTCCTACTTTTATAATAAACTAGTTGTCTACCCGTGCGATGCACGAAAAATATAATTTTAAATTATAATTTTGAAAATAACTTGATTCAGTCACAAATAAAAAATAAAATTTCAATAAAATTTCAATACAAAATGTTATTGAATTTGAAACTTTAAAAAAGATAAAATTATTCAAAATAAAAAATATTACATGTACACTAATTATACCGCGTCACTCATAATTTGGTACTCATTTAAAATTTTTATATAATTTTTTTTTGACTTTTATTTACTTTTTTCTCTGAAAATTTGTCCACCTTATCACATATTTCCCTTTAAATATTTTATAATTTTTTATTAACTATATTTTTTAATGTGTTGCTTACATATATTTTATTTGAAACTCAATGTATTAATTAATATATTTTATTTTTCCTTATTTTTTAAACATGCCAATTTTTTTTTCAAAATGATGAAATAATTAAGCCTTCGTTTGGTAATATGTTTGGTTTATAAACTTATTTATTTATGATTTTGAATTTTTGAGGTAAAAAGTAATTACTGAAAATTGAAGTGAGGAAATATTTGTGGTTAAAAAGTTGATATAAAATAATTAATTATTTTTTATAACATGTGTATTGAAGAGTCTACTCATTTATTGACATATTAGGAAGTAAAATTTCAATAATTTTATTTATTTATTTTCAAAATTATTAATTCAATTTTTTCATTTCTAACTTAACAAATTTATATACCATATATTTATTTATTTTAAAATATATTAATCCAAAATTTTCATTTTCAATGTAACACATTTACATAGATATGATATGACATTTATTTATTTATGTTCAAATATATTAATCTAATTTTTTCATTTCCTACATATTAAAAAATTCTGCATGTACACTCAATGTACCGCGTCATTCAATGTTTGGCACTAAATTAAATTTTTTATATAAATTTCTTTAGACTTTTATTTACGTTTTTTTAAAAAAAAAAATTTGCTCACCTTATCACCTATTTTCCTTTTAATATGTTATAATTTTTAATTAACTTGATTTTTTAATATGTTGCTGACATATATTTTATTCGAAATCAAATATATTAATTAATATATTTTATTTTTTCTTATTTTTTAAACACACTAATTTTTATCAAAATGATGAAATGATAGTTTTCTACCAATTTATCATTGGTGGTAAAAAGTTGATAGCAAATAATTAATTATTTTTGTAATATGCTTATTGAAGAATTTACTCATTTATTGACATATTAGGAAGTAAAGATTCAATGATTTTATTTATTCGTATTCAAAATATATTGATTCAAAATCTTCATTTCTAACTTAACAAATTTATATAGCATGTATTTTTTATTTTCAAATATATTAATCCAAAATTTTCATTTTCACTTTAACACATTTACATAGATATGACATTTATTTATGTTCAAATATATTAATACAATTTTTTCATTTCATACAAACACATTTACATAAATATCACATTTGTTTATGTTCAAATATATTAATCCAATTTTTTCATTTTCCACATAACACATTTACATAGATATTAAATTATTTATGTTCAAATATATTAATCTAATTTTTTCATTTTCAATGTAATACATTTACGCATAGGATATTTATTACAAATCTTACTAAATATGTAATAAATAATAATTTTTCCTACAAAATAATTTATCTTTTCTTTATTTATTTTTTTTATACATAATAAAAGTAAAAATGAGGAGAGAGAAAGTCATTAAATACAATTTTCCCTCCAAAATGACTCTTTCTCCTCACTTCTACTTTTATAAAGATAAAGATAAAGATAAAGTCAATGGTCAGGAACCTCGGTATCAGTAAATATTAGTTCAGAATATTAAGTATTACATTACATTAAAATTAAGGACTAGAAGCAATTTTCTTCAAAATCAATTATAATAAAGAAAAAGAATAAAATAAAATAAAAAATATGAAAGCAAATGGGTCCCCCAGATTCTGCTTAGGCACATGAAGGAATGATGCAACATAACATCAATATCCTGTGTCTATTCACTTGTGCCAAAGGGAATGTACAAAACACATAATTGGTCTCACTTATCTCCTATGAATTCTAATTTAGGTCATATTCTTGTACCTGGGTTGCATTCAGTAGCCCATGCCCTGCCCATTCTCATTTCTAATCCGTTCTGCAATATTGACCGAACCAAATAAGGGACTTTGTAGGGATACCCATCCCACTTGAAAATTATCACTGTGACGTAATAATTTTTAAAATACCCACGTAAATACAAATAAATTATAAATATGCTAAACCAAGAGTTGGTCCAAGTGATTAAGGAGTCACCATTACCAAGATTTGATCTTAGGTTCGAGTCTCCCTCCCCAACCCTAAGTTCACAACTTTTTATCAAAATAAATAAATAAATTGTAAATATGCCATGTTTTATTGGGTGAGTGAGATAATTAAGGAATAAATAAAATTTGATATCAAGATGTCAGTTACAATGTAATCAACAACACTTATAGCCTTATCTAATCCTGAATTCAAAAAATTCCAGAGACGAAAATGGAAAGTCCAGAAATTAGCTCCTTCCCTTAACGCAACTTTGATCCTTTCAGGAAGTGAAGTTTGGTCGTAAATCACGTTCTCATAACCAGGGGCGGACCCATTAAGGGTCCAGTGGGTGCAGCCGCACCCACTGGATTCGGCCCAAATTCTTTTGGCCCAAATTGAGCGCTTTTTTTTTTTTTTTTTTCTTCATATTGCTTCCTTCCGTTCCTTCCTCTCATTTCAGCAGAGCCAGAGCAGAGAGAGACCTTCACTCCTTCTCCTTCAGCACGGCAGCACCGCAGCAGAACCCAATACTCGCTCGCTCTCCTCCCGTTCTCTTTTCTCTCATCATCCTCTCAAGTCTCAGCCCACAGGCCACAACCTCACCCCCATCGGCCTAGAAGTCCAACCCATCGCCATCGCCGCCGTCCTCCTGCCACAGCGCCACCCAGAC
Source organism: Ligustrum vulgare (assembly GCA_963555705.1). NCBI lineage: Eukaryota > Viridiplantae > Streptophyta > Magnoliopsida > Lamiales > Oleaceae > Ligustrum > Ligustrum vulgare. Next base: position 20,195,326 of record OY743169.1, on the reverse strand, counting down.
CAACCGTACCTTCGGTTCTTAGACCTACACGCGGCGGGTTCTGCAGAGTCGCAACAGCAGCAGCCAGCAACACCAACATCAACATTGGTCGAACTTTGAAGCCTTGATCGCTCACCGCTCCTCGAGTCTCGAAAGTTGAACCAGAAACACGGCTGTAGCGGTGTAGCCTGTAAGCACTTCAGTAACTCAGTTCTTCAGACTTCTAGCTTTATTTGGTATTTTGGTTCATACTTCATTGGTTGGTTTTGTGTGTAATGCCGAATGCGTGAGTTGAGTCGTGACTGCGTCTGCGTCACTGCCGAGTGCCAACACTGCGTGTGGTTGGTTTTGTTTTGGTTACTTGGTTTTCAATTTCATCTTCTGGAGCTTGGGCCTTGGAGTCAGTCTGGACTCTGGACAGTGTGAGAGTGGAGTGGAGAGTGGCCGAGTGGAGTCTGGAGTAGGTTAGGAATTGGGAATTTGGGTAATCCTTAATTAATAGTTAATACTAATGGGTAACTCATAACTGGGTTTCCCAATTTCAATTTCCACTTTTCACTTTCCAGTATTGTGATTTGTGACATTGTGTCATTGTCTTGTGACTCTTGTCTGTATTGAATTGTTAAGTTTCATTTATTTTGTAAATTGTAATTTGTAAGTTGTAGCTTGTGAGTTATTTTTCTAAATTCTAATAGTAAATTAGTAATAGATAATTCATAATTAGATATGGTTTTATTGGTGAATTGAATTATGATGGAAAATGGAAATTTTTTGAATTTTGAGGATGGATGGATAATGGATTGAAGGGGAATTTCAAGTTATCTTTGTTTGATTTGATTTCGCGGGAAGAAATGTTGAGATATTTTAAACGAATGTCTCAAAATTCTATTGAAGAAGAGGTTGATGCAAAGAAATTACGCGTTGATGAAATCGATGAAACAAATGAAGCAAATATTGATGAAACCATTGAAGCTAATGAAGTAAGTATTGATGATATTGATGAAATCATTGAAGCTAATGAAGTAAGTATTCATGATATTGATGAAATCGATGAAGCAATAGCAAATGAAGCAACTATTGATGAAAAAGATGAAGCAAACATTGATGGAACTGATTTTGAAGAAGATTTGGAGGTAATGGAAGCAGATATTGAGCCTATCAATGTTACACTTGAACAACTTCCCACTGACCCCGGATTAAGAACTCCAATTATGGATTACAATGTTAATCTTCGAGATCAAATAAGAAGAGCATACTTGCAGAGAGGTCCATGCCAACCTCGGAGTCATGTGTTTCCACGAAACAAAACAAGGAGATTCATTCCTGCTTGGTTTAATGAATATGGTGATTGGTTGGAATATAGTATAAGTAAAAATGCTGCATTTTGTTTATACTGTTATTTGTTCGGACCAAAAAATGCTGCATTTTGTCTATCATTGATATGCAACTTCAAGAGTTGAATGATCGTTTTTCTGAGGCAAGTACAGAATTACTTCTTTGTTTAGCATGTTTATGTCCCGATGATTCATTCTATGCTTTTGACAAGGAGAAATTAATCAGTCTTGCTAAGCATTATCCTGAAGATTTTTCAAAAGTACAGCTTATGTCACTTGATGATCAACTTCGAAACTATATTGTTGATATGCGCACTAGCAAGGAGTTCAAAGAATTACGGGGCCTTAGTGAGCTTGCAATCAAGTTGGTTGTGACAAAAAAAAATCGAGTGTACCCATTGGTTTATAGGCTCGTGACTTTAGGATTAACCCTTCTAGTTGCTACTGCTACAGTTGAAAGGGTATTTTCTGCTATGAATATTGTGAAAAATCAATTGCGCAATCGGATTGGAGACCAATGGATGAATGATAGCTTAGTGCTGTATGTTGAAAAAGATGTATTTAATAAAATTGATAATCAGACTATTATACGACGTTTTCAAAGTATGAAAAGTCGTAAGGAACAATTGTAAAAAATGTACTACATTTTGATTTTTGAATACTATCGTTGTCTTATTTGAAATTATTTTTTACATTATTCTGTTTCGCACCCACTGATCAAAAATACTAGGTCCGCCACTGCTCATAACTGTATCGGCTATTCCAGCATCACAAAATTATTTGACATGAATATGTGTTGGATAAGCAACTGATTGTAATCCAATTCAGAATGGTTTCTATCATCCAACCACAAACAAGGGAGGTATTCCACATAAACTGGTTTGCTGGTGTGCCATTTCAACATTGTATTGAATCGGAAAATCAAGAACACCTCTAAGTCAGTGACGACAATGTCATCTCTAAAGACAATGTATAGTCTATTGCTACCAACAAAATAGAGATGATATTATTGTCGTCGCTAATGAGTATCGGCCACAGGTCTAAAGCGATCACATGTTGTGACAACTTTGTCATCTCAATTGCTTAATCACAACGAGATGTGGACATCTAGTGATGATAAGTCGTCCCTGATGGACGATATTCTTGTAGTGCATGACGTTATTTGTGTTGATTGTAGGGACAAACATGGTCGAGTGACATCAACAAAACCTATTATGCCATAAGCACGAAGAAAATGGTTAACTGAGTAGAATTTAAGCGGGGTTTTAACAACAACATTGATGCTTATAAAAGAGCTATTGCCGTCGAAAGGGTCAAGGATGGAGTGTGAAGTGGTATCGAATTTTTATATTTGTGAGTGTTTTAATCATTGATACCGCTTAAAAGATACATATATGAGGAGACGAAAAGGAGATACATTAATTTAAACGGAGATTTATATAAGATACTAACACAAAGTTCTAAGGACCCATGTAGAAGAATTTCCTAAAAAATGTACATTAATTTGAAAACTAATTTCTAAAAGCACTTCTTACTTCGAAAATGTTTTTGGAGGAAGTCACATTGGAACAACTTCCTCTAATAGCCCTTCTGACTTGGGACATCATTTTTCTTAGAAAAAAAAATTGTCAAACTGGTCAAAGCAGTTTTTGGATCTCAAAAGCAACTTTTGATTTCTCAAAGGTCATCTCAAACAGTCCCTAAGACTGCTAAAACATTTTGTATGATAAATTTACAACAAAATCTAGAATATCAAAATTTAGTTCTTGTCCAATAACTTGAACCTCTACCTTTTGTATTCCGATATTAGTTGAAAATTAAAAATCATTGTACTTTTTTTTTTAAAAAGACGAATATATTATTTTGGAAAAAATTTTGGAACCTGACAGTTGACAAAATATTCAATTATTTATGAATTTTGTGTGGCAGCTTGCGGAGTAAGTGGAGCATTGTACGCTATTCTATCATTTAGTACAGGATGTGGTAGCATATACTCTTGTATCTATCGTTCTAGGATTAGAAAGCAACACATTTTGCCCGAGAGTCCATGTGGAGATTGCCTCGTTCATTTCTGTTGTGAACCTTGCGCAATGTGCCAAGAGTACCAAGAACTCAAAAGTGTTGTCTACTGGTACAAATATTCATCTCTAAAAATTCCGCACCAGACATTGTGCTAATTAAAAAAAAGTACACAAGTTTTGACTTTTTACCAAATATAATTACAAATTTGAAAATTACTTATTTTTAAAGCAATATTCTTTGGTTTACCTTTTTTTTTTTCTTTTTCTTTTTGAAAGATCCTTGGTTTACTATTGAAATAAATACATAATTTTATTGTTAGGATGGCAAGGAAATGCTGAAGAACAGAATCATCAGGTGGTAAAGGCACCAGTTGTGCAACAAGGAATGAGCAGATAAGCTTTGTGACATAATTCGTGACATCCATTTGCGTGGTCAAAGGAGCCGATAGTGATGATATTTTTAATGTGACTATATATAATATTTAGTCTAAGGTATGCTGGGATAAGAGTTAATAAAAAAGTCACTCCTTCAAAATTTTGAGATTATATTTTATAATTTTGTTATCATCAATTTAGAAATGTTTTTCTTATTTGTTTTGACCACCAAGTGTGTATATCTTTGTAACTAATTGATGTGTACATTTTCCATTTCCTTTCAAGTATATCTCTCTCATTTTTATTTTTATTTTAAACGTGGCATAGTGAATGTAACCTTTAATGAGTTTATGTTGTCATGATTTAAATAAACAATCCAACTTGAATAAAAAGTTGAGAAAAATATCAACGATTGGGAATATTAATTAATTGTATATTTTTAGAGCCTGTTTGGTCCGGAAAGTTTTATCAATTTTTTTCTCAAAATTTATTTTCAACCACACATTACTATGGAATCCAACATTTTTTACACTTTTCAACCAACTTCGAACTCATTTTTCATTATTTTCTTGTTCCTCTTCCGAGTAATCATCATGTTTTGAGTATAATCGATCTGTAGGCTTGATTAATTCTTTACAGTGATTTTCATTAGATCCTAAGCATCTCGATTGAGAGGAGGTAAATGTACTTTTAGGATAGTGATTTTGAATCCTATTTAAGCCTCTATTCTCGGTGTTCTTTCCTCTATTTAGGAAAATTTTATTTTTATTTATGTAATTTAATTAAATTAAAAAACTATTTTCGTCATTTTATAAACAAATTATCTATTTTTCAAAATAAATAAATAAATCATATTTAATCTCTAACAATGAAAAATGTCGTCGCTGTTGATGAGATCAACAGAGAGGACATTGTCGTCGCTATTGATCAGTTCAACAGAGAAGACATTGTCATCGCTATAAGCTTAATCAACAGAGACAACTTTTGTCGTCGCTATTGTTCAACTCTATAACGACGACAATTGTCATTGCTGTAGGGCTATCAAGAACGATGACTCATTTGTCGTCGTAACAGCGCAATAGGCATGAACCTACTACAAGGAGTTTTAGTGACGACTTTAATAGGCTAATTGTGACGACTTTTCTAGTTTCAACGACGACATTTGTCGTTACTATAAGCCTTTTTTCTTGTAATGATTCCACACTCGTTACCAAATGGACCCTTATTCTCGTAGAGATGGATAACAACAAAATAACATTGAAATGTGTAAGAAACAGTCAGAAATCGAAAAATAATATTTATCAATTAAACGGGTCAGCTTTATGCAATTAAGTTATCCTCGATTCCTCGTGATATAAAGAGAAAAAATTAGCATAAAAAAAAAATAGTAGAAACTTACCACATCATTCATAATATAGATTCCCCAAATACCAAAGCATAATGATTCACCTTTGTACCGAGCTCATACAAAATTCCATAGCAAGAATATCACAAAAAGATTCACCTCTTTCTTAGAAACAAATGTTTTATGACTAAATGAAAATTATTACTATATATTCTTTCATTTAAATACGCAGATTAAAACTTAATTACTCCAAGTTTTATCTCCATTTTTCAAATGTATTTCTCTAATGAATAACGACAGTTCATATTTGTTTATAATAAGTCAAAACTAAATAAAGCAGGTTAGAAACCAAGAAATTAATTATACTATCAACAAGTCTATCATTTTAATTAGTAAATAAGCAAAGGTTGATCTAAATTAAAACTACAATAGTTGAGGAATTCAAATTTAGTTAGCTTATGCAATGGGTTGACTAAGTGAAATATAAACTCAATTAAACAAGAAACCGTGTGTTGAATATTTCTCCCCTCCGCTTGGTAAATATTTATAAACAAGTATATAAATTCTAACCACTTTTTTAACTAGACACATTTCTTCAAAACACTTTTGGACTACATTTTACTTCAAAAATATCACAAAAACTTTTATCAAATATAGGACTTGTTATTGAAATCGTAATCAAATCTTCAGGAGGTTTCTAATGTTATATTCGAGGTGGAGAGAGCGACCCTTGATAAAAAAAGCCTTCATTTGGTAAACGATTTATAAATCGATTTATAAACATTTTCAAATCACTTTTTAATTATACACATTTTTCTCTTCGTTTTTCAACCACACATTTTATCTCAAAATCATAAATAAACTATAAATCACTGAAGTGTAACGGAGGCTAAATTACAAAGTCAAATTATGGTACAAATTTAATACTAAAATGTAGGTTCGTTGGGTATCCCTGTGGCCTCAACTGAGGTATATTCAATAGAAATTTACAAATAATCAAACCTATATATAGTCAAATACAATTTGTTCAATCTAATAATTATATATCCAGCCATTATCCCAGTATCATATATATATTTTATTTGCACCTTTCAAACGCTACTCGTCTATATAAAGTACATGCATGATGCAACTCTGTGCCATTAATATTATCAAGAAAAATATCTTCTCTTGTTTTTCATTTCATATTTCTGTCTTTTGCATTATACTATAAACTTTTGTTCTATTATGGATCCATATGGTGTCCAAAAATCTCCTCCGCCACCACCAGCGACAGGCATACCATTTTCAGCTCCTAATTATAACGATGTCGATAATTCCCAAACAACACCGCCACTTCCCCATGCTCATGTTGGCGCTCCAGGGGAGTGGTCTACTGGTCTATGCGACTGCTTTTCCGATGTTTCAAATTGTGAGTTATATGTTCAATTATATTATATTACAGGGACAAATTGTGAGACATCTAATATTGAAAACTTCCTTCTTTTATTACTTATATATGTTCAATTATATTATATTGTAGGGGCATAAATACCTTAAATTTTGGAGTCAAACTGAAATTTATGTTCTTCTTCCAAAAATTTTATGATACTTTTGATATACGAAAATTTACGTATCTTTAAAGTATTATATTATCATACTTGAGGCTTAAATTTTAATATAACACCTTTATACTTTATATTACATAGGGCATAAATTTGGGTAAAAAAAAAAAAAAAAAGACGTAAATTTAGTATAGGGTATAGGGGGCAATTATCCCTATATTATATCTAGTGTACTAAACATACCTTAATATATTAAGATAATATGTATTAAAGGACATATTTCTCTAATATATTTAACATTTGCAGGTTGTATAACATGTTGGTGTCCTTGCATAACATTTGGCCAGATTGCTGAAATTGTAGACAGAGGATCTACTTGTAAGTGAAAGACACAAGTTTTTCTTTTCACAAGAGAATCCTATGAATATTCATTTTTTTTTTTTTTTTTAGGACCAAAAATCCGTACAGTTCATTTTTTATTTAAGAAAATTAAAAAAACTTCAATCAAAGATATAATTGTTTACGAATTTGGCGTGGCAGCTTGTGGAGCAAGTGGAGCACTTTACACTCTTATAGCCTTTGTTACGGGATGCACATGCATATACTCTTGCTTCTATCGTTCTAGGATGAGAAAGCAATATATGCTGCCAGAGGAACCATGTGGAGATTGTTTGACACACTGTTTTTGCGAAAGTTGTGCATTGTGTCAAGAGTATCGTGAGCTCGAAACCCGTGGGTTTGATATGTCTCTTGGTAATAAACTTCCCTTTTCTGTTTAGAATTTGTTGAACAACATTGTACTATTGTACATATCGTTTGTGATAAAATTAATCAACTAAAACTTGTTGTAGTAATAAAAATTCGTTTTTCATATTACGAGAAACAAATAAAGAAATTTTGTAATGGTTTTTTTTACGTTCTCCCTCAATCCAAAATTGTTGCAGTTTTCGCAAAGCATATTTTTCATTTCTTCTTACACGGTTGATCGTTTTCGAAATATTTCCTTAAATATCTAGAATTCGGCGCGTCCAATTTTTATTTTATATACTGAGGTATTGTGATTGATGTGAAAAATGTTAGGATGGCATGGAAATGTGGAGAAACAGAATCCTGCAATGACAATGGCCCCAAACTTTCAAGGCGGAATGAGTAGATAAAGGTGGTGGCCAAATTCATCAGATCCAGTCAGGGGATGTGAATTGCATAATGTTTATTGTTGTTTCAACTCTAAGTAATGTATCAAATTTATCTGCGTGCTCTAAAGCGCATAATGTATATTTATTTGTTTGTTTGTTGCGTTGGACTCAATTATGTGGTTGTTGACTTATTTAAAGTCTATATGTAAGTTTAAAGTTTAATTTTCATGTTGTGATAAAAAATAATATTAAAATTAAATTAGTTTATTAAATATTATGAATACAAGCAAAAATCAGTATTTCAGGTCTTTGACTATTATGAAATCATGGGAAAATCTGGTTGTTTGATTTTCCTAGTCTCCTTCACCTTTTTACTTCAAGTGTTCATCCCCTTCTTCGGGATGAAGAATTCATTGGAAAATTACATTCTAGCTCCCGAACTTAATAAATTTCACATATAAAGATGACAATTTTTCTCGCGAGACCCGATCTTCGTGGGGGACTGCCCCGAATGGTACGGGGATGGTATGGTAATGATTTTATCCCCGTTACGGGGATGGGACAGGGATGAGAATGAGGTCCCCGATCTACCCCCGCCCCGTTTATAATTTAAAAACTAAAAAATAGTAAAAATTTAAAATTCAATACATTTTGAAAAAATAAATATTCTTTTAAGTCAAGTTGGATGATTTCAACCTAGATTACTGACTTAAAATCATGGGATAATAAGGTTTGGTTTTTTTTTTTTTTTTTTAAATTGATCCAAAAAAAATAATAATAACTGGAATTTAAAAGGGGATTTTTTAACCCCCGCCCCACATGTAACGGGGATGGGGATGGGAATGAGATCACTGACCCATATCCGTCCAATTGCCATCACTATTCATATATGACCTGATGATGCTAAAAATTGCACCTGATGACGCGATCCCGGGAGGTGAATCTCGTCGACAACGCGGAATATCGACAATTAAAACCCTAGAAAAGATCTAAATCAGATTTGACGCGAAAATAAACAAGAATACGAAGAAATAAAATACTGGAAAGATAAAATTGACGATAGGACCTTGACCCAAGATTCACGACGCAAGAAATTGACGATGCGGAATCGAGATCCAAGGTTTTCGAAACACCACAAGGACTTGTCAATTTCCTTGATAAGATTCTAATTGAAAACGCCAAAAATATTATCGCGAATATTTGATAAGTTCAACGCCACAAATATTTTCACAATATTTGATAAGTCGGGTTTGTTCTCGAAGAACACAAAAGGGACTCCTCAACCTTTTAATTGGAGAAAACTCTCTCAACTTTATTAATCTCAAAACTCAAACTAAACTGTTTTTTTTACAATGAATGGAGAAGAATATAAATAAGCAAAATAACCTAGTCGCTAATTTACTCAAAATAGAATTATAATTAGACTAAAATTATAAAATAGGAAAATAACTTAAAATTATAAAAGAAACAAAATAATTGAAATTCTCGCAAAATCTGGCTCGCTCCTCAGTTACGGCCGTGAAGAATACATTTACGGTCGTAAAGCCTTCTCTGGTCCAAAACTATTTTATGAGTTACGGCCGTAACTTTCAGACTTAAGGCCGTAAGCCTTGTTCTGCTGAATTTATGTCTTTTCCCTCGATAGTTGATTACGGCCGTGACAATAGCTTTTACGGCCGTGATTATATGCGTTACGGCCGTAAAGGATCTCCATTACGGCCATAATGACCTTTCTGCACAAATAATTTTGATCCCTTGATTTGGCCTGATCCGTCCTTCTTCTCTGCTTGACCCCAACATGGAACTTACTCCGTTTTGCATGTAGATCATTGTCATATTGTCGATGGCTCGACTTCGCCCTCCAATGCCTGGTCCGGATCACATCATACTCCCTCTCTTGAAAAGGATTCGACCTCGAATCCATTTTTGGTCGGCTTTTCAAATTCCCCCTGCTTTCCTCGGCTCGATGATCATTTTCAAGCTTCATGCAATCCTTTAGACTCTTGGGCTGCTTATTTTGGCCAATAAATTTCTGCCCCGTCTTAAATTCATGGCTTGATTTATATCCCTGCAAAACAGATTTAATAGAACTGAGGAGGGGTGTGTTAGCTGAGTAAGTGCAAATAGACTCATTTTCGTGGTAGACTCTCCTTTTCTTTGCTTTTTTGCACTCAGTCTCTCCTTTTCTGAAGTCTGAACCTCAACCCTATTTTCTTTATTTTTCACTCACTCTCCTTTTTCTGAGGTCGTGGCCTCAACTCTCTTTTCTTTAATTTCCACTCACTCTCCTTTTTCTGAGGTCGTGGCCTCAACTCTCTTATTTTTCCCCTCAAACTTACTTTTCACTTTCAATTGATATTTCAGGGCTTCAGTTGAAGATAATGGCATTAGAGTAAACTTTTCCCCCTTTTTACCAGGCTGTATCTATTCGTATACCCATCATGTAGCACAGCCCTTTCATGTTGCCAAGGTCTCCCCAACAGTATGTGACTAATTTGCATTGGCACCACGTCAAAAATTACCTCATCATAATACCCACCAAAAGAAAAATTCACCAAGGCCTGTCTCTTCACCTTAACTTCCCCCGACTCAGTCAACCATAGTAATTTATAAGGTGTTGGATGTTTCATTAAAGGTAAGCCTAATTTTTCCACCAACATTGTACTAACTACATTAGTACAACTTCCCCCGTCAATCACCAAGCTACAAACTTTTTCATCCACTAAGCATCTAGTGCGAAAAATATTATCCTTTTGTCCTTCCACATTATCCAAAACATTCACCTTTCGCCTAACGCTAAGAGCATGCCTATCAATAATTGACTCATCCACCACAACACTTTTAACCCCTTCACTGTCACACCTATCCTTCTTACGTGGACAATCAAGTGCAATGTGACCCCGTCCCAAACATTTAAAGCACTTAACATTTTTACCCTTAAGAGGCTTGGAATCAGAATTATTTTTACCTTTGGTTGTCGGTTCCTCCCTCCTTTTGTGAACATGATCACTACTCTCCCGCTTTGATGTCTCTTTATACTCCAATGGCCTTTCATCACCCCCATCTCCACCTCTAGAATTGGCTTCACGCCCCTTATGCCTCCTAGCCCTAGAATCCGCCTGATATTTCTCCTTTTCCCATTGAGCAAGTTCTGCTTCCCTTCTATCCATCCTAGCCATCAATCTCTCAAGTTTTATCTTCATGGCCTCCATCTGTTTAAAATTCTTGTGGTCACCTGTTGATGGAGATTTTTCCTTGCGAGACATGGTTAGCTTTCAAAGACAAACAAAAATTTCTCTCGTGTTTATTTTCACTTGTGTATCACACTCAATCCCTTCAAATTTCACCCAAGAACAAACCAAGGATCAAAAATCAATGAATTTATGGAAGATACGAAAAGTAGAAAATTAAGAAAATCTCGGAATATTCGAATTTTTTTTAATCTGCCAGAAAATTTGACTACGAGTATGACGGAAAAAACGGAATTGGATTTGGACGAGAAACGAACAAGAAAAACACTTTTGAAATTTTTGGGACTGACTCTTATGGATCAAACTGGAAAAATTTATGACTGACACAAAGAACGCGAAGAACACAAAAAAAATCAAGAAAATCAAGAACTGAATCTAGATCCAAGCTTTGAAACCAGATGATGCGATCCCGGGAGGTGAATCTCGCCGACAACGCGGAATATCGACAATTAAAATCCTAGGAAAGATTTTGATCATATTTGACGCGAAATAAACAAGAATACAAAGAAATAAAATACTGGAAAGATAAAATTGACGATATGACCTTGACCCAAGATTCACGACGCAAGCAATTGACGATGCGGAATCGAGATCCAAGGTTTTCGAAACACCACAAGGTCTTGTCAATTTCCTTGATAAGATTCTAATTGAAAACTCCACAAATATTATCGCGAATATTTGATAAGTTCAATGCCACAAATATTTTCACAATATTTGATAAGTCGGGTTTGTTCTCGAAGAACACAAAAGGGACTCCTCAACCTTTTAATTGGAGAAAACTCTCTCAACTTTATTAATCTCAAAACTCAAACTAAACTGTTTTTTTACAATGAATGGAGAAGAATATAAATAAGCAAAATAACATAGTCGCTAATTTACTCAAAATAGAATTCTAATTAGACTAAAATTATAAAATAGGAAAATAACTTAAAATTATAAAAGAAACAAAATAATTGAAATTCTCGCAAAATCTGGCCCGCTCCTCAGTTACGGCCGTGAAGAATATATTTACGGTCGTAAAGCCTTCTCTGGTCCAAAACTATTTTATGAGTTACGGCCGTAACTTTCAGACTTACGGCCGTAAGCCTTGTTCTGCTGAAATTATGCATTTTCCCTCGATAGTTGATTATGGCTGTGACAATAGCTTTTACGGCCGTGATTATATGCGTTACGGCCGTGAAGGATCTCCATTACGGCCGTAATGACCTTTCTGCACAAATAATTTTGATCCCTTGATTTGGTCTGATCCGTCCCTCTTCTCGGCTTGACCCCAACATGGAACTTACTCCGTTTTGCACGTAGATCATTGTCATATTGCCGATGGCTTGACTTCGCCCTCCGGTGCCTGGTCCGGATCACATCACCTGAGATATTCCGAACTTGAATAGTAAAGAAGCACGAACTGGATCTCATAGTACTTGAAACAAAGATGGTGAGGTGTGATATCATCGCCCCTCCGATGCTTAAATCAGTAAAGAGAGAGAATATATTTATGTAAGAGGCTATGAATTGGAAGAATAATAATTATGTACCTCAATAATGGTTGAAGAACCTATATTTATAGGGGTAAGTAATACATTCCAGGTAGGAATAGGTTGCTTGGATGGTTCGTAGATTTAGGAGTTCCATTAGACGTAGGACTCTTAATGACAGAATAAGGATAAAGTTGTATGATCTCATGTGGCCATGTTGAAGTAGGACTTTAGACAATCAAGAGTCATGCATGCGTTGGGATGTTAGTTATTGTTTGAAGAGTACAACTCAAACATATGTTGGACGAATGAGCCCGAGCTTGAGGACCCCTGAGCATCAAAGTTTTATGTGTGCGTACTAAGGTTGTGTTCGAGGTTATATTCTCCTCGGGGTACCAATATATGATGTGGCTAAATATTCAAGTGTTCGAGGATGAGGACAAAGGATATGCTCGGGGTATAAATGATTGTCTGGGTTGAGGACATCCTTGAGGGTATTAAGATGTAATATGAAATAATATTCATGTGTTCGGACTCGAGCCCTTCATGGGGGGTCAGGTTTATGGTGGTTGAGGTTGAGGTTGAGGTCTTCTAGGATATAAAATATAATATGAGATAATATTCATGTAGTCGGGGTTGAGATCCTCCTCGAGTTCATGGTGGTTGAGGTCGAGGTCCTCCTCGGAGATATAAAATATAATATGGGGTGATATTCATATCCTCCTCGGGTTCATGGTAGTCATCGAGGTTACACATTTGATTAGAAGATTATGTTTTATCAAAGAGCTTGAGCTTAAGGCTTTTGTGAAGGCTCGGGTATGAATAAAATTTGTACTCATCATAGGCCCCTGCACATCCATTATCGAGTTTGAGAGAGAGATGGATGCGCAATAATGAGATACCGTGATGCGATAATTTTGTTAAGAAGAATTAAACAAGAGCTCATGTTAAGCAAGAAATAAGCCCGAGCTTATGTTAAGTAATAAACTCGAGCTTATGTAGACTCAAGGACTTTATTATATCAATTTAATTACTTGATTGCTCGGGGTGGCCATGCGTACTTGTGCATGCAAGATTTTGTATGCTTGCGCAGGACAAGACTTTGTTTGCTTTCACGAGGGAAGGGTTTGTTTGCTTGCATAGGGCAAGGCTTTTGATGCTTGCTCGAGGCTAGTCTTTGTGTGTACTTGTGCATGCAAGTATTTTGTCTGCTTGTGCAGGATAAGACTTTGTTTGCTTGCACGAGGCAAGGCTTTGTTTACTTGCATGGGGCAAGACTTTGAGTTCTTGCTTGGGGCTAGGCTTTGTGTGCTTGCGCATGGGCAAGGCTTTGAGTATTTACATGGGGCAAGGCTTTGTATACTTGCGTGGGGTAAGACTTTCCGTACTTGCTCGGGGTAAGGCTTTGAGTGCTTGCTCAGAGCAAGGCTTTATGTGCTTGAGCATGGGAAAGGCTTTGAGTGCTTACTCGGGCCAAGGCTTTGAGTGCTTGCTCGGGGCAAGGCTTTGTGTGCTTGCGCGAGGTAAGATTTTGAGTGCTTATGTAGGGCAAGACTTTGAGTGCTTGCTCGTGAGCAAGGCTTTTAATATTCTTCGATGATGGAGAAATTTTAATTTTTTGGGGATGAAATCCCCTAACGCTTATATAGACCCAACTTATCTACTGCGAAATTAAAGGTGTGCCTGGCCCCCGATGCTATATATAAGAAAAGAAAAACGAAATAAATAAATGGTAAAGACTAGGTGGCGAAAACCCATGCAACTTATAAAATAACTCATGATCAGTAGCTAGCAAGACCTGGGCTAACATTGTGTGAGTCTCTTCCAGAAGCTGTCCTACCAACAATGACGTTTACTGTTCAGGTCGTAGGTTTGTTGTCATCCTTGAATTTTCATTGAACGTGGTCATTCCTTGGGCCTTTTTCGTTACAGATGTAAGATTTCAAAAATCCCTTTTTTATTAAAGATTCAATCTCTCGCTATAATGGATGGCATTCATTGGGGGTATGCCCATGGACATGATGAGAATCGCAATACTTGCTCTTATCTCGCGTGTCTGGATGAGACTTGATTCTTGATGGCGACTTCAACTCCTCCATATCCTTGATTTCCATGAGGCTACTGACCCTTGTGACGTTTAGACATGTGAATGGTGTAGGATGGTCATGCTCTTTCTTGCCCCGAGCCTGATCTTTCCGTGTACCATGGTTATGCCGTCTTTTGTGTTTGGGCTTACTTTCTGTATGATCTGAATTTTCAGTGTTTGGGTAATTTTTCATGGGGTACATTGTTTCTTCCATATTGATATACTTCACTCCTCGAGTAAGGAGCTCGGTCACTGACTTTGGTGGTGTTTTCGATAGAGACATCTTGAAAGATTCGCATCTCACATCATAGGTGAGGGTAGAGACAACAACAGTAATGTGAAGATCAGGGATTTGGAGCCTTTTTTAGTTGAATCTTGTCATAAAATCACACAGCGACTCGTTATGCCCCTAACTCAGCGGCTCAAAGATTGAGAACCAATCTCTGACAGCGTTGGTCAATGTTTGGGGGAATGCCTTGCACATAAATTGATCGGAAGCGACTTACAAGTTCATGATGTCAGTGTACACATTGAGATGATTCACAGGGTAAGTCGTGTCATCACATTCTTTGATCCTTGGGATACTTGAACATGTCCGGTAGAGGGTAGGCTAATACCTATGGTCTGAATGGTGTGTTGGGGGTGAAACCTACTAGAACTTGAGTGTTTTGTTGTATGCCTATTGCTATGCCATCTTGAATGATTCTTGCAAGCTTAGCGAGGGGCACGACGACCGTTCTCGAGCTTATCATAACTGGGGTGATCGGGGTAACCTTGAGGAGCTTTCCCTAGCACCATTGTGCACTTGGTTCTAGGCTCGGATTTGTGAGACATTCCCTTCCTCGAGTGTTGGTGGTGCATGCTGGTTCTGCTAGGTGAGCAACTGAGTCAATGCGGCAACTTGCTAATGGAGTGCTTCCAGTGCTGCTTGGGTATCAACAATAGGTTGGGGCTATGACCCCTGGTTTTCTGGTAGTGTAGGGTGATCTTCTTGCAATGAGCAGGAAAATTTGGTTGTGAAAGTCCAAAACGTGTATTAACCATGATTTTTGGTAATGATTCCCACAGACAGCGCCAAAGATGATGCTAAAATTTGCAAAGGAGATATTCTGAGCTTGAGTAGCAAAGAAGCACGAACTGAATTTCCAAATACCTGAAACAAAAGTGAGGTGTGACTTCGTCACCCCTTCGATGCTTAAGTCAGTAAAGAGAGAGAAAATAGTTATGCAAGAGGTTATGAACTAGAAGAATAATAATTATGTACCTTAATAATGGTTGAATAACCTATATTTATAGGGGTAAGTAGTACATTCCAGATATGATTAGGTTACTTGGATGGTTTGGAGATTTAGGAGTTCCATTAGACGTAGGAGTCTTGATGACAGAATTAAGATAAGGTTGTATGATCTCATTTGGCCATCTTGAAGTAGGACTTTAGAGAATCAAGAGTAATGCTTGCATTGGGATATTAATTATTGTTTGAAGAGAACAACTCGAACCTATGTTGGACGAATGAGCTCGAGCTTTAGGACCCCCAAGCATCGAAGTTTTTTTTGTGCGTACTAAGGTGGTGTTCGGGGTTATATTCTCCTCGGGGATATAAAATATAATATGGGGTGATATTTATGTGGTCGGGGTTGAGATCCTCCTCGGGTTCATGGTGGTCGAGGTCGAGGTCTTCCTCGGGGATATAAAATATAATATGGGATGATATTCATGTGGTCGGGGTTGAGATCCTCATGGGTTCACGATGATCCTCGAGGATACACATTTAATTATGAGATTATGTTTATCAAAGAACTCGGGCTTGAGACTTTTATGAAGGCTCGAGTATTAATAAAATTTGTACTCATCATGACCTAAGCTTGACTTTTAGCAACCTATAACAATGAAATTTGTACTCATCATGACCTAATCTTGACTTTTTGCAACCTATAAGGGTATCTTTAACAGTAGAAGTCAATCCAATGTTAGTGTTGATGTGACAAACAAAAAATTATTAAAATATACAAAAATGCACCACATGTCCGATACTAAGGTTTGCAGAGAGACCTTGTGCAAGACTTTTCATTTTCTCTCTTCTTGGATGAGCCTATCTCTTTCATCCACTTCTCTCTCCTCTTGCACCTTCCATTTTTCTCTCTCCTCCATCATCTTCTCTCTCCTTCAACTTTGCACTATTTTGGCAGGTGGACCGACAGAGCCATTGAAGATGCTCTAACAATGAGTTGACGATGGAAGAGTCATAGCAGAGGAGGACTCCAATGATGATGATGATAAAATTTTGCTCCCTCTAAACTCGATTTTGTGAGAAATTGATTTAGGCGAATATTATGACGGTCTATCTATGTTGTTTCTGGAGTAAAATTGGATACACCGAAGGAAAAACAAAGTGCTAAATTCTAAAATTCGCCATTGAGGACAATGATATATTTAAGGGGATGGAATGTTACGATTCTATAATTTTATAATTTATTTTGTTTATTTTGTTTTCTTGTGTTTTGAACAAAATGTGTAGTTATTTTCTCAATGTTTCAAGGAAGTTAACAAATGTGGGGTGGATCAAGAAAATAGTTGATTTGCTTATATAAACTTTATGTTGCTCGTTTAATTAAAAGGGTGAAAAGATTTATTTTGCACAGTCTGTTACTCTGTTTTAGAAATTTTACTGGTTCCTCAAAAATTAATACATGGAAGGTTAAGGTTTTCACTCGAATTGACCCACCCTTCATCTCTTTCCTTTTATTATTTATTTATTTATTTATTGTTTTCATTTTTCATTTTTCATTTTGTAGCTTATATTGTGTGAAACAATTGCCATAACATAGAATTCAATTAATTATTGAGAATTTATTAATTTTATTATATTTAGGTTAGTTAATACAGGTTTCCCTAAATTACACAGAAACGACTAATCAAAAGAACATGTGCAAGGAGATTGATTGGGACCTGTGAAATGAATTCATTGATCAATCAATAAAAAAAAAATTGTACCTAGTGAAATATGTAACATATTTCATACCTAATAATTCTAGGTTCGATTGGGTACATTGAACATCTATACATCTATTTAATATATAAAAGGAGGAGAGTGGGGAGAGGACTCCCGCCCATTTTTACAGCAAAGATTTTGGATATGCCCCTGGCTCTTTACAATATTATACTGCTTTTCTCATTTGAATTAAAAAAAAAGGATAAACTTCATCAGGATGCTTCTGTCATTTCCACTTGAAATCGAAAACCCTATCGCTCTCCTCTCTCTCTCTGACTCAAACCTCTGTCTCCAATCTCTGTAATTATCCGAATGAGTGGCGCTTATAATTGGAGGAGAGATCGAGGGGACACTCGACTTTCAAAGAAACAAAAGCTGATTCTGAATGCAAGGAGCTGCTTGAGTCGAAGGGAGAAGTTTGATGTCAGGTAAAACAAGATTAAAGATTCAGTTTTTATTATTGATGATAATCAACATATTATGCTGAAGTGGGAAAAGTTTGATGTTTGTTTTGTTTAATGACTTGATTTTCTAACAATGGGTTTTTTCTTGCATATATTTGTTTTTCTCAATATTAGGCATATCTATAGCAGGAGCTTGAGAAACTTCATGATTTGAGAAACAAAGTGAAGTTGGAAGGTGTACACTAGGATGAACTTGTATCTAGCTCAAGTCAGAACTCTCATGTGGTTCAGAGTACTACTCGCTTGTGGGACTCTTTGCTATCTCGCAAGAGTAAGCATAAAAACGCATTTCTTTTGATTTAATGTTATGTTAGTTGTACTTGATCTGGTTCCAATTGGTTAAAAGGTTGGTATCTCTTACATTGAATGCCATTGAGGATTGTTGTTGTATACATCTAATGGCAGGATGAAATCTTTTACTTACCAGTTCGTATTATTTTTTTGTAATTGAGAATTAGGTAAATATTTACATACTTTTTTTCTACAAAAGGTGAGTTCGTTAAAGATTGCTTATTATCATCAGTTTTGGAAAGTGAGATTTTGAAAGGAAAAAAAAACACTATAAAATAATAATGGACATGAATACACATAGATATTAAAGGTGATAATTATTGAAAATTATGTTCATCCGTTTCTCTTTGCTGATTCAATTGTTAACCATCGTGGTGAAGATTGAATGTAATGATGGTTTTATATACTTTGGCTTTCAGAAATGTTGGATGAGCTACAAAAGTATGTGGAGTCTATTGAAAATGCCATTAGTGAGTTTGATTCGATTTTTAATTTTGATGGAATGTATAAGAATTATAGCTACTTATTGTTATTGTGAGATTTGTGACAAAGATCAGGGTGGTGGAAATTACAGGTTAGTATAACCGTTCCCTTCTTCACATTTGTATTTAAGGAAGTCTTCCAAATTTTGAATTAATTTTTCCATTGTCTGAACTTCACTAATATGTACGGATCTATCACCAATGCTTTAATCTAATATTTTACATTTTATTTTTTGCGTTCTATTTTCATTGTCTGAACTTCACTTATATTCAATTTTTTCGAACTTTCAAAATTGAATAGACATTATTAATATTGTATGAAATTATCTATGAATTATTTATTTTATTATGTGAACATTGGCAAGTCATGATGTTTTCTTTTGGAATCATTCATAGAAATTACAATTGTCGTGCATCGCACGGGTAAGAACTAGTATATATAATAATAGAATAATCGTCACCATTTTACACACATAGTTTCCCGCCCTTTTTACCTGTCATTTTAGGAAATTTCTTATTTTTATCAATTTATTTTAATACATGAATTAAGAATTCAATTAATGCATGTAATAAATGATTTATGGATTTGTGAAATGCAAATATCTATAAAAAGTCAAATTATAGATTATTTTTTTCTATTGATAATTATTGCATTTTGATGTCGAAAAATATGTAATATGAGTGACTTATTTCTATCCTAAAAGTAGGATTTTGTATGTTTGTTTTTGGAATATTTGCTATTTATGTAATGATTATCATTTAATTTCATAATTTATGGGTTTGAGCAATTGATTTATACTTTTTTATCATGCAATTACTTGATCACTAGTTGTATGAATTTAGGTTGTGATTTCTTAAGTTCAAAAGATTGAGATTTCATTAGACTTGTGTCAATTGTCACAAAGTCCGATAGGGGATAGAAATATACCCTTATGCTTTGTGTTATCTGCCATAGTATTCACAAAACTTGTAATGCTTTCTATACATTTAGATTCGTCATAGAAATATAGTCGGATTGTGTATAGAAATAGGTGTTGATTCTTGTCCGAAAGGGAGTTTTGACAATATTAGGAATATGGATTTTCAAAACCTCGTGAATTATTGTTAGATGTTTAATTTAATGCATAATTAATGGAATAAATGCGGATTCTCAATTCTAGCATGTTTTTCTCATATTTTCTCTAAATCAAATTTCCTCGTTCTTTCTAGTTTAATTTTAATTCAAAATTTCCAAATCCTAAGCTTCTCTAGTTCCGGTTAAGGTAGTATTCTAAAATACGATTTAAAACAATCTCTGTGGGATCGATATTCGGACTCAAATCCACTTTATTATTTGCGCGACCAGTGCACTTGTGGAGAGTTGTCAATGAATGTCAAATCTAAGATCTCAACGAGAAGTTTAATACAAACTAAGAAATTAGA
This sequence comes from Ligustrum vulgare, assembly GCA_963555705.1. Taxonomy (NCBI): domain Eukaryota; kingdom Viridiplantae; phylum Streptophyta; class Magnoliopsida; order Lamiales; family Oleaceae; genus Ligustrum; species Ligustrum vulgare. Next base: position 20,175,132 of record OY743169.1, on the reverse strand, counting down.
GCAAGCTCAGAACATATCATTCATAAAATCGTTTTAAATATCAAATTTAAAAGTTTTACTTATACTTTTTACTATTTACTTTTTCCAACATCCAATCTTTTTAATTTATCTCATTTAAGTCCTAAAATGATACCTATCATTTCTTACCTAAAATCAATTTGATCTAAATGATTTTTTCTTATCATATTGAAAGAAATAATAGATATTCGATATTTCTAAATAAATTCAATTAAATCATTTAATTTTCTACAACTTTAGGTTCCGATAAACTCATTGGTTCAATTTGTAAAATTGAAGGTGTTAGCAAAATCATTCTATTTAAAAAATAGAATATGGTTAATACGTTTATTTATCATGCACAAAAATAGTATGTGCAATTGTGGAAAATGAGTTTTAAAGAATGTATTGTTGAGAATGAACATTGAAAAAATTATTTTCAAATAATCAATTCTATACGAATAAGTGATAAAGTCTTATATCATGTGGGTTAAACCACATTTATAAATTGAGATATATAGATATTTTTTGTATATAAAGTTAATTACATTTGTGATATTCATTCAAAAAAATTTAATTAAAATTTGTATTTCATATTTCATATTATTTATTTGTTACATTCATTTAAGTATAGGATTGCGTATAAGTTTGTCACGTGTAAGGAATTTTTTTTTTTTTTTAAATGTTTGGTAAATTTTGTTCATAATGTATTTGCTTTTTTTCATGTAATGAAATGAAATATTTGATTAATATATTTAAATATCAATTATTGTATTAATATAGTTAATACAAATTCTTACGGTGTTAGATAGGAAGTCGATAAATTAATTCTGTAAATGTCTATTACCCTCTTTATTTCATTTTATGATTTGAGAATTGTAAACATTTCAATTGTTAGAAATGAAAAAATCGTAACCTCGATTTCAGTCATCAAATCAAAACGTAAAGTACAAAATAAGTCTTATGTCAATATCTTACTTCCCCTAATAGATTAAGAAAACTAGAGAATAAACAATTAACTGTTAAAAGAAATATGTAAGTCGCAATTATATGTTTTACTTTTTTTAGTATATTTCATTATATATGAATGCACAATTTATGTCGGACATCGTACTTTTACAAGTTATTCAATAAACAATTTTCAATTATATCTTCCATGCATTGTACGGGTGCGATTACTATAGGGGAAATAACAGCAATGGTATTTCAACTTTTCTTGGCATTTTAACTACTTAACGATCCAACTTTAAAACGTAATTCAATTGTGTCTGAACATTTAAACATGTCAATGATCATCCATCACATGATTCATTTTCGTTCCCAATCTTTGACAAAATTGCTTACGTGGCACAAGAAATCGTTAGATTTGATAAGTTATATGCCACATCATTAAATAGTAAATAACAGCGATAGTATGTCAACTTTCCCTAGCCTTACGGTCTATATGGACGACATTGTCTTCCCTATATGTTAGAATCTATTAGGGCGACATTGATGTAGTCCTTAAAATGTCGCCCCTCTTGTTCTTGATTTTGTTAGTGAAATGAATAGATGAAAGGAAAATAATTTTCGTCGAATTGAATTTTCTAGAAATTATTTCCTTGAAAAAAGGTAATTACATATTTTTTATTAGTTTAAATTTCAGGGTAGAAGATGTGGAACTTTTTTAAATTTCAAGGTAGAAAATATGGAATTTTTCTGGTTGTCAGCGACCGTGAGGAAGAGTGACACAGTAGAAGCATGAAAAAAAGGGAAGAAATGCTTTTGAATGAAAAATGTTTTTTCTACCCAATCCATGAGAAAAGTATTTCCACAAATTGAAGGAAAATGTGGTCGCGTGCTCAAAAGTTAGTATTTATTTTGCGTAAAAGATGTGTCCTTACATCAGTTTTTTATCAATCCCATGAAAAAAAGGGATTTCTTTCTTCTTATCTGTTTATCTATTTGAAATTAGTGATGGATCAAAGATACCAAAAGATGAAGAATTGGTGAAGATTTTCCAATTATCATGAAAAATGAAGCGTATCAAATGGACCCTTCGTAAAGTACAATTTCATACGCACTTCCATGTGTAAGTGTAATTGGGTGTTAGAACGTCCAATTGGAAATTCTATTTTAAGAAAAATCTAGATTAGTATATTTATAACACAAGTTTAATCTGTTTCACAATGGGACAAATGTACTTAAAATTTTCAATATTTACTCATTGTAGTACTTATATTTTTATCTTCTTAATTTCCTCAAATTCTTGTTTGCGTTTGTTCTTTAATCGATGCATCTCGTCCTCGATGATTTCTATAAAAATATTTTATATTTTTTTTGTACTTTGAAAATAGGAAAAAATGCATACTTTAGGATTTTTTTTTTCTACATGATGGGCAAATAAGTCATTTACACCCTCTCAACCATTATTTTTTTACTACGAAAACAAAGAGTACCGTGAGCTCAAAAACCGAGGATTTGACATGCTTATTGGTAATAACCAAAATTCCTTCTCTTTCTAGAATTTATATAACAAAATTCTACGTCCTATTGCATTTGATTGCCAAATTTTTCAATCAAAAATGTAATTTTTCATCAAAATTTTCAATTTTAACATGTTTGATCGACAAATTTTTTCACAGAATTCATTTTCTTGGCATGGATCAAATCAATATCAATTCCTTGTTTTCAAGGAATTCATTTTCCAAGGGGAGGATGTTTTATTTTTCATAAAAAAAATTTGATCAATTTCGTCACGCTTGATCCTTTTTGTTATTGTTAATTGATTTATTTTTTTTCAAAAATTAATATTATTATTATCAAGTACAAATGTGTGAGAAAATAATTTTTTTTTTGTTTTAAAATAGCTAAATTTTACTTTATTTGTCATGAAAAATAATATCAATCAAATAACGAAAGTTGGAAAATTTCTGACTTTTTCCATCTAGTAAATTAATTAAACATATTAAACTTTCCATTCCCTATAATTCATTTTTTTTTTCACCTAAATTTCATCCTCGTTATCAAACGAAACCTTAATTATGAGCCAAAATTTTTATGGTCTCAAAAATATCATTGAACTTTTAGGATGGCAAGAAAATGTAGAGAAGCAGAATCCTGGAATCACATTGGCACCAGTTGTCCAAGGAGGAATGAGTAGATAAGACAGTTCTCCAACAGCTGCTTGCTTCCAATTGCCTGATCAAAGGATTCGGATGTTGACATTTATAATGTCACTGAGTTATTTATCTATTTGTTTGTCGCGTTGGATGGATCGTATAATGTGGCTGTTGACTTGTTTCAAGTCTGTAAATTTAAGTTCAATTTTCACGTTGTGATAAAAATAATATTAAAACGTAAAATAGGTAATAAAGTATTATGAATATTTAGTTTGTTATTTTAGCTTCAAAATTTAATTTGCACCATAGAATGATATATTTCTTGTCCATTTAAAATTGATATCAAAATCAATCACGTTCAAAATTCATTAAAATGGTATAGCAAGGTCATGTTGAAGCTATACATCGATCCAGTTTTAGCCGGTATGTAATAAACCTAACGACTTTTTCTAATTTTTCGGAGAGAAATAACAGCTTGAAAGTTTTCAAATTGAAGTTTGAAATTTTTTTAGCAATCTGATCATATTTATTATTGCGAGGAATGGGCAAAATTATAGAACATATGCATTTAGCTAGAAAGGTGAAAGTTCAAGGATAAATGATGAAAAAAGAAGAGTAATAATAAGTTGCTAAAATCAAGTTAAGGTCTCATAAATAAAAAATTATTAGGTTCAGGAGCTAGATTGCAATTTCCAATAGAGGAGATTAGGAAAATCAAACAATCATAATTTTCCACGAATTCTTAATAGTAAGGACCCGCAATGCTGATATTTGATGGATAAAAGCCAAATGTCTGGATATTAATTCATAGATGTTACTGCGTCGCCATCATTGTGTTGACGAAGACTCAAAATAAAGACAACCAATTACAGGATGATATGAAAACCGTGTCAAAATCTGACTATCAATTTTCTTGACAAATTCGAGCCACTAAGATGAACTCGTTGGCTAAAGTTATTGAGACCATCGGTTTTGTGGTCAAGTTCAATCTTTTAAGCTATCACTAGTATTTCTCTCATGAGATGCATGAAAGTTATTCAAAAATCTTAATTTCAATAAGTATTTGTAAAACTTTAATGTTCACACATAATTATCACAAATTCGAAATGCATGAAAAATAATATTATATCACAATAACTAATAAAATTTAATAAATAACATAACTAGTTCAAATTATAATAACTTCTTTGAATAGTAAGTCAATTTATATATTTAAGTAATATATGACTGTTAATTTCAATAAATTTTATGAGCTATTATTAATTCCAAAAAAAATATGCAAATTTAGTAGTTTATTTAATATATATCATGTTTGATGTAATATTATATGTACAATATTAATTTTTTGGAAGATCGACATCAATATATTTCTCACGATCTGCATTCTTTTCTTGTATTTAAGTTTTTTTCCAATTCAAGGTCATATATAAAAAATAATTGGGTTGGGAGCTAGATTGGAGAGGGCAAATCTCCCAGGTAAAGGGGAGGGGTGGTAAGTACTCAGCGCGGCAGTGTGCAGAGTTCAATTCCCCGCAAAATGAAATTGACTTTGTTGCAAGTGGAAGTTATTGAGGGATGCTCATACTTACACAATCCCCTCCACCCTAATCCCTGGGAGACATAACCTGGATTTACAATTTCGAATCAATAACCTTGGGCGTGGTGGTTCGGGCCTTCAAGGTGTGGGGTACACCTCTCCCCTCCCCCGCCCCCCCCCCCCTTTTTTTTTTAAGGAAAATCAAACAATCATAATTTTCCGTGAATTCTGAATAGTCAAGGACCCGAAGTGCTGATATTTTATGGATAAATGCCAAATGTCTGGATTTGAACTGATAGATGTTACTTCGTCGTCATTAATATGTTGACGAAGACAAAATTTAAAGACAATCAAATACAGGATGATATGGAAACCGTGTCAAAATTTGATGTATACTAGTATCAATTTTCTTGACAAATTCGAGCCACTAAGCTGAACTCGTTGGCTAAAGTTATTGAGTCCATCGGTTTTGTGGTCAAGTTCAATCTTTTAAGCTATTATTTCTTTGTTTTAATTATTAATTAATAAAAAATAGATTTGTTTAGAATAGTTTCTTAGAACATCTTCAATACACGATGTGAATTGAGGTTAACGTGACAATGAAATTAACGAATTTTTAGAGAATGTGGATAAATTGACGGAGAAGTCTTAAATTCATCTCCAATAATTCCGTTTACATTTAACTATTGTTGATTATGTGTCATTTTTTAAAATTTGAAAATAATAATTTATTTACAAAAATGATTAAGGCCTTCTCCAACCGTGTACCAAAAACACCATAAATACAATTTCGATCCAAAAATCATCTCCAATGCAGACCAATTTTCTTGGACTAAAATGATGTTCTACACAGTAACACACCAAATTTGGCGTGTTACTATGCAAATGGTGTGCCACCATTTATTACAAAAATGTCATCCCATATATTACAAAATTGCCATTTCATAATTTACAAGATTGCCATTGAATAAAATAATTATGTTTTTAATTATTTTTTTCTTTTTGTTTATTAGCAGTTTATTTTATTTTATTTTATTTTATTTTATTTTATTTTATTCCAAAAGATAAGTGAAGTGACTGAAACTATTTTTTGGTCTATAAATTTGTGTCTCCCACTTTGACATATCTTATATCGTGTTAATTATATATAGAAAATTAATGAAATTGGTAAAAATGAAGAATCGAACAAAAGAAATAAAAGTAGATAACACACTAATTCAAATTGGAACAAGTAGAATAAAAGTGCATGACACAAACGTTACACTTACTGAACACTAACGACAAATAAGATAATACACGCGCTTAAGACATGTGCACTTATTCATTGCAACACAACTACTCCACACACGAAGTTACGTGAAAAGATGACGTTCCCTAGCAACATCATCATGGTCTAGTAGTCGGGAAGATCATGTGACGAACCATCTAGTCCACGCATATACTCATCAAATGGGTTTGGGGTTGGTTGATCGGGTTCTGGCTCTGTGATTTCTTCTCTCTTCCTTATAATTTTCCTCTGTTCTTGAATAAAGAACTCGCGTCTCTCAGGGTCAGTGATTGAATTAGGATCCTGCATCATGACCATATTCTCGGCATAAACTTCATTCGCGATGACATTTCTAAAGTTGTTATCGTTTCATTGTCTGAGCAAGTCAGTGTCGTTTTTTTTTTTCCATCTTGTGTAATCGACGCGTGAAATGTGACACTACGTATGATCTCTTTTTAAATGTTAAATATGTGCATTATGTAGTGTATAAGTGTGCGATTTCATTTAATGAATTACAATTTAAATTAATTGAAAACAAATAATATAATAATGAATTTTAGATTTGGTGTAACATTTGGTCCATATGGTTGGAGATGGGTTCAAGAAATTGTGTAAGTTTTGCACCATTTTGGTGCAAATGGTGTACCAAATTGGTGTTTATCGTTGGAGATGGCCTAATATAAGGGAAATTGGCGTATTTAGTCCGTAAACGTTTTCCTTTTTGTGCAATGGGTCTCTAACCTTTCATTTTTTGCACTGAAATCCTTAAACGTTGTATTCTTTGGTGCAAGAGGCCATTTTGGATGATTTTCTACCATTTAAATGATAAAAAATTAAGAAATGACGAAAATTCCCTTATACATATTGGTACAACTAGTCCCTGAACTTCAAATTTGGTGCTTAAGTCCATAACCTTTCAATTTGATGCAAGTAGTCCCTAAACATAGCAATTATTTAGCTCAATAAGTTCTTAACCTTTCAATTTGGTGCTTAGGTCCCTAAAAGTTGTATTATTTAGCGTCATGTATCATTTTAGATGATTTTCCTCTATTCCATATTTAAAATTTTAATTTAATTTTTATCAAAAAGATTAAAATGCTTATATTACTAAATAAATAAGCATTTTTTGGCAACTTAAAAATTTTATTTCTTACTTTGTCAGATTCTCTTCTTCCGTGTCAATTACACAAATTCCTCAATTTACCACGTTTAAAAATTCAATTTTTTTAATAATAAAGAAAAAAGTAAAAACAAAGAGGCTTTACTTATTTGTTTAAGAAAATTGATTTTGGATAAATTTCATTTTTGTTTCTTTTTGTAAGATAAATTTCATTCTTGTTTCTAAAAAAAATTAATTTTTAAATAGCTTTAAATGTGGTAAATTTCTCATAAAAAAAAGAAACAAAAATAGGCTTAATTTATTTTTTTAAGAAAAATGATTTTAGGTAAATTTCATTTTTTTTAAAAGAAAATTGATTTTAGATATATTTTTTTTATAATGAGAAAATTGAATTTTTAAAGGTGGTAAAAATTGGAGAATTTGTGTTAGCACTGTAAAAACCTTTATAAGAAGCCCAATAGATATGGCAAAAGAGACTCTGAAAAAGTAAGAAACAAAATTTTTAAGTTGCCAAAAATATTTATTTATTAATATAAGAGCATTTTAATATTTTTGATAAAAAAAAAATTGAATTCTTAAAGGTGGAATATTGGAAAACCATCTAAAAGGATACGTGACGCTAAATAATACAACTTTTAGGGTCATAAACACCAAATTGAAAGGTTAATGACTTATTACGCTAAATAATGCCTAAGATTAAGGACTGTTTGCACCAAATTGAAAAGTTAGTTACTTAAGCACAAAATTTGAAGTTTAGAGACTAATTGCGCCAATTATGTATAAGGGCATTTTAGTCATTCCTTGATTTTTTAACATTGAAATGGAAGAAAATCATTCAAAAGGACCTCCTGCGCCAAAAAATACAACGTTTAAGGACTTCAACGCCAAAAATGAAGGTTAGGGACCCATTACATAAAGACGCAAACGTTTAAGGACTAAATGCGCTAATTTCCCTTAATATAATATTAAACTTTTCGTTATTATAAATTATAAATGTTATTTTCTTGGACTATATTTCATTTTTATATTGGCAGTTAAATTTATTATGAGATTTTTTTATTATTAGTACAAACAAAAAATTATTTACTAGTCTTAAATTATTATTTTTTATTATTATTTTGTTAAGATATTTCAATGACTAATATTTATATTACTTTATTTAGAGATAATTTTTTATTGATAAATTAAATTTAATAAAATGCATTTTTTAAAAATTATTAATCTTAAATTTAATGTAATCATGAAAACATTGAATGAAAATAATAAAAAAAGGTGCTTGATCAGAGATAATTTATAACGAAAATCTTCATGTCATGATGCCCACATCCCCTTTTAATATATTTTAAAATAATTATAAAAATAAATTAATACAGAATCACTCAGTCAGACGAAGCGTCAATATGTAAACGGAGCACTCGACATTGTTAATTTTTCCAACCACGTCAGCTTAATATTGTAATTGACATTGTGCATTAGAGAGATATTTTTTTTCCATTTCGTCAATTTGCTGACATGTCAAATCTTTTTTTTTTTTTAATTGACGGAGAGTATATGAGATGCTCTTAGAGTTTGTATTTGTGTTTGTTGACAATAGTGAGTTAGAACTCTTTATTTTCCTTTAAAAGCTAGAATTAGAATCCATTTAGATTTGAATATATATCTTCTACGACTATCTACATTCTACACATATATCTACATCTACATTTATAAGAATATCTCTAATGGTCTATCAATTGTAAAAAAACACATTGCCACATAGGAAAAACAAATAATGATATGAAAATTTAATCTTCGATGGTTAGTTTGTACGGCGATGTGGCGCTGCCGTGCCAGGGATATTATCTGGTTCCATGTCAAGATATAGATAACTTGTTAGACAAAATATTGAAAACACACATATACACAAAATATTATAGACAATGACCATTGGAGATAAGCTTTAAATCCTACTATCTATTTTATTAATATGAATGGAATAATTATCTACTTAAGTGCCACATAGTTCAAAATATCCATAAACTATTAGAGATGCTCTAATATATATACATTTACACCTATAACTACAATCTATATTTATCTACATCTACAATCTACTGTACAACAATATATAAAAAGAGTGGGTGAAGAAGAAACTTTTGTACTCCTATTTTACACTCATATATTTAGTTATATATCCATTTAATTCTTACCCCTTTATTTAATAACATTAAATAATTCATTACATTTATTATATAGCAATTACAAAATTATAATATAATTTCATATTATTATAATTCATTTATTTAATTTAATCTACATCTATAATAATAATAATAATAATAATAATAATAATAATAAGTGTGGATAAGTGGAAAACCTTTAATTCTCCCATTAGATCAATATATTAAATTTAAAATTTAATTTATTTTCTTTAAATATTATTTGTCATTATATTAATTAATCTACAATATATTTAGATATTTTAATCTTTTATCAATAACACTTTTAAATTTTTATTAAAAACATTAATTAATTTATAAGAAAAAGAATTAATTATATTCTCATTAAGAATATAAATAAATAATTTCAAAACTAAAACTTTAGTTTAAACTTACATTTTTTTATCATAAATAGTTTATTAATCAATTTTCGAATTTTCTAATATTTTATGATTTCAGATTATCTCTTGATATATGAGACCTAATTTCTTTATTAATTTTACGAGTTAAACGTTTTTTTTTAATATATATATATAGATTCCTCGATGAAATTTTTCAATAAATTATTAATTTTTTAAAAAATTGCAGATGACATACAATTCAATTTGTCTTTTAACAATATCAATTATCTCAACTACTTTCGAAAACAATAGTAATACTTCAAAAAAATTAATCGTGTCATTCATATTTCATCATTTACAAAAGACGTGCGAAACACGTGCTTGTTATAGCCATAAGATATTCCTTTGGGTTTACCTCAGTGTTTGCAGGTAATGTACCCGGGGCTCTGGTTGTGATAAGCTGTGCTATCCACCTGATGTTCCAGATTTTTGATTGATGCCTACTGATTTTGGAATGTGGTTTCAGTTTTTTCTCATGAATTGATCTATTTTAGCCATGAATTGTTCTGTGCTTTCCACAAGTTTCCCTAGCATCTCTTCCAGTGCAGGTTTTCTCTCTTCAGTGTTGAACTGTGGTGCAATGTGTCCATTTGAGTCATCTTTCCAAGAAAAATTAGGATGATTGCGCCAACCTGGGTTATAGGTATTCGAGTATGGATTATTCTGGCGTTGACCCCCTTGTACATAGTCAACTTGCTCCACTGGACAAGCCAGAATAGGGCAATCTATAGTGGCATGTTTGCACCACACTCATCGCAAGTCACTTTAGCACTTTTAGATGAATGATTCACCAGTGCTATGCCCTCCACTTTTGCAGCCAAGAAGTCAATCTTTGCTGATATGGCAGTGTAAGCATCCACCTCATAGACTACTGTTGTCTTCTTTGGAACCACCATGTCCGATCCCCACATGGCATTTGTATTTTCCATCCTTTTAAAGAGCTCCAATGCCTGTCCGATGGTCTTTGTTCCCAAAGCACCATTTGATGAGGAGTCAACCATGTTTTTAAAATGCGGAAGTAATCATTCATAGAAAAACTTCACTTGGTCTCCTCTAGCAATCCCATGGTTTGGACACTTCCTCAGCATGCCCTTAAATCTATTCCACGCAACATCAAAAGATTCAGCATCATGCTGCTGGAACACTGTGATGTCATGTCTCAGTCTGGCAACCTTCGCTAGAGGCATGAATTTAGTGCAAAACTTCTGAACCAAGTCGTTCCAAGTGGTTATACTCGCGGCGGGGCGAGAATCTAACCAATCAACATCTCTATATTTTAGAGTGTAAGGGAATAACTTGAGTCTGATAGCGTCAGCAGACACACCCTGATATTGAAAGTGTTGGCACATGTCTAAAAATTTAAAAACATGTATGTGTGGGTTTTCATCAGGTCGCCCATAGAATTGTTGTCCGTTTTGAAACATACTGATGACATTGGTTTTTAATTGGAAGTTTTCCTGCCCAAATGGTGGATAGACTATGTTGGATTGACTTTGAACCACTTGAGGTGTCATGAAGTCACCCACCAACATGTCATCTTCATTTATTAGATCAGCAGGGGATAGAAGATTATTGTTATTTGCCATTTGAATTTTTTGATTTATCTAGTTCTCTAACCTCTCTTAATCTACGATGTAACGTAGGTTCTATTTCCGGGTCAGCTTAAAAAAGATCCCCTTTTTCGAATGTAGCATATACAACTACAAGAAATTTGAGAAACTAGTGACTAACTAAAATTAAAACTAAAAATCTTAAGAAGAAAGTAAATAAAAATAAAAATAAAATAAAACAAGTAAAAAGCCCAAATTAGTGAAAGTAATCTAAAAATAAATTTAAAGAACAATTCCCGGCAATGGGGCCAAACACTTGTTCGCTCCGCAAGTGCACTTGTCACACAAGTAATAAAGTGGACGTGAGTCCAAGTATCGATCCCACAGAGATTGTTTCAAATTTTATTTTAGATTATTACCTTAACCGAACAAGAAATTTGTTTTGATTTGAGAAAGTTGGTTTGAAAATTAAAATAAAGATTAAACTAAAGAAACAAAGAAATTTTGATTTTTGAAAACTTATGAAACGAATATGCTAGAATTGAGAATTCACATTAGTTCCATCAATTATGCATTACTCTAATTGTCTAATAATAATTCACGTGGTTTTGAAAATTCATATTCCTAATGTTGTTAAAACTCCCTTTCGGACAAGCAATAACGCCTATTCCTACGTACGACCCAACTATATTTCTATGTTGAATACGAATATGCAAGAAAGCATTAAAGAACTATGAATATTATAGCAGATAACACAAAGTATAGGGGTATATTTCTATCCCCTATCGAATTTTGTGGCAATTGAAGCTAGTCTAATGATTTCCTAATCTTTAGAACTTAAGAAAACATAACTCAAAACCATACAATTAGTGATCAGGTAATTGCACAATAAAAAAAAGCATGCATCAATTGCTCAAACCCATGAATTAATTAAATTAAATATCAAAGTAACACATAAAATTTGGAATTTAATGTTTCATCACAATTCTAACATTAAAAACCTATCCTAGATACATAATTGAATAAAAATTACAAGAAAAATGAATAGATGTCACCATATTCTTCCCTTGATCTTTATTCTTTAATTGTGTTTTTGGCGTGGTATGGATCCCTCGGCACTTCGACAGCGTTTTGGCATGAATTCAGCAAGTTGGGAACCCCTAATCTCGTGCCCCAAGTTTGGTATTTATAGATGTATACGAGAATTAGGTTACTTGGACAGAAAGAGTGCTGAATTCCGCGTAAAAAGTCCAGCTGCGGCCCAGAAGTTCTACTGTGCGACCGCATAGTTCAAAAGTGCGCGATATATAAACAACTGACATAGAATAAATAGCAAATATTCTTGAATAAACAATTAAAATCCTACTTTTAGGGTAGAAATAAGTGTATAAAATACACTTATCAAACATATCTGGAAAATTACATGTTCATTGGATTTGTATTTTGGAAGAAAAATGTAACCCTATTTTGAATACCCGAAACTTCATCACGTGATAATTCTCTGTATGTTTGATTTCACGTTTCCCATAAACCATGGTTGGAAATATATTTTCGAGAGCTTTCCATAGATATAAAGAACATAATATTTGGACGTAAGATGAAGAATTTATGGCATGTTTAATGTTGGAGAAAAATATGTGTTTCTGCTGAAGAAGATGACGCCACGGGGACCTGTTTGCAATTTTTGAAAGTTTTCAGATTGGTCCCTGTGATTTCGAAAAATGTCAAATATGACCCTATGATTCGAAAATTGTTCAGTTTGATCCCAGAATTTGTGGAAAATTCAGATTGGTCACTGAATTTGTTTAAAATTTCGGATTGGTCATAGAATTTCTGAAAATTTGAAATTGGACCCTGAGAATATGAAATTTTTCATATTAGTCCTGAAAATTATGATTATTTCAAATTAGTTCCTGAAAATCTAATAATGCCATATAAGCTCCTATAAATTTTTGAAAAGTGCATATTGGTCCCTAAAATTTTGAAAACTTCTATTGGACCTAGAAAATTATTGGTTGGTCCTTGATAGTCCAATTTTCAAAATTACATATTGACTCCCTATTACTCTAGTGTATATAATTTCATGGGATATTATTTTTTAAAAATTATAAATTGGAATATAAATTATTTTATTAGGGATTCTATTAACTAGTGGGAGGTAATTAATTTTCTTTTTTGTGCTCCCAAGTTTTGAAAAATACTTAGAAAGTATTTCTGACCCATCTGATTTTGAATAATGTTTTGAAAATTATTTTTAAGTCAGAAAATTATGATTTGACGTCAAAATTTTTCTGATTTTAACTGTTATCGTGTTCCCACATTCTTGAGCAGGGTTAGGCATTGGCTTGATTGTGTGGTCCATTGCGAAATGTTCTCATTTTTTGGTGCTCGGTATGATGTGATTGTTTTTCTATCCACATTTTAGTATTTTAAGAAAAATACTACAGGTATAAAATATTGAGAAGTTATGTGCTTATTGAAATTGTGAAATAGATCGAAAACCTGATAGAACACGTAAAGCATCTATAAATTTGAGTCGAACTTTAATGACAAATAGAGCTTGGGCATTCGGATATTGACTTCCCATTTGTTGAGATTATCTTGGACCGATGTTGTGAATTGGATTGAATATTATTTTCATTGAGACTTTATCGAAAATTTGTCTCATACTCCGATTATGTTTGATAACATTTTTGGAAATGATTAATTTGTGGTATCATGATACATATTATTAATTGGATAATTGTGCATATTTATGTTTTCGATGCACATCGTGAAATTGCATTATCAATTACATGTATTTGTTAATTCGTGAATTGTTACGAATGTTATGGTCTGTAGAATTACTTAAATTCTTAGTTAGACCTATTAATTGTCAGTTGAGTGATAGTTCGGTGATTGGAGGATTTAGAGAAGATCCTACCTAGAACTATTCGATCTACTAACTGATTGAGGGTTCTATGGTTGGAAGAATTAATGTAATTCTCACCTAGAACTTTGATATTTTGGTTTATGAAATTAAGTTTATGATAGTAAAAAATTAGGATTGCAGATGATGATTAGGAACATAGTGAACTTTCGATTTTGTACTTAATGTTGAACTATTGTTTACATTAATTTGCATAAATGCAAAATGATATATATGCATAAATGGGCATTGATTAGGAACATTATTGTCTCTAGAATTTGATAGATCCTGGCATCAAAATTTATAGAGGTTGATTTTTTATATATGTGATGCGCTAAATGTGATAACATTTGGTGCAATAAAATCTTGGGTGTACTAGAAGAACGTGATGCTTTAAAGAGCATCAACCACAAAATAGTAGATATAATATAGGTCAACTACTCTAGAGAATAAAGATCAAGAACTTTTTCAAGTACAGGAATATGTAGATTCTAGTACTTGAGAATTTGATTTGATAAATTCTGTTATAGATGATCTTATTCTCAAATGTAACTAAGCTGAAGTGGTTAGCTTGGTCTTGACAATTTTAGTTGGTCACATTTTCCTGAATAGTAGTAGTCTAAATTGTCTCTCTCCAATAGTTGGGGACTTTGTAAGTTGATGTGACTTATAAATTTAAGTGTCAATTTTATTCATTGATGCAACCCGCTGTTTTGAACTGAAAGACATGCGAATTTGTGTTGCTATGTCTCGAAGATGGGCTTATGTAGCAATATTCTAGTTTGCATAAGACTTTGGGTCTTAAGTATTAAAATAAGCTAGAACAATGTGGGATATATGAGGAGATTGAAAAAGAGACCAAGAGGAGCATAATAGATAGTAAGGACATGAAAATGGTTTAGTGGAGGATTAATATTGTATAGGTTCAAGTGCTTCAACTATAAGATTATGTATCACTTAGCTCGAAAGTCTTGGAGCTAATGGGTATTGCACTTGAATTAATTCCTCTTGATGTTGTTTACATTTCTTACACTACCTATTGGATCTTGTCTTGCATGGATAGTGGATTCAAGAACTGGAAAACCACTTTATGAGAAATCGAGTTGTTGTTCAGTCTATCGTTGAGTCTTTGGCTTGATATAGATGTATGCCAATACAAAAGACCATGGAGGTTTGTATGATTGATATACGACTTAGCATAACAAAGTGGAGAAATTAACCTCCTATTTGATATTACGATACTATCAAAGACTCCAGTAAATTTGATCTCGGTTGTTCTTCTATGTGGTCTCTAACTTGGACTTATACGTGATAGTTCCGTTCATACCAATAGTTGTTATATTTATTATAGTTCTAGATATTTGTGGTATGGTTTAAGGTTTTGAGTTGTGGAAACCTTCCAAGGCTATATGAGTTAAATTTACATAGAGTTTGTCCATCTTAATTGGTTAACTGAAACCTAATGCTCAATGGAGTTCTCTCTATGTTTGTACCTTCGAAATTGTATTATTTTTAGGACATGAGATAACCGAATATGAGTTATCTTAGACTCATGATGAACTTCATAAATTCTTGAAAATCTTCGAAATGATTTTGGAAACACGAGTCTGTTAAAAATGAGTTGCATCTCTATGAGATACAATGACAGCCCAAAAGGTTCATTTTGTGATTTTGGATTTTTATTGAGTCATAAGATATGACATATAACATTTTTCTTAGTAAGGGTGAGACATTTGGAGAATATATTGGTGAATTTGAGATTATGTGCTTGGTGAATCAGTTAAAGTATTGATGAGTGGTTAAACTTCTTATTCAAGTGGGAGTAATCTATTTTCGAGTGGGAGTAGAGCAATCTAATCTCACCAAGTAAGAAAAATATCATTTCAATTATTCTTAGTTTAGAAAATTCCTTACTTATGAGTATAAAGAGGAAAAATTGGAAATGATGGAAATATGAATGGACTATAGAAATTCAGCCAAATTTGAGATGAGTTGGAATTTCGAATTGGACATTAAGTTTATTCAGAACATTTAAGTTCTCGAGAACTAAGTAGAATAATGAGTTTATGATAAATAAAGCTCATTTTCATTTTAAGAAAAATGTTTATGTACGCCTATACTAGCTGTGATAGTGTGTTTAGATTTAGAGTTATATCAAATAGACTTCAATACTATATTTTTATTCTCACTGAGAATTGATTAAAGATATCAACATGACTTGTTGATTTCATGTTGAAGGCTTTTTGGTATTGTGATAACTTTATAGTTACACATGTTTCCTATTATAGTCGTCTTGACAGTGGTATTTGAGTTTTAACTGAGTTTAAAAATCTTGTACAAAAGTTCATCGTATGGATGAAAATCACAATTTTATATAAGGTCTAATGGTAAATTGTAATTTTAATTTTTTGAGTTGATAAAATTTATTGGCTAAGCATGAGAAGAAGTATATTGACACCATTTTGAAATAGTTGTCGTCAATCTTTGAGATAAATAGCATGGGTTGAGCAAATTGTATACTTTGAGACAGGAGATTATTCTAGTCCTCTTTCTTTTCACTAGAGTTGTATACTATTAAGATTCTAGAATGTTTCTTAACCGTAGAATTTCTACCATGTTGATACTCCTATATCAAAAGGTGAACGTATGAGTCTTCATATATATCAAAGGAATTTATTAGTGCACAAAGAAATATCCAAAGAATCATATTTAGAAGTATGCTATTTTGTATACTTGACCTGACATTTGTCATACCATGGATCTGGTCAGGAGGTGTCAATGTTATCTTTAGAAAGGATATTGTAATACCTTAAGGCTGTTGGGGTCAATTATTCAATTGTTTTAGGGAATAAATTATGATTTGAATATATGTGCAGATGCTGACTAAGGATCAAAGTTAGTCGAGCAGAAGTAGTTATTGGACTTGTACAATCTTGCTTTATAGAATAGTGAGAAGCATATTTTGAAATATATTCCTTAGCAGCTGAAGAAATTATTTGTTAAAGATGTATTGAATATCTAATGATACTAGTTGAGAATATGAGATCCATGATAGTTATGCAACTATCGCATGTGTCGAGGATCCCAATTATCACAATGGAACCAAACACTCAACGGTATTTCTGTGAGAGACATTAGCAGAGAAAGTATCTTTGTAATATATCTACGCACATGATGATATGTAATCATCATATTTTGAAGATATTAAGAGATATACTTGCTGGTAATGGTGAATCTCTGGAATTGCGTAAAAAATGATGCTTTATGTATTAGAAAACTCTTGATTGAGTTTTGTATGACCATAGATGAATGATTTTGAGTTCATATGTAATATATTATTGTGATTATTGAACAATGATCTACATGCACATATAAAGTATGTCAAACAAGCTGAGATTGGTTCACTCACACGAACAATCGCCTCAGACATTTTAGTTGTACTGAGATGAGACACAATGATCGTGTTGAGTACATGATCCGGTCCCCTTGATGAATATCAAGATGAGATTAAAATAAGTAATCGTAATAGGTTTTGGTATCCATTAAACCTTTTTAGAAGCCAGATTGAGTTCTTGTTTTGAGATTTCCTAGATGAATGCATATAAGGAGAACTCAAGTTAGGTATCGAGGAATACCTGAACTAAAATCGGTATGGTGTTATTATTTTATAGAATATGACATACGCCCTAAGAGAGGGAGAAAACACCATAGCACGTGTTTCATACCGCGTGTGCTCTTACGACCTATATGGGATAAATAAGTGAATGGATCCATGTTTCCTCATTGTGTGAGACCCTGAGGTTTATATAACCTCATTTATACCCTTATGACTTTTGACCGTTTCTCGAGATTTTATTTCAGTGATGTTACTTTAGCATGTTACCTATAACTATGATTGATTCGATTTGATGGGACATGTCTAGGAAAGCGGCTGATTTAAATTTGAAGGATTCCAGTAGGAAAGGAAAAACATTTGGTTTGTATTCATCTGCCGGACAATTATGTTAACCTGTTAAGGTTTAGAATACAATTGTGAATACAATTATAAATTATGAAGTTCAAGAATGTTCCAAAAAATATTTGAGGGATCGGAAATACTTGTATTAATGTTGAAAAATGAGTTTGGGGGTATAGGAAAATACTATATATCCCTAACATGTTTATAGTATTGTGAGCTCTAATATTAACTCGCTGGTCGCACGATTTATCTGTATGAATTTGGAGATCTTGAGATAGATATTATTGATATCATTTTATAATCAGGTCAAACCCATCATGTGCGAGTGGGAGATGTTGGAAGAAAACAGGATCGCCCATGTGGGTTGGAATGTTGAAATGGGTTTTGGAGGGAGGAGTTGAATATTGAATTTGAATCTCAACCTCCATATCTCAATTAACTCCCTAGAACTTCTCAATATGGATGGAATGAAGGAGTATGAGAGAGAATTCATAGGTCAAGCATGTGTGAGAAGAAGCAAAAGCTTATGACTTGAATTTACAAGAGAAAAGATCTTCAAATGGGTTCTGGGATTGTGATAATCAAATTCCTTCCATTGTGATAAAATTTCTGACCAAGAAATGATACAAAGCAGTGGGAATCAAGCAATCAAAGGCAAGTAATTCAACCTCATTTTTGGGATTTCAAGTAAGTTTCCAAGATCCAAATCTTGTTTAGAAGTATAACACTAAAGTTTACAAAATAAAATTCCCTGATCTAAGAAATATTTGTACTTCCAGTAAATTTATAAATATTTCAGTTTGTTTCAAGGTTGGTGGTACGACACTTATGCTACCGTACATGTGTGTTATGATAAGTCCTTGTTCAAAACCTATCATGATATTGAAAATGGACATGAGATACAAATGGGTAATGAAGGCCACTCCATAGTGGTTGGAAAAGGAAGTGTGGATATCATCTTTACATCCGAAAAAACCGTTACCCTTACTAATGTGTTTCATGTTCCAGACATGAATATGAACTTAGTTAATGGTGATCTCTTGGGAAAATCTGAAATCAAAAGTGTTTATGAATTCGGTAAACTTGTATTATCCCGTGATGTGACCTTTGTTGGAAAAGGTTTTCTAGTGATGGAATGATCAAATTATGTAATATTGATAATAATAATAATAATATGAATAAAGTGAATTCTGCTTATATGCTTGATTCTTTTACTTTATGGCATGGTAAATTAGGGCACATATGAAATAGTACTATGAAAAGAAAGAAAAAATGTGATTTAATATTTTATGATGAAAATAAATTTTACAAATTTGAAAATTGTGTAGAATCTAAAATGATTAAAAAAAACTTTTCATAGTGTGACTAAAACAACACAATTATTAGATCTTGTGCATACCGAAAAAATATGTGAATTAAATGGCTCTTTAACAAGATGTGAAAATAGATATTTCATAACATTTACTGATGATTGTTCTAGACTTACTTATGTTTATTTATTAAAACAAAAGGATGAGCCTTTTGAAATTTTCAAATCATATAAAATTGAAGTAGAAAACCACTTGAGTAAGAAAATAAAAATTCTTAGAAGTGAGAGAGGTGGTGAAAATTTCTCTAGTGATTTTAACTTATTCTGAACAACATGGCATAATTCATCAATATAATGCACCAAGAACACCCGAACAAAATGGTTTGACTGAAAGAAAAAATAGGACATTTGTTGTAATGATTAATGCAATGTTGATATATTCTAAATTGTCATTTAATCTTTGGGGTAAAGCTTTACTTAGTGCATGTCATATAATGAATATAATTCTTAAATTTACAAAGGTATTTACGTATGAATTATGGAAAGGAAGAAAATAAAACATTGGATACTTCAAAGTGTGGGGTGTCTTGCTTATCGCAAATACACCAATCCTAAACGAATAAAAATTGGTCCAAGAGGGATAATTTGTACTTGTTGGATATGCTATAAATAGTAAAAGCATATCGATTATTGAATTTAGAGAACAATGTGATAATTGAATCACACGAAGTAGAGTTCTTTGAGGATTCATTATTTTTGGATAATAATTCTATTGAGGAATTACATAAAGAGATTCTTAGTTCTACAAGATTACTCGGAGAAACATCATTTAAAGATGTTGATGATCTAAATGAACTTCGTAGAAGCAAAAGAAACTCAAAAAGGAAAGATAGTAGGATCGGATGAGATAGACTCTCAACTTATTTCTCTTTATTTGTTGAAGGAAATATAAAGAGTGTCATAAGAACAATACCATATGTTATTCAAACTTAAACCAATCCTAAAGCTTACAAAGATGCTTTGTCATATAGAGATATTATCTTTTGGAAATATGTTTTAAATGATGAGATGAATTCAATAATGTCAAATAATACTTGAGATCTTGTTGATTTAACACATGACTCTAAGCCTATAGGCTGCAAATGGGTATTTAGAAAGAAGTACAACACAGATGATACTCTTAACACCTTTAAAGCTCGACTAGTAGCTAAGGGATATCAACAAAAGGAGGGAATAGATTTCTTTGATACATATGCAATTGTGGCACGAATTACTTCTATAAGAATTATGTTTGCCTTAACTTCCATTTATAATTTGCATATACATAAAATGGATGTCAAAACGACATTCTTAAATGGGGACCTTGATGAGGAGGTTTATATGGAACAATCAGAAGGTTTTGTTCTTCCTGGAAATGAAAATAAAGTATGCAAATTGGTTAAATCGTTATATGGTTTAAAATAAGCACTGAAAAAGTGGCATGAGAAATTTGATTTGACAATTATGTCATTTGGATTCAAACACAATAAGTTGATAAGTGCTTATATTCAAAAGAATATGAAAATCACGTTGTGATTATATGCCTTTACGTAGATGATATGTTAATAATTAGCAATCATATGTAAGGTATAAATGAAACTAAAATGTTTCTACCTTCCACATTCAAAATAAAAGATCTTGGACAAGTGGATACCATATTAGGTATCAAAGTTACAAGAAATAGTGAGGGTTTTATGCTTAATCAATCACATTAATAAGTTCAAGCATTTGAACATTAAAGAAGCAAACACCCCATTTGGTGTTAGTATCAAACTTATAAAAAATGATGGAAGAACAATAGTACAACTTGAACATGCAAGTGCTATTAGTTCTCTAATGTATACGGTACAATGCACTAGGCCAGATATAACATTTGCAGTTAGTAAACTTAGTAAATTTACTAGCAATCCAAACAAGGAACATGTTTTATGCTTAATCAATCACATTAATAAGTTCAAGCATTTGAACATTAAAGAAGCAAACACCCCATTTGGTGTTTGTATCAAACTTATAAAAAATGATGGAAGCACAATAGTACAACTTGAACATGCAAGTGCTATTAGTTCTCTAATGTATACGATACAATGCACTAGGCCATATATAACATTTGCAGTTAGTAAACTTAGTAAATTTACTAGCAATCCAAACAAGGAACATTAGAAGGAGTCTTGGTTATTTAAATAAAATCAAAGATGAAGGAGTCTTAGTTATTTAAAGAAAATCAAAGATCAAGGTCTTCAATATTCTAAGTTTCCGAAATCCCAGAAGGATTTATCGATACAAGTTGGATATCCATTACAGGTGAAAATAAGTCCACCTCAGGTTGAGTGTTTACTCTTGGAGGAGAAAAATTCTCATGGAGATCCAAGAAACAAACATGTATAATACATTCAACAATGGAATCCAAATTTGTAGCATTGGAAGAGGTCGAAAAGAAGCTGAGTGACTAAGGGATCTTTTATATGAGATTTCATTGGGATTGAAGAATACAAATTCTATTTCTATACTATGTGATAGCCAAGCCACCTTATCTAGAGCATACAATGAAGTGTACAATGAAAAGTCTAGACATATGATTCTATGTGAGGAAATTAATCAAAAGTGGAACAATTTCAATCACTTACGTAAAATCAAGTGGTAACTTAGCAAATCCTCTAACAAAACCACTCACAAAAAAATTAGTGAGAACCATATCAAGTAGGATGGGGTTGAAACTTCTTACATAAAGATCCACCAATGATGGCAACCCTACATAACCTTACTAAAAAGTACATTTTAGGTTTCAACACTCACAAAGATAAGTGTTGATTGTAAAATGAGGGATGAGTTATTTAAACTTTTAATAAAGTTCGGATCAATAGGATCAAGTATTTGTAAATATGACAAGGATACATGAAGAACTTTACCTATATGAACTTAGGGATGGTGCTATCTCAATAGAGAGTTGAAGTTAATCTCTTAAATGTTCATGAATAGGATGAGCACAAGACCATAAAAAGTGCTAATGAGTTGTGATAAACTTAGAACACAATGACACGTACCAGTTTCATTACAAATGAATAATAGGTTCAAAGCTTTGATGCAACCGAGGATTTCAATGATGATTTGTGATTGATTACACTATGTGATGTGATCTCGTTCTGGGAACATGAAGAAAATGTGAAGAAATGCCGAAAATTTCCAAATTCAGGTTATGGATGGACGATAGGATCTTGACCCGAGCTTCACGGCGCAGGAATTGACGATGCGGAAGCAAGAACCAAGATTTGTGAACGCCACAAGGAATGTCCACATCCTTTATAAGTTCGATTTGAACGCTACAAAGATGATTAATCTTTGATAAGTTCGGGATGAACGCCGCAAGATGATTAATCTTGATAAGTTCGAATTTGTAAAGTGAATCCACACATTTACTACTGAAAAACACTCAATATTTTTAAAAAAAATCAAAGTGTAACTATTACAATGAAGAAATAGTATATAAATAAGAAAAAAATGACCTAACAATTAAGGTAGCCGCTATGGAGGCAAAAAAAACCCAAACAAAATAATAAAAACAGAAAATAATATAAAAATGGGCAAAAACCCTAATTCTCGTCTGTATAATTGACTTGCTGTTTTGAAATCCCAAATGATGGAATTTGACCATAAAATCAGTGGGCTCAAGGGTTTGAGCCATTGAGTTTTGCTCAGAGACTCGTTTCTACTCGAAGAACACATTATGCATACAATTCTGACAAGGTTGACTGGATTGCACTTTATTTGGCTTGAATATTTAACTTTTTGTCAAGACCACTATGATTCATATCATTCCCTCCTTCAGGATGATTCGTCTCGAATCATAGGTTTGTTCATGATGCAAAACTACTCCACTTGGATCAAATGGAAAATTCTTGCTTCCATGCAATATGATCAATCAATAATACACTGCAACTTGGATTGTATGGATGATTTGAAGCAGAAACTCCCTTGTGCATAAGTGGTGTGACCCAAATTCTCAAGTGCAATTAACTTGCAAAAAAGAATTAAATAAAATGGAGTGGGAGAGGTTAGTCTTACAAAATACAAGGAAAGGATCCTTGTATTCATGATGAATCGCCACCACCTCATCATGCCCAACAATAAGGCTCTTCTATTCACCTCCTTCCTTCCTTGTAACTTCTTGCTCAATCACTTCTTTCACATTTTTATTTTCATACACTTCCTCCCCACTACTCAAATGTAGATCTTCAACTCCAAAGTTCAAAATTTGTACTTCTACCACAACTTCTAAGTCATGCATCTCATCATCAATAATTTTATTCTCAATCACCTTCTTGCTACCCAACTCCTTCTTTCCTTCTCAAATTTTGGAGTTTGTTCAACTACTTCTAACTTCAATTCTTTAACCTCCTCTTTAATATTTTTATCTTCCCCCTAATTTTCAATCCTCCCTCCTTCTGAATTTTCCTATCCCCATGTCTCCTATTATACCACTTTTCACTCTCATTTTTTACCTTCCTCGAATCTTCTAGTGCTTCCTCTAATGTCAACCCATATAGTGTGCAGGTTTTTCCTTTCTTAAGGAATCAATGTATGTACATACTCTTATCATAAATAGCCTCCTTCCTACGTCTCCATGTTTTTCCAAACAAAATATGACAAGACTTTAATGGAACTATATCACATCATACTTCATCACTATATTTTCCATTGGTGACAATCACTAGAACTTGTTTGGTCTCTTGGAACTCTCCAAGCTCTCTCATTCACGTCATCCTATAAGACTTATAGTGTGGTATTAGGGGTAATCCTAATTTTTCAACCATGGTGCGACTAACAAAATCAGTAAAGCACTCTCCATCAATTGCCAAATTAAATGTCTTATGACCTACATAACATCTAATCTTGAACAAGGAGCTCGGATCATAACTCATCCCTTATGTGGCGATAAAAAATTCAAATAATATCAAGACTAGACATCAAATGAAAGAAGAATTTGACACGAGTATTAAGATGTTTAAGGGAACTCAATAAAGTGGGTTTTTTTTTTGGAATTTTCGAAATTAAAATAATAGTAATAATTTTTTTAACTCAGAAATTCGACAAGGAATATAGCAGAAAGGACGAAAATTAATTTGGACATGAAACGAACATAATAACGACTTTTGAGTTTTTTTGGATGATGTTCTATGATTAAATACTCAAGAAACATGAATAACACGAAGAACGTGAAGAACAAGAAAAATTGAAAATAAAGACTCGAAAAACAAGATATGGATGATTCACATGTGATCTCTATAACAAATACATGAAATCAAACTATGATAGAATAACTTGAATTCAAAGTCCAGCTCTGATACCAGATGATGCGATCCCGTTCAGGGAACACGACGAAAATGCAGAAGAAACGCCTAAAAGTTTCAAATTCAGGTTGTGGATAGATGATAGGATCTTGACCCAAGCTTCACGACGAAGGAATTGACGATACAGAAGCAAGAATCAAGATTTTTGAATGCCACAATGAATGACCAGATCATTGATAAGTTCAATTTGAACGCCACAAAGATGATTAATCTTTGATAAGCTCAAGATGAACGCCAAAAGATGATTAATCTTGATAAGTTTGAATTTATGAAGTGAATCCACACATTGACTATTGAAAAACACTCAATATCTTTTTTAAGAATCAAAGTCTAACTATTACAATGAAAAAACAGCATATAAATAAGAAAAAAAATGATCTAACAACTAGGGTAGCCGCTATAGAGGCAAAAAAACCCCTAACAAAATAACAAAAAAACGGAAAATAACATAAAAATGCGTGAAAACCCTAATTCTCGTCTACATAATTGACTTACTGTTTTGAAACATAAATGATAGAATTTTGCCACAAAATTAGTGGGTTCAAGGGCTTCAACCCATGAGTTTTGCTCAGTGACTCGTTTTTACTCGAAAACACATATTATGCATCCAATTCCGATATGGTTGATTGGATTACACTTTTGTTTAGCTTGAGTATTTAACTTTCCGTCAAGCTCACTATAATTCGTATCGTTATATATATAACTTTCCGTCAACCCATGAGTTTTGCTCAGTGATTGGATTGGATTGCACTTTTGTTTAGCTTGAATAGTGAGGGATTGTTTTATATATATATATATATATATATATATATATATATATATATATATATATAAGGAAAAAAAGAGCCAATCAAAAAATTATGTGACCGCAAGGTATAAAATCAGTGCGGTCACACGTAGAAATTTGAAATAGGTAGCTATAACTATATATAGCGAGAAAACAATACCGCGCAATTGAACGGTGTTAATTTTTTACCGTTCTCTAATATATATATATATATATATATATATATATATATATATATATATATATATATATTAGAGAACGGTAAAAAATTAACACCGTTCAATTGCGCGGTATTGTTTTCTCGCTATATATATATATATTAAATTTGATTTTAGCACATTTTCAATGAAATAATCTATCTTTTCATGAGATGTTGTCTCCAATTCGCGAGTGTTGCTTGGATATCTATAAAAATATGAGTTGATACTTCAACTTTTACTACACTTCAACAATTGATTCAAGAATTGATATACATAAATTCTATTTCTTTATTCATTTCATATATATTCTAGTGTTCTTAGTTTTTAAAAGTTCTTACTTTACTTTGTTTGAGCTTGTTAAAGATTTGATTAAACCTACAAACTTATTTGCTATAATCCTTCAAAAGCAAATCTTAATCCCAATTATTTCTTATCGTTTTTCGTTATCATTCTTCATTCTCCTACTTATATTTATCTGTTTGTTCATTGCGTTGGACTAAATTATGTGGTTGTTGACTTATTTCAAGTCTATTTAAGTTCAAGTTTAATTTTCACGTTGTGATAAAAAATAATATAAAAATTAAAATAGGTTATTAAATATTATGAATATTCAATTTGTGGCTGGTATGTTTTAAATCTAACAAATTTCTCTTATTTCCAAGATAGAAATAACATCTTGAAAGTTTTCATATTGAACTTTGAAAAGTTTCTAGCCTTTCTGATAAATGTAGAACATAAAATGTGCATTTAGCTAGAAACGTGAAAGTTTAAGGATAATAAATAATGAAAAAAGAGTTATAGGTCGCTAAAAGTAAAGTTAATTAGGTCAAATATGAAATTTAATAAGTTTAGGGGCTAGAATGCAAATTTCCAATGAATTCTTCATCCCGATGAAGGGGATGGACATTGAAGTAAAGGACGGGAAAGGAGACAAGGAAAATCAAACAACCAGATTTTTCCATGATTTCTGAATAGTCAGAGACCTAAAATACCGATATTTGCTTGTATAAAAGGCCAAAAGTATTGATAATTCATATATGTTACTTCTCCAATAATTCGTTGACGAAGACTGAGAACTTAAATAAAGCCAATCAAATGGAAGTTGCCAAAATTGGACAATTACTATCAATTTTCTGGACAAATTCGAGCCACTAAGCTGAACTGGAGGGTTTAAGCTGTTAAGTCCACCTGTTTCGTGGTCAAGTTCAATCTTTTAAGCTATCAGATCAGAACTTTTATTATCCATGCGGACATTGATTTTTGTTTATTTATTTCGTGTTTTAATTATTAAAGGATTAGTTTAGAATAGTTTCCTGATATTAGTCTTTTTTTACAATAGTAAATTAGGACACCCCCCCCCCACCACCCTCCTTTATTGATGAAAATTTGAGTTTCTCAATTCTTTCAAATATTCAGTGTTCCTAGTGAACCAATAAATACTTGATAACAAAAATATTGGGCACTTTTGCAAACAATTAATGATATGTAATCATATTTCTCATGCATTAGTTTTGGTATATATCATAGCACAACAACATTTCTGATGAAAAATAGATTGGTGTGTTAAAAAATTTTATTACAGATAATAATTTATCTATAATCTAAATAATCATCATGTTGGAATTATCAAGAATTAAATAACTGAAGCGGAAGCGTACCTTAATCAAACGTGATTCACGATAAACAATTCGGTTGGTTGGATCTTCTAAATCCATACGTAGTCCTTTATTTTCTTTCTGATGATGGGATGTCAGACAAGATGAACAGTACCTAGGATTCAGGGACCATAACCGACTTTATAAACTGAATTGCCAATTAACCTAATCCGGCCCATCATGAATTAGGTAATGGCCTGGTATCTACACATAAAAGCCCATACATTATTTTAGATGCATTTAAGCCCGATATTTATTAAATCCTTATTAGATCACTTTAATTGGGCTTAACCAAATTGATAGCCTTTTATTGAATACACAATAATTCACATATAAGCCCACACGATTGATTAAAATCCTTACAATCTCCCACTTGGGCTATATGTGTAACCTTACAATTGTGTATCAATCATAACCTTATGAGTACTCAGAATTTTGCTATCATTACTGAATGCATCCCCAAACAATCCGGTCCATCAATTATATCAACATAGGATCAAAGCGGCTTTCGCTACATTAATCGTAACTAAACCTTCAATGGTCACGTATATCGACATAACTGAATGACATGGATCAAGTATGGATGTGTAGCATGAAAATTACATGTAATGTGATCTTCAACATGCCTATTTCCAACTGGTCCAACTTTAGTGAGATCATCCTCAAACGAGTTCAGAGATAATAAACCTGAAACCTTACAGCTGTAAATAACTTTAACTTTAAACTGTATCCAAAAGGACAATAAATGTGTCTAATGCACCCAAAATACAAACTCCCACTGAAACCGAATATCCTAAAGAAATACAACACCCATATGAGTATTGTGCTCATGAAAGACCTTGGGTTGTAATACTTTAGTAAGTGGATCCGCAATTATGGAGTTTGTCTCAATGTGCTCTTATTGACACGTGTCCACTCTGAACTGTATCCTTCACAACCAGGAACTTATGTCAATGTATTTTGACTTAGTTGAGTTCCTATTGTTACTGGAATATAAATCTGCTGAGTTATTGTCACAATATAACTTTAGTGGTCTTTCTTTACCGTACAGAATACGCAGCCCAGTGACAAAATTTCGCAGCTATATTCCATAATTAGATGCCCCCAAAATTGCTACAACTGTGCTGCCAAGTGAAAGAAGCTAAAGTGTCTGTTAAGCACTCCATCCGGAAATAGCTCCTCCAACCAGCAGATAAATGTAGCCTTATGTGGATCTTTTACTTTCTTGGCATCTAGTAAAAATCGGAATCATAATACCATATGATCTCCAACTGATCCGATTTTCTGTATGTGAGCATGTAATCTTTTGTTCTCTTTAAATACCTTATAACCCATGTTTGGCTGCTTTCCAAATGATCCATCCCATGGTTACTTAAATATCTCCTTAGTATCCCAATAATGTATGCAATATCCGAACGCATACAAATTTGAGCATACATCAGACTTTCTATAGCTTAACTATATGTGATCCTCTGCATTTCTTTAACTTCAAGATAACTTTTTGGGCATTAGTTGAGACTAAATTGTCTCCCTTAGCGATAGGGCTGTCCCCTGATTTACTGTCTTGCATGCCAAACCTCTTAAATACTTTATCGATATAGCCCTTTTGTGACAATTCAAGAATACCCCGAGAACAATCCCGGTGTATCTGAATTCCTAATACAAAAGAGACGTCACCAAGTTTTTTTAATCTCAAAATTCCTTGACAAAAAATCTCATAATTTTATGTGACATACCTATATCATTAGTGGCAAGCAATAATCAACATATAAAACCAGGACAATATACTTACTCCCACTGAACTTGTAATACATACAATTATCAACAACATTAATCTCAAAACCAAATGAGATAATTGTTTGATGAGATTTGTATTACCCTTAACGGGAAGCTGGCTTGAGTACACAATGAATTTCTTTAATTTGCAAACCATTTCATCAATGTCTCCATTGAGAAACGTCGTCTTTACATCCATTTGATGTAACTCGAGGTCAAAAGTGCAACAACCTAACTTTCCTGAAAGAGTCTTTCGTTGAAACCAAAGGGAAAGTCTCTTTATAATCAATGCCATCATTCTATGTAAAGCCCTTAGATACAAGACGAACTTTATATCTTTCCACATTACCTTTCGAATCCCCTTTGGTTTAAAAATCCATTTAAGACCAATGGGCTTCGCACCTTCTGGTAATGGGGCAAGATCCCAAACTTTATTGTCTTGCATATGCTTATACTCCTTATTTATGACATCAATCCACTTTTGAGAGTTAGAACCCTGCACGGCTTGATGGAATTGATTGGACCATCTTCCACCATTCCATTATTTTCCTTATGTTCTTGGAGAAATGCTATTTAATTATCCGGAATAGCATTTTTCCCTTTCTCTCGTGGATCTCCTTAATGACTTTAATTATTGAGGTTGTTGAGTTTGTACTTCTGAAATTTACCTTATTTTGGATGGGAGGTTCTTCAACATTGTCTAATTGAGGTTCCGAATATGCTTCTTGATCAATGACATGCATAGAAACTTGCACATTGTCAAAAGCAATAGTAAGAATCGAAACCGATCCTTCCTCAACTTCTTCCTTTAAAGACAATATATTAACCTTATTTTCCATTGAGAAACGTCGTCTTTACATCCATTTGATGTAACTCGAGGTCAAAAGTGCAACAACCTAACTTTCCTGAAAGAGTCTTTCGTTGAAACCAAAGGGAAAGTCTCTTTATAATCAATGCCATCATTCTATGTAAAGCCCTTAGATACAAGACGAACTTTATATCTTTCCACATTACCTTTCGAATCCCCTTTGGTTTAAAAATCCATTTAAGACCAATGGGCTTCGCACCTTCTGGTAATGGGGCAAGATCCCAAACTTTATTGTCTTGCATATGCTTATACTCCTTATTTATGACATCAATCCACTTTTGAGAGTTAGAACCCTGCACGGCTTGATGGAATTGATTGGACCATCTTCCACCATTCCATTATTTTCCTTATGTTCTTGGAGAAATGCTATTTAATTATCCGGAATAGCATTTTTCCCTTTCTCTCGTGGATCTCCTTAATGACTTTAATTATTGAGGTTGTTGAGTTTGTACTTCTGAAATTTACCTTATTTTGGATGGGAGGTTCTTCAACATTGTCTAATTGAGGTTCCGAATATGCTTCTTGATCAATGACATGCATAGAAACTTGCACATTGTCAAAAGCAATAGTAAGAATCGAAACCGATCCTTCCTCAACTTCTTCCTTTAAAGACAATATATTAACCTTATTTCTCCCCCCAAACTCAACATCCTCAAAAAATGTTGCATTTCCCGTTTCAAAATTTGACTTAAGTGTGGGATCATAAAATTATTAGCCCCTCGATCGCTCAGAATAACCAATAAAGCAGCTGCTAACTGTTTTGGAGTCCAATTTCTATATGTGGCCTATAAAGCCTAGCCTTAGCTGGACATCCCCAAATGTAGAAATGCTTTGGACTAAGCTTTAAGCCTGTCAAAAGCTCATAAAAGGTTTTAGCAGCAGATTTAGTTGGTAATATGTACGATCTTTCTTTAAATGTCCAGATTTCTGACAAAAGAAACAACCCTTAATGTGTTTATGTGGTTTCTCTTGTTCTGAACCCTTAACAACTTTATTTTCTTTATTTCTTTTATTGCCCTTATCTTTAGAGGTGTTTGCCAAGTGAACACTTTCAGTTCTGTCCTACTTCAACTTTTCTTCCTCTTGCACACAAAATAGAATGAACTCATTTAGAGTTCATTTCTCCCCTTTAACAGTTATAATTGACCTTAAATTAACTGTATTGTGCAGGAAGTAATATCAATACCAAATGCACGAGCAAGTCATTAGACAAGTCGAGTTTTAGTTCCTTAAGTTTTGAAGCAGTGTGAGACATCTATATGATGTACTCCCTTATTTTCCCATTGCCTTTATACTTTATTGAAATCAAGCTTTGCATAAGCGTACTTGTTTCAGCCTTATCGTTTTTCAAAAAAACATTTCTTAATTTCGGCAAGGAATTCATTGGCATCATTTACCTCCTTAGATACTATGCCACTAAAGGCTTCCGGAATGCCGCACTTAATGATCATGTGACTCACGTAATTTAAGCAATCCCACTTCTCAAAGTTCCTCATTTGATTAGATGAACTTTCATCCGTAAGAGGAGTAGGTTACTCAATCCTTAGTACAGGGTCTAGATCGATGCAGCCAACGAAAAGTTAATGTTCTTGTTTTGATCCTTGAAGTTTATTCCATAAATACAGGGATTAAATTTGAGCTTGTAGATTTACTACTAGCAGAATTTGAAACCGAATAGAGAACACTTAAATAAAATTACTCACATAAATACCTTATTATGCAAATCATATTTTCAAATAATGGTAGGGCCCATCACAAGATACCTAGCACAACATCAATATTTAGTCTTTGGACAGAAATATTGACTTGTAAGTGGTACTCTTGGTGTAGTAATCAAACACTGACAGTAAGACATGTCAACCAACAAACCTTTCTTTGGACCGATTTATTGATCACACGTAAAACCAAATAACCGTCACGTATTTATCACCACAAGTTCATGTGAAATTCGGGCCAAATATTGACCTTCCTTTGGGCCGATCAATATCCGCATGAAATAACACACAAACACCTAATTTTCCCTTAGTGTAGTGATCAAACACTGGCAATAAGACATGTTAACCAATAAACCTTTCTTTGGACCGATTTATTGGTCACACGTTAAACCAAATAATTGCCACGTGTTTATCACAACAGGTGCATGTGAAATTCGAGCCAAATATTGACCTTCCTTTGGGCCGATCAATATTCGCAATGAATAACACACACAAATACCTTCTAATATTCAAAGTTAATTAATATCCACAAGAGAGGTTGCTTTGGCAACATGTTGCTTCAACTAACTTACTTTTGAATATTATATCTCTTAAAAGATTCCGATGTACCAAGATTTGAAACTGAAATTCATTGATTTGCATATATATTTGACTTTAGGGTTTGAATTATAGAATTCAAAACATTAGAATAAAGCAATCCTTAAGTTAGGAGAGTCAATTGCAATATTCTTAAACTTTAGGTGGCCAATTTTGTAAAATTTTAAGCTTGAAAGACTTAAATTATAATTTTCCCAAAATTTTATTGGCCAATTTTGAGAAATTCCAAACTTTAGGTCCCAATTTGAAACAAAACCAAACTTTAGAGGTCCAAAATATGAAAATTTCAATCTTTAAAAGTTGATTTTGAAAATTTTCAAACTTTAGTAGCCAATTTAGCAAATTCCCAAACTTTAGGGACTTAATTTAAAAAAAATTCAAACTTTAAGGACCAATTTTGAAAATTTCCAAACTTTAGGGGCTGAATTATAAAATTTTAAAACTTTAGAGGCCCAACTTTAATAATTTATAACCTTAGGGGCTGAAGTTATAAAATCCAGAATTTTAAGGGCCAATTTAAATAATCTTATAACTTTAAGGGCTCAACTTTAATTTCTTAATAAAGAGGGAGGACCTCAGTTGCAAATCACAGAAAATACCCAAAATTGCAAAATAGCCCCTGAAGACTTCAAATTTCCGCACCCAGGCCCCTGCCCCAAAAAAACGCGACGTCTAGGGTTTCTATAACCCTAGTCGCAGCCGCAGCCCTCGCGCAGCCATTCCCCAACGTTGCGACCTGCTGCGCCCTCCACGGCGTTCCACACCCATGCCGGCGGTGGCTAAATCCAACACCACCCCGCCCGGCGACGCCGCACTCCACCGCGCGCAACGCGCAGTGCGCGACTTCCCCATCTCCGACCAGATTCAAGTTCAATATACACATGGTCAACAGATTTCATTACTCCACAACCCGATTCCGACCAACCACTCAGGATCCAAAACTTAATATTCAACAGAAATCCAACCTTAATTTCGAAAACTTAATATCCCTTAATCAAGAATCTGAATTCAAAACTCAGCAACAAACTCAAACCCAAATCATACAAATACAGAAAATTAAAAATTAAACAGAATTAAACAGCGGGAGGTTAAGGAAAATAAACCCTTGCGGAAGATTTGAGAAAGAGGATTTGGCTGCGATGAGTTCAATTGAAGCCATTATTCCAAAACCCATATTTCCAAATTTTTGATCCTTCAGTGTATCATTGTATCTATATATTTCGAAACTTTGAATTTTGAAATCAAGCTCTGTATGTTTAATTCTCAATTCTGAATCCACAGTAGTGCTATTGTATATTTGAAATCAGAGACTTAGGTTTTACATATACACGTACAAAAATTGATCTGATAATTCAACACGATATTGGCTCTGATACCACTTGTTAAAAAATTTTATTACAGATAATAATTTATCTATAATCTAAATAATCATCATGTTGGAATTATCAAGAATTAAATAACTGAAGCGGAAGCGTACCTTAATCAAACGTGATTCACGATAAACAATTCGGTTGGTTGGATCTTCTAAATCCATACGTAGTCCTTTATTTTCTTTCTGATGATGGGATGTCAGACAAGATGAACAGTACCTAGGATTCAGGGACCATAACCGACTTTATAAACTGAATTGCCAATTAACCTAATCCGGCCCATCATGAATTAGGTAATGGCCTGGTATCTACACATAAAAGCCCATACATTATTTTAGATGCATTTAAGCCCGATATTTATTAAATCCTTATTAGATCACTTTAATTGGGCTTAACCAAATTGATAGCCTTTTATTGAATACACAATAATTCACATATAAGCCCACACGATTGATTAAAATCCTTACATGGTGTTTGTGAAATCTAGACAATGATAATTATGCGACACGATGAGCTTACACGACCATGTCTATAATTGATGGTATTAGAACAACAAATAGAGATGGAACAATTGCATTGACAAATAGAGGCTTTGAAGAGGTAGATATAGATGCTTTTCTGTCACAATATTTGACGATCGAAGAGTCATAGCAGAGGAGGACTCTAAGATCATCTTCAATGATAAAGTCAGTCCATTTTATTTTATTTTATTTTTTTCTTTTTTTGCCTATGTGAATCAAGAAATTAATAAAATATTCCAAAAAGTTGCACAAGGTTAGTGGGAAGGACCGTGTTAGAGACCTTCAGTTTTGATTATTTTATTTAATGTGTCACTTTCTTTTATGAATATTCTCTTACTTCAAGGACTCCCTCTCACCTCTCTCTTACCTTCACTTCTCTCTCTTACAAATTTGCCCTATTCCACAGCAGGACCGACCTGCACCGTTGAAGATGCTCTAATGATGATGTTGATAACATTTTGTTCCCTTAATGAAACTCGATTTTTTGAGAAATTGATTTAGGCGAATATTATGATGGTCTATCTATGTTGTTTCCGGAGTAGAAATATTGGATACAAAAAAGGAAAAACAAAGTGCTAACTCTAAAATTTGCCATTGAGGACAGTGATATTTTTAAGGGGATAGAATGGTACGATTCTATAATTTTATATTTTATTTTGTTTACTTTATTTCCTTGTATTTTGAATAAAATGTGTAGTTTTATTCTCAATGTTTCAAGTAAGTTAACAGATGTGGGGGGTAGTGGATCAAGATTCAAGAAAATGGTTGATTTGCTTATATAAAATTTTGTTGCTCCTTTAATTAAAAGAGTGAAATGAATTATTTGCAAACCTATAGTTCGTTTTAGAAATTTTACTGATCTCTCAAAAACTAATACATGGGAGGCAAAGGTTTTCTCGAATTGACCCAACTCTTCATTTCTTTCCTTCTATTTTTTATTTTTTTTCATCTTTCATTTTGTTGCTTACATTGTGTGAAACAATTGCCATAACAAAGAATTTATTTATTATTGAGAATTTATTAATTTTATTATATTTAATTAGGTCATTTGATACAGGTTTCCCTAAATTACACAAAAACGACTAAATCAAAAGAACATGTGCAAGGAGACTAACTGGGACCGTGAATTAATGAATCCATTGATCATCAATCAATAAAAAAATTGTACATAGTCAAATTATGTAACATATTTCATACCCAATAATTCCAGGTTCGATTGCTTACGTTGAACATGGGGTAAAGTATTTCAAATTTCCTTCACATTATAACTACTTAACGATCCAACTTTAAAATGCAATTCAATGGTATCTTAACGTATAAACATGTTACTAATCATCCATCACCCGATTCATTTTCGTTACCAATTTTTGACAAAATTTCTTACGTGGCTCACAAAATTGTTAGATTTGCCATATGATATGCCACATCAGTAAATAGTAAGTAACAACAATGATTGAAACTCAATTTTGTGAGAGATTGATTTAGACGAATATTATGACAGTCTATCTATGTTGTTTTTGGAGTAAAATTGGAAACAAAGAAGGAAAAACAAAGTGCTAAATTCTAAATTCCTCCATTAAAGACAGTGACATTTTTAAGGGATAGAATGTTAAGATTCTATGATTTTATATTTTATTTTGTTTACTTCATTTTCTTGTGTTTTGAACAAAATGTGTAGTTCTCAACGTTTCAAGGAAGTTAACAGATGTGCGGGTAGTGGGAATCAAGAAAGTGATTGATTTGCTTATATAAACTTATGTTGCGTGAGAAAAGGGAAGAAATGTTTTTGACTGGAAAATATTTTTTCTACTCAATCCATGAGAAAAGTATTTCCACAAGGCTGAGGGAAAATGTGGTCGCGTGCTCAAAAGTTAATATTTTTTTGCCTGAAAAATGGTTAATCAAATAGATATTGGTGAAAAATTTTCATTTTCCATGAAAAATGAACCGTATCAATTGGACCCTTAGTAAAATACAATTTCATACGCACTTCCAAGTGTAAGAATAATTGCGTGTGTGGAACATCCAATGGGGAATTTTATAATTGAAAATTCTAGATTATTATATTTTTAACACAAGTTTAATTTGTTGCACCATAGCACAAATGTACTTAAGATTTTCAATATTTACTCATTGTAGTACTCATTTTTTTATCTTCTTTCCTGGAATTCTTGTTTGCATTAGTTATTTAATCAATGCATCTCATCCTTGATGATTTCTATAAAAATATTTTATTTGTGCTTGTCCTACATAATAAAAGAGCCTTCAGTTTTCATGTCACGTGTTAGCACAAGCTGTGGTTGTCTTCTTCTTTTTTTCCAAACTTCATTCTGGAGTGAATGGTCAAAAAACACGGTGTATGACAGCTTTAACACTCCACTTTTCATATTTTCTCTCACATTTTGCCTTAATCTACCTATATCTTTTAATCTAACTCTTTAACATATATAACCTAACTATTTTAAAATAGATGCATATATCAAATGTGTGTTTGAGATTCATTATTTCAAATAATGTGATTTTTAATAGTGGATTTTTGAAAATTATGTGGTTAAAAATTATGAAATTTTTTTAGTTTATGTTTAGATTATTTTATTAGTAAAATGTGTGATTGAAAATTAATTATGAAAAAATGAGTTATTGAATAATGAGTGTCAAACAGGGGCCTAATTTATCTAACCCCGTTGAAGTCAATTTTCAATTTTCACGATGTTGTCAAAATAAAGGAAATGGAGTTATAGATGGATGTATTTTTCACAAGTGTAAGGTTGCAAATCTATTTCATTTTTTCATTTTTTTTGTAAGATTTTATATGTTTTCACGTCACATCTGAATCCTAAATAACCCATTAGGTTAAATATTAGTTTATGGATATTCTGATTTAAAACATTTTTTAGTTAATGTATAATATATTTGTTCGCATAACTTTCTCTTTTTGTCTTTTTCTTCATCTTTGCAATCTTCTTACCCGTCGAAGCTATTATATACATAATTATTACCGCATTCCGTGCATCGCACAAGTCACCACTAGTAATAAGAAAAAATGCGTACTTTCGCAATTTTTTTTTTTTTTTTCTACCTGATGGAAAAATAAGTCGTTTATACCCTCTCAATCAAATTTTTTATTTGGACGAAAACCATTATTAAAGATGATTTACTAATTAATAGATGATGAATAAGAATACATAGAAATTCTTCAGCAAAATAAGATTATTATGAGCAAAAAATTGAGAAGATAATGTGCAAATTAAACATAGAGAAACAAGTATTGTTTTAAAAAAATTATTTTTGAAATGAATAATGATTTTTAGAAGAATTGCTGATTGAGATTTGGTTGAAAAGTCAAATATTGTAGGCTTGAATTTTAATGGATGATTGAGATTGAGTATTATAGAAAAATGAGAAAATTTTAATGAGAATCAAAAGGGCTAAATAAGTAAACCTATAGTTAGGACCAAGGCAACTTCCCAAGTGGTTAGAGGAAGACCTTATTAGGCGGAGACTCAAGTTCGAATCCTACTCCCTCTCCTCAATTCTTAAACTAGTATTAAAAAAAAAAAAAAAAGTAAGTTAAAGTTTACCTATGGTTAACTACCATTTGTTCAATAGACTTGAAACTTCAAATTAAGAGGCAATCAAACCAGTGGCGAATTTTTTTTTCTTTTATTTATTTATTTATTTAATAAATTTTTTATTAGACAGCAAGAAAAAATAGGAAAATGGAGGAGAACATATACTTGACCTCCAGTAAATGATAGAGCGACAAATACTCAAATTCTAAATTACGAGCTTATGAAAAAATAGCAAATACGAGGAGTAGGTTTAAAACATTTAATTTAACAATACTCATGGGACATGATCCTCATATTATACTCGGAGTGATACATAGAGCGAGTCGTACAACGTGACCGTCTCGATTGAAAACGATCATAGAACTCAGAATAGTTGAGATCTTGGTCGGGTCGCCCAATTTGTGGGTAATGTTGTCCTTTTCAAACTCTACAATATTTCTCTATAAAAGAAACTAGTGCATCACCCGTGCGATGCACGGATATTGTATCGTACAAAATATATTGTAAAATTAGTGAATAATTTTGGTATATTGAAAAGAGTAATCCTACATGTACAGGCCCTGTACGAATGCAATTTTCCAATTGAAAATACAAATTTGATTTGTAATAAAATATGTCAACACTTTTCTTTTAAATTTAGTATAAGCATTATAAATTCAATACTACACCATTTTAATCCATAAATAAAAATAAGTGAGATATTGAGGATGCTATGTTTGTCGGATACTTTAGTATTTTACTTAATACATTAGTAAATAATACTAAAGTATTCGCCAAATATAAATATATTGTAGAAGGTATCAATTATTTCTCATGATTTATGCCTCTCGTATTTAAGTTTTTCCAATTTTGATTCAAAAATATAAATCACAATAATTATAAATGTGTGCTTAATCTTAAACCCACAAATATTTGTATTTAACTAATAAAACTATATTTTTAATTATAAAATCAGGTAGTCAAAATAATAATTACATAAATTTAGCAATTACCATGATATGACAACATGCTATGTTGGTGACAAAAAAATTATAACGAAAATGGTATACCATATAATCTTCACACAACTATTAAAATTAAGAATAATTAAAAGAATATTATTCGCTTTTAACCATAATTTTTGCATTTTCCTCACGTATTTAACATTTTATCTAAATTTCTTTCAGAAACATCAATCACAATAATTATAAGCTTTTGTTTAATCTTAA
Source organism: Ligustrum vulgare (assembly GCA_963555705.1). Taxonomy (NCBI): domain Eukaryota; kingdom Viridiplantae; phylum Streptophyta; class Magnoliopsida; order Lamiales; family Oleaceae; genus Ligustrum; species Ligustrum vulgare. The sequence goes on along the minus strand of OY743169.1, from coordinate 20,136,133 downwards.
GAGCAAATATTTGTATTTGACCAATAAAAATGATTGTTAATTTCAATAATTTTTATGAGTTATGGTCAACTTCAAAGAAAATCCAAATTTAGTAGTTTATTTAATGTTGTATCACGTTTTTTATTTAATATTATGGATACAATATTGATTATGTGGAATGTATCATATATTTCCAATGGTTTATGCATTCTCCTCTCGTATTTAAGCTTTAAATTTTTCATTCAAAAATAAGAATCATAATAATTATAAAAGCGTGCTGAATCTTAACCCACAAATATTTGCATTTGACCAATAAAATTATATTGTCACCTATAAAATCAAGTGGTCAAAATAACAATTTCATAAATCTAGCAATTATCATGATATAACAATCGACAATGTTGAATTAAAAAAATTATAGCAAAAATCGTACCATGTAACCTTTACACAACTATTAAAATTAAGAATTATTAAAAAATATTATTCATTCTTAACCAATAACATTATAGTTTTACATATAAAATCAAGTAGTTAAAATAATATTTACGCAAATCTTGCAATTATAATGACATGGTAACTGGATAACATTGAAGGTCAAAAAATTATACCGAGAATTTTAGATCATATAATTTTTGGATATTTAAGTAGTAAATGATTATTAAGTTTTCCACATTTTTTCACAAAAAAAAAAAAAAAAAAATGAAGTTGTTGTTCGATAAAAAATTGATATTATTTTTTATCGAAAATAACAGATATTTACACATTGTTTGGAGTTGCGTTTTTAAGTATTAAAATGAACATCCTTAATAATTTCAATTTCATTTCCCATTGCACTAAACGCATCATCAAGCCCCTGTTTGGTACCTATTATTTTTAAATCTAATTTTTTTAAAACTCATTTTCAACCACACATTATACCAATAAAATAATCTACGATTCTACACATAAGTCCAAAAATATTCTCCAATTTTTAACTACACATTCTCCAAAAAAATTTACTATTCAAAATCACATTATTCCAAATAATGGGTCTCAAACAAGGACCAAATGCAGTCAACGCGTCATCCATAACATAGTAATTAATTTCACTATGTAAAATGATTTCCATAATACCATTCAAATGTATATCAATGTGATGACATAATAATTAGTTTTAGTTTCAATAAATTATTAATTATCATGAGTACCTCTTACGTTGATGCAAGCAAGTTTAATTTAAATAATTAAAAAAATGAATAGTCACCGTTTTCTAAAAAAAAAAATTACTGCTTTCTGGAAAAAAAAATCTATTAAGAAGTGTAAACAAACTTATTTGTCACTAATATTTTTAACTAAACAAAAAAGAACAAATATTAAAGTTTAATAAAATATTAATCTAATTAATGCACAAATAATGCACGAAAAAGTAAAGTTATTTTTGTTTTTCAAAGTTAATGTGTAGTTTTTCAAATGTATTAATTTCTTTATAAAATTTATTTTTTATAAAGCAATTAATGATGAATATTAATGCATTCCAATTTTTGGAAAGTATTTTAGACTGGAAAACAAAAAGGTCTACGGAAGTTGCAATTTAACAATATGAATTTTGATAAGTGCTTGTTAATTTTTAATGCTTATACATAATTTCTCCCGTATACAAAATGTATAAAAAATAATATTATATTAAAATAATTATTAAAATTTTACAAACAATAAAACTACTTCAAATTATAATAGTTATATTAAAAAATTTTATAATTTTTTTTATCATCAACTCTTTATTAATTTCCACATCTTGTCTTTTGAGACGATTTTTGTTCAATATATTTGTTTTGTTAGCGAAAAATACTTATTTATCTCTTATATTTTTAAATAATCAAAATAAATAATTAATACAAAAGTTAAAAAAAAATATTTGCACATCATTTCAATGCAAATTAGCAGAATATCTGAATAGAAATTGCGATTAGAAATAAAATTTATTAATTAATTGAATGTTATAAATAACAATGCGATTAAAAAAAGTTAAGGATATAAAAGCAAAACTAAACAAATACCAAAAATCTATCTTGCAATTAAACTATGATGTAAATTTAAAAAAAATGTGTTGTATGAATATAGTTCCCTAAAAAATAATATATATATATATATATATATATATATATATATATATATATATATATATATATATATATATAGACAAACTATTAGCATTCAATACATGTAGTCAAGTTCCTATTTACAATGCATTACACACTTTCCCACATTAAATGTCTCATTAATTTTCAACAACCCATTTCCCAATTCCGGAAATTCAATTGAAAAAAAAAAATTCCAAAAATAGAAATTGAAAATGGGCGGGAAAAATTTTTGACGGCACTTCTGTTTTTATATATATATATATAGATATTCCGGAAATAATAATTAAACTAAAGTATTGTCATTCAAAAAAAAAAAAAAAAAAAAAAAAAAAAAAAAAAAAAAAAAAGAAAGAAAGAAAGAAAAGTAAAGAAGAAGAAAGAAATTAATAAATAGACATTGAAATTAGAAACTATATTACATGTTTGATTTCAATTATTATTATTATTATTTTTTTTTGGGAACTATTTCAGGTGGTAAATTTGCAGTTCAAGAGTTTTCAAAAGCTTCAACAATTATTCTACTATAAAATTTGAAGAAATGCAGGTAACATTTTTCCTATTTCTGCTATTCATGATTTTTGTTATTAGCAAAAAGAGGTTATAACCATATGAAAGCTTCTATACATAAACAAATGTTGAAATTTTAAAATATAGTTTAAAAAAAAAATAATTCAGAGTATGTACCTTCTTTTTCATTGCATGCTCTTCCCCGTTTTTATGATTATTGACTTGGTAAGCTTCACCATGATCTTCCTTGATGACAATAGGATGCACAACCCACTTAGATACTTACTTTTTTCCTTACCAGATTTGTTCTTAAGTTTAGAACAGCTATTTAATTGAAAATAGATTACTCTTCCTACCTCTTACACGTTTTTATGATATAATGACTGGTTGTTCATTGTTTGAATGTTAATTAGCTCCATGTGTATCATTTAATGGGAGTGTGGATAACGAACAGTTTCTTGATGCTAATTTTCCAAGGAGCAACAGCTATCCACTACATTTTTTAAAGGATTGTTTTAAAACCATTAATTGTAAATGGGCTGTAAAATAAATAGCATGTACCTATTATTTTAGTTTTAATATCACCCCATTCTATAGAATTGACAGACGTGTTTCAAAGAAAGATATCATAAATAAAAATGGTGTTTATAAATTAATGCCTGTGGATAATAAACAATTTTTTTCTCCTGTACAGTTTTAATAAATTATTATGCTAAGGATTTCAAATGGTTAACTTATGAATCTCCCTTATAAGATGGGCCTTTCAAATGGTTATAAATTAGCATTTTTTAATGGGGTGTTTACACAAATACCTTATTTTTGGATCACTTACTTACAAAAATACCTTTTAAAATTTTTAGGGAGTAAAAATCCTTTGTAAATTTTGAATACAACTTTTTTAATGATTTTGTCACGTTTTTAATAATTTTGTCACTTTATTAAAAAGTGGCTTATTTCAGTTATTTGTCTTTTATTATCTACTGTAATTGCTTTTATGGTGAATGAAGAGATTTTAGAGTTTTCTTCTTTTTGGGTGATTCGAAGAATATGCACGCAGCAAGTGACATGGGGTGGTTTGCAAAGTGAAAGGTGGTGGGGGGTTGGTTTGGTTTTGATTCACACATTATTACTTACAGTGATTAGAAAGTTTAATTAGTTAAAAGGGTATATTTCAAATTTGTTTCATGTTGGGGGTAATCAGTGTAATTTCTCCTTTTTTAATGATAAACTAAAATATAAATAACTTATGATGGGCCCTTTAAATGGTTAACATGTTTTCATTCAATTGTATTTGAAATGTGATTTTTTATTATGAATTTGTTATTGTAACATGTAGTTGACTAAATAAATAATACATAATTGATTAAAATAGATGAGCAATCAGACAATTTTTGGTTTTAAATTTACGCCTCGTTACCATACTTTTAAAAAGTTAATCTTAGTTACATTTTGTTTTACTTTGCTGCAACAGATATAAATATTGTGTATTGATCTGCTTCAACTTATACTGTTATTAGGTTGAAACAGCGGTCATTTTATTAATTAGGTAAATCTTCGTATACTTAACCATATATATGTTTTCTTGTAATAGAATGTGTTTAAATATGCTCAAAAACCACCTTATTTAGAGGAAAACAAATTCTTTTCTTTTTAACATATAAAGATAAAGAAGAGCTTGGGCGGGTCTTAAATGAACTACATAATTAAAAAAAAAGAATACCCAACATCCATAATCCATAATAATAATAATAATAATAATAATCACTTAATTATAGTAAAAACCATCAAACCATACTCATGTTCAGTGCCACATGCTTGTTGAAAGCTTTTAAAAATGAAAACATCAAAACAAACATAAAGTCATACACGAAATTAAAACATTAAAACATTATCATAATTTCAACATAATCCTTGAAAAATGAAAGCCTAATACGTCACTCTTGTTCCTTTTTAATAACAACATGGCATTTCTTTGGAGTAGCAGTTGATGAAAATTCACCTAGAAGGGATCTCTTAACAGAATTCTTTTCGGCAGCTTCCCTTGAAACAGTCAGATTTGGAGTAGTCTTCATAGGTGAAGATATTTCATCATTAGAAGAAGATACCTAAAACATTTTTATTAGTAAGTAAAATATTGACAGAAGTTAATAATTGGTGTAAGATAGATTAAAAAAATAAAATTCTTAAACCTTCTCGTCTTCAACATCCACACTACCCAACTTTGAAAATATATCGGATTCCTGAATGAAATGTAAACTGTGAACACTCAAGTGAAACAACTAATAATACAAAAAAAAAAAATTATAAATAAGATCGAAATTGAAAATGTCACCTGACGACCAGGATCGAGAAAATTCGCATATTTTAAAATTAGATTTTCATCGGTTGTCAACCTCATCACAGTGTAAACTTTACAACGGTTGCTAATGTTGTCAGATTTCACTTGAACCTTGAACAATGCCTTCCTATCAGCCAACAATTCAAGCTCCGGAGGAAGTAGACCATCTTGTGATTTCTATATAGAAATGAAAGTAAATAAAAGATGTCAAAGTTTTCAAACAATTGCTTATATTATAAAATATGTTGAAATTACCTCGCCCATGTCACTCATCAAATCTGAAGCTGATTTACCAATCAATTCTGTAGATTCTCGATCCCACAACAAAAAACTGGTATTACCACTTATATCAATCACCCTCACTTGTAGCTTAAACCTAAAAAAAAATAAAAAAATAAAAAAATTATATGTTATAATTAATTAGTTTATATAAAAAATATAGAAAAAAAAACATTGTAACTTTAAAAATGACCTTGAATTCCAAGAAATGTCGTAGCGATCACAACGTTCGCAATAAAACTTTGCACCCACATGGCTTAACTTTTTTGGGCATTTCTTGCATGATAAGTAACACCAATCATGTTCATTCTCAACCGCTACTATTGTTGCGTACACCCAAAAACTGCCAACCTGTCACATAAAATGTTTAAAAAGATAATAAAAAATTGTTCTAAAGAAAGATCAAATCATTTGATATAAATACCTCATCTGACTCCAGCAGCTGTTCAATATTTTTTAGTTCGATTATGCCGCTAACAAGATCATTGGACACGGAGTAGACAGATGGAGACGAAAGTTGACTTATCCTATTAGGCCGTGAGTCTTCTCCAACCAACAACCTTGTAACAAATTATTTATGTTATAGCTATATAACATTTTATAGAATACAAATCTTTTGCATAATAAAAATCTTCACAGTTCTTATAAAGTAGTATATACCTATTTCGGAATTCCCTAATATCATCAATCGGCGCATTCACCAAAACCTTGCTTACATGGTAAATGTTTGAAACTCGAACAATGCCTAGAGAATTGGATAAAAACAAAATTAATAAGGTACTGGGACAAAATGGAAAAGAACACTCTTCAAAGTTATATGCACCTTTGAAAGACTTTGATCTAAACATTTGTAGCAGCACTATACTGAGTTTGACTTATCCAGATAAGAACTGACCTCATCTGCAAACTCCCCCCCCCCACCCCACAGCGTGATAGGCAGCGGCTGGTTTTTCCTTTAAATAGTTATAACAAATAAGAATATTTATTTAAATCAAAAAGAAAAATAGTAACTAATAGATTGTCTTTATAATAATAAATAAAGATAACATACTCGGTGTCTTCAATTATCAGATCTAATAAAGTGCTCGAGTTCCTAGTCTTAGCATTGTCCCTTGCAACAACCTCACTGATTACATCTGAAAACATGATTTTTATAAATTAGAATCTATTAAATGTAAATTAATGGATTTAATAATACACAATAAGCAATAAATATTACTTACCAAACAGTGTTGTCTCATTGGATTCAGAAGACTCCAATATATCAGTGAATGGCTTGAATTCATACATTCTCGCAGGAAAATGTTCGTCATTAAATTCAGTAACTTTTGTTTTAGACAAAAAATTAACCTTATACTTGTGGGGAGTAGTCTTGAAGGTCATGTCGTTGGAAGCAACAATAAAGTCACGAATAAGATATAAGTGTCCTTCCTTTAGCAAGGGTTTAAAATGATTAATAAGGGACTTTTTCACAGAACAATGCACCCTATCCATCTGCCAAAACAGATAAATGATAATACAATAACAGATCAAAAAGAACATAAACTTAAAATATTAATTAATAACAAAACTTTCAATACACAAGGACTAAATGCAGTACATGAATAGCAGTGAAAGGAACATGACTCAAAATATGATATATACTTGTTTTTGATTAATAACAAAACTTATACAATACAGAAGAATCAAAAAGCCTTCAATAAAAACAAAATAGAAGAATCAGATTACTGGTATAGCTCTTCTACCTCTTTATTTATACCTCTTGAATATTATGATATATACTTGTTTTCAATAAAAAATGTTTACTTCATTGAAACAGGTATATGGGCAAAATAAAGAAAAAGAAGAACAGGAAACACTTACCTGTGCATCATGGCAGACAGCTTCAAGACTGTTTTAACAAAAGGGACATGACTGAAATATCTGATTACTGATTTTGCAGCTCTTCTACCTCTTTTTATTTATACCCCGTGAATATTAATTAATAACAAAACTTATACAATACAGAAGAATCAAAAAGCCTTCAATAAAAACAAAATAGAAGAATCAGATTACTGGTATAGCTCTTCTACCTCTTTATTTATACCTCTTGAATATTATGATATATACTTGTTTTCAATAAAAAATGTTTACTTCATTGAAACAGGTATATGGGCAAAATAAAGAAAAAGAAGAACAGGAAACACTTACCTGTGCATCATGGCAGACAGCTTCAAGACTGTAAATCTCATTTCGATCTCCATGTAGAGGATTTTCGTACACACGAACGATACGGAGTTTCAAGGCCCATTGAGTCTTAGTCGGGTTGAGTTCGCTAACACGATTGAATATTGGTGCCATTTGTTTTTTATTTTTTTTTCACCTTCAAGCAGTAATGCGTTTGAATGCTGGCTGTATGTAATGTGTTTCAAGTAGAATCAACAGATAAAGCAGTTGATATTTATTTACAATGTATTGAGCAGCCCAAAGGTCATGCATTGTAAAAAGCATAATTGATTGAATTATTCGTATTGTCGTCCATAGCAATATGTTTGGAAGAATTTGAATGGTTTTGGAAATAGTGCCCAGCATGGTTGGCATCCTATTGACTTTTAAAAAAACATAATTGGAAAATATAATCTTTGATATTGTAAATATATTGATTGAATTATCTGCGTCCATAGCAAAATGTTTTGGAAATAGTGCCCAGCATGGTTGGCATCCTAATGACTTTTAATTAGAGGTCGGTTCAACAGAATCTGAACCAACTTTCGTTTTTGACAAATAAAAAAGGGGAAAAAATTAAAAAATAAGTAAATAAAAAAATCTGTGAACAATGACGGGAAACTGTGTGAGTATTTTTGGTGCAGCACTTCTATTATAATATAGATATTGATGCTTTGTCCAATTTTAGTATCCACAAGCAATTTTTCTATAGTTCCACACTCTTTTGCATTAACTTCTTGTTGTATTATGGAAGTTTCCCAAAAATCACGTCCACCCACTGCACCATCATCACACGGCCAACCACCACGAGGGGAGTGGTCGACTGGTCTATGCGACTGCTTCTCCGATGTTTCAAATTGTGCGTAAATTTAAGCTTTCGCATGTCTGTTTCCATCAGAATATTATTCTATTCTAGCAATTTAAACATACTTTGTTTTTATCAAGAAGTTATTAGGTTATATGGGAAGCTGCATGTTTTGTTAATAATACTTTTCAAATTTGCAGGTTGCGTCACATATTCGTGTCCGTGCGTAACATTTGGTCGGATTGCCGAGCTTGTCGACCAAGGATCTACTTGTTAGTGAAGAAAAAAAATAATTTTATTTGATGAGAGAATCCTTTCTCTTAATTAATAAACGACATATTAATTTTAACTAGGACAAATAATCTAACGATTTCTTTTTCCATTTTACAATTTAATAATTTTAATTTGTGTGGCAGCTTGTGGATTGGGTGGAACACTCTATGCTCTTATACACTTGTTTATGGGATGTCCATGCATTTATTCTTTCAAATATCGTGTTAGGATGAGAGAGCAATACATGATACCAGGGAATCCATGTGCTGATTTTTTTGGTTCATTGCTGTTGTGAAGCTTGTGCCTTGTGCCAAGAGTACCGTGAGCTCAAAAATCGAGGATTCGACATGTCTATTGGTAAAAAAATTCCTTCTCTTTCTAGAATTTATCTAACCAAAATTCTGCTATTGCAGAATTAAACTTTGTTACCTTCCCCGTGGCGGGGAGGTTGGGGGTGGTGGTGGGGCCCGCCCCCTGTGAGGGGTGGGCATATTAATCCCCTCCCCGCCACGTGGAAGGGGATCAAAACTATTGCATGATTATAAGCCAAAAAACATATAGATGTGGTCTCTCTCAACGTTTATCTTTGTATGATAAAATTATTATGCAATCTGGGATGGAATTAATAAAATGTCCTATTTTATAGATAAATAAAAGAAATTAATTAAGGAAATTTATATCTATCATCAGTGTTGATTGTTTTATTAATATTGACGCAGAATGGAAGTATTAGAGTTTACCAACGTAATACCCAAGCAAAGAAAAAACTAAGAAACTCAAAAAATATATTCAAAAATGGAATTCTGTTATTCAAGCAAATAAAGAGTCTTTAAATAGTCTCGAAAAACCCTAATTTAAGCAAAAAGACGAAAATAGACACCCATTTAATTAAATAATGAAAAAAGCTAAAAATAGAAAAACTTCAGTTGCCCGGTAGACTGCCTCAAACTGTAAGTTTGGAGACAAAATTGACTTCGACTGGGTAAACCCGGATTGGGATGTTGGATAGCATTGTGAGACGTTTTTCGAAAACATATTATAATAAGAATCCTGACACTAGTGCACAAAGTTATACCCTTTTCTTCGAAACAACTCATTTTGCCAATTTTCGATCCAATTCTTCCTCAAACTCAACACCAATCATCCTACATCATATCTTCTCACCTGTGAAGAACTTGACCCCGAGTTATAATCTGGATAAAGTGGAACATCATCACAAAATTCATAGAGATCAGCTACATTGAAAGTGAAAGAAATGTTCATATCAGCAGGAAGGTCGATTACATAGGCGTTGTCATTCATCTTCTTGATCACCTTGTACGGTCCATACTTTCTTGGCTTCAATTTTTTATAGGAACCAACCGGGAACCTCTCTTTATGCAGGAATACCATAACTTGATTACCTTCAACAAACAATTTCTCACGTCTCTTGACATCTACACAGCCTTATACTTCGTAGTCTTCTCCTCCAATCGTGACTTCACTTCTGCTTGAACATCACGAACTTGCTCAGCCAAGTTCTCGGTAGCCATACTTGTTCCAGCCAACTTGGGAATCTTGCCAGATCCAAAGCATGTTTAGGCGGCTACAAATATACCAAAGCAAAAGGAGATTTACCAGTAGCAGTGTGAACTGCATTATTATACGGGAACTCGGCTTGTGCCAGAGCCACATCCCATTGTTTCGGTTTGTCCCCACAAATACTCCGAATTAGATTTCCCAGCGGGCGGTTCAAGTTCTCAGTTTGGTCGTTGGTCTGGGGGTGTGTAGTGCTACTGAACTTGAGAGTAGTATCCATCTGACGCCATAATGTGATCCAAAAATGGCTAAGGAACTTCGAATCCTTATCAGAGGTGATGGACTGCGGGATCCCATGTAGGCGAACAATCTTATGAAAGAATAGTTGCGCCACATGAGAAGCATCTGAAGTCTTCCTGCAAGGGATAAAATGCCCCATCTTGTAGAACCTGTCAAGTACCTGATATGACGCATATTTGCTATTTAAATTGTGATATTTTATCTTACTCCATTGATTTTAAATGCCTAAATTATGGATATTAATCATATTTTGTGTTTTGTGGATTAGATGGAGGAGTTGGAACAAAATGGACTCAATATCACAAATTAAAAGAGCAAGTTTGGAACTCAAAAAGTTTACAATCAGATCAGGACTTTGAATAAGGCGTGGGCACGCCTTATTAATTCTGAAAGACAGCAACCTCAAATATTTAATGGGCTGGACTTGTGGACATTATTTTATAACTCACTTATGAGACAATTCCAACAACAGCAATTTTATTTAACATAGAATGCGGCACATGTTTTGGGCTGGGATTACTCAATTATTATTCAGGCCCAACCTAACCTAGATGAGAGGTCGGCAGCAAACGTGAGAGGAAGAAAAGTGGAGGCGGGGAAATATTAAAGAAAGGACCAGAATTGCTGGAGGAAGAACAATTGGCTGGAGGGGAACGATTGCTGGCTGCGAAAAGAGAATTGCTGGCAGAAGAAGAATTGTTGGCAGGAAGAACAATTGCTGGAGGGGATTGCTGGGAGAAAGAAACAACAGAAAAGAGGAAAAGGCAATCACGACTTTGATTTGTTGGGGAGTTTAACTCTTTATTTTTCTTTTATTATTTTTAGATTTTATTTTCCAAATGTTTATGGATAGCTAATTAATTTTTCCAGTTCAAGGTTATTCAAAGTTTGATTCGCCAAGAATTGTGAGATCTAATTAAATTTAATTTGTTCTTTAATTGTTTTCTATTTATATGTCTTTTGCTTATGAATGAAGTTGTTGTTTTGATTGATTAATTCAAAGTGCACGTTGTTTTAATTGTCAAAATAATACTTAGCCAATTAGAAATATAAATCCGTAATTGTTTAGGTTTTCTAATACAGGTGGCAAATAACATAGTTAATTATAGGCTGATTTTTGACTCATGTTATGAAGATATATAACCTAGCTTAAATAAATCACGCGTGTGAATTTATTGGTTAGAATTGGTCGTCTCTCTAGAAATTAATGCTATTAGTAAATTAAATCCTATGATCGTATCTAGGGTTGTTTATTGATTAGGGAAATAATCAACGAGCGTCTCTTGATTATCAATAAAGTAAGGAGAGATAGGTTGTTAGATCGTATCAATGTCCATAACCAATTTAAAGAATGAGTAAAGGATTTTATTTTTGCATCTATGATCAATTCTGTGAATCAATACTGAGATTATACCTTGGGCTGGATATTTATTTAATTTGATATTTTCAACAATTTTAATTTCGAATTCGTTTATTTACAAACTGATTTTACATTTAAAATTCAAAACCCCCCTTTATTTTTAATTCATTGCTTTTAATTTTTCCGAGGAATTAAATCTAACCAGTCTCTGTGGATTCGACCTTGCTCACCACTAATACAATTTATTTTTTTAGAGCAAGAAAATATTATTATTTGTTGGATTCGACACCCATCAAATTTTTGGCGCCGTTGCCGGGGACTGGTGTTAATCAGATTTAATTTTTCATTTATGGTTATCTATTTATTTGTTTATTTATTTTTATATCTTTTACTAATTTCTTTATTTCTTTTATGCCCCGTTGTTCTCGCACAGGTGAGTTGCAATACGACCCTGAAATCGAGAAAACTGCTCGAAAATTGAGGAAAGAAACCAAGTTGCTAAAACAAACCAGATTGAATCAAGCAGTTGAGCTGACAGATTCAACAACTGATTCTTCTAGTGATTCTGAAACAGAGCAAAAGCAAGCAATGGCCAATGATGAAAGAACTTTAAGGGAATTGGCTGCACCAAATGAAAATCAACAGCCATTGTGCATTCAGTATCCAATTTTGGACGTGGGATTCGAGTTGAAATCCGGATTGATCCACTTGCTACCCAAATTCTATGGGCTTGAGAATGAAGACCCCCACAAACATCTGAAGGAATTCCACATGGTGTTTTCAAGTATGAAACCACAAGGAGTGACTGAAGAACAAATAAAGTTGCGGGCTTTTCCATTCTCATTAGCTGACAGGGCAAAAGATTGGCTATTTTATCTACCATCAGGTTCTGTGACTACGTGGACAGGGATGGTCAGGCTATTTCTTGATAAATTTTTCCCAGCTTCAAGAGCTGCAAATATCAGAAGAGAGGTGTGTGGGATCAAACAGAGAGATACTGAAACCTTGCATGAATATTGGGAAAGGTTCAAACAATTGTGTGCAAGCTGTCCTCAACATGGGATTTCGGAACAATTACTAATTCAGTACTTCTATGAGGGATTGTTGCCGATGGAGAGGAAAATGATGGACGCAGCTAGCGGAGGAGCAATAGTGAATAAAACCCCAACTGCCGCTAGGGATTTGATCTCCATCATGGCTGCTAACACACAGCAGTTTGGATTTAAACAAGACACCCCTGTGAAAAGGGTGAACGAGGCAAATGTATCCTCCCTTGAAAATCAAATAGCAAACCTAACCTCTCTTGTTCAACAAATGGCTGTAGGAAATGTGCAACAGGTAAAAGCCTGTGGAATTTGCGCTGCAACCAGTCATCCAACTGACACTTGCCCTACTCTCCAAGAAGATTCATTTGAGCAGGCAAATGCTATTGGAAGATTTCCGGGTCCACCTCAAACAAAGTATGATCCCTATTCTAACACTTACAATCCTGGATGGAAGGATCATCCCAATTTTAGTTATCAGACAAGGCCGCAATTTCAACAGTTCCAACAATTCCAGCCTAGACAGCCTGCTCCTCAACCGCAACAATCTTCTTCTTCAAACTTAGGTATGTCTCTAGAAGAAATTTTTAAATCACTTGCAACTAATACACAACAGTTTCAACAGGAGACGAGGACGGGGATAAAAAATTTGGAGACTCAATTAAGTCAATTGGCATCAACTGTGAGCCGATTAGAATCTCAAGGCAAATTATCGTCCCAAACCATCATCAACCCAAAACAAAATGCCAGTGCAATCACTTTGAGAAGCGGGAAGGAATTGAAAGAGCCTGGTAAAGCAAAGCAAGGTAATTCGGGGGAAGATTCTGAAAAGGAAGTCATCCCACAACATCAAGTTGATCGGCCTGAAGTCCTTAACAGAGAACAACCAAAAGTTTTCGTGACACCTCCTCCATTCCCTACAAGATTGAGCAAATCCAAAAAGGAAGAAGAAGAGAAGGAAATCATGGAGACATTTCGAAAAATTGAGGTAAATATTCCCTTACTTGATGCGATTAAACAAGTGCCTAGATATGCTAAATTTTTGAAGGAATTGTGCACTAATAAGAGGAAGTTGAAAGGGAATGAAAAGATAAGTGTTGGAGAAAATGTTTCAGCTGTTTTCCAGAAAAAATTACCTCCTAAATGCAAGGACCCAGGTATGTTTACTATCCCTTGTAAAGTAGGTAAAGTTAGAGTCGAAAAGGCCATGTTAGATCTAGGAGCCTCAATAAATGTCATGCCTCTTTCTGTTTATTCATCTTTAAATACTGGACCATTGAAGGAAACAAGTGTGATTATTCAATTAGCAGATAGGTCTAACGTATACCCAGAGGGAGTCTTAGAAGATGTATTGGTTCAGGTTAATGAATTGGTTTTTCTTGCTGATTTTTATGTTCTTAATATGGAGGAAGATGATTCTTCTAATCCTACGCCTATTTTATTAGGAAGACCATTCCTTAAAACATCTAGGACAAAAATTGATGTGCATGCTGGAACACTCACGATGGAGTTTGATGGTGAAATTATTAAATTTAATATTTATGAAGCCATGAGATATCCTAGTGATGTGTCACCTGTTTATGTTATGGATGTTATTGATCCTTTAGCACAAAATCTTTTTGACCTTAACAGTGATGATAAGTTGAATGTTGCACTAAGCAGGAACCTCACTCTTGATGGACTAGAGAAGGCTATGAAGAATTTTGTGTTCGATTTCGACTTGCAAGATGCAATTCAGGAATTAGAGTCACTCAAACCTATAAGGTATAATGTATCTCAAATTGAATTGCCTATCTCTCACACAAAACTTCTTTCTTCTGTTGAGCAGGCACCAAAATTGGAATTGAAACCACTACCAGACCATTTGAAGTATGTGTTCTTAGGAGAAGGAGAAATGCTCCCGGTGATAATCTCCAACAAACTCTCTCCCTTGGAAGAAGAGAAATTAACTCGAGTGCTTAGGGAGTATAAACAAGCAATTGGGTGGACTATAGCTGACATCAAGGGATTGAGCCCTTCTACATGCATGCATAGGATATTATTGGAAGAAGATTGTAAACCATCTAGAGAAGCTCAACGGAGATTAAATCCACCAATGATGGAAGTGGTAAAGAAAGAAATTTTGAAACTTCTGGATGCAGGTATGATCTATCCAATTTCTGACAGTAAATGGGTAATCCCAATTCAGGTAGTCCCAAAGAAAACAGGTATAACGGTTATTAAAAATTCAGAAGGTGAGATGATCCCAACTCGTGTTGAAAATGGGTGGCCGGTATGTATTGATTATAGGAAGTTAAATGCTGCAACTAGAAAAGATCACTTCCCCCTCCCATTTATTGATCAAATGCTTGAGCGTGTAGCAGGTCGTACTCATTATTGTTGTCTTGATGGTTATTCAGGTTTTCACTAGATTCCGATTGCAGCGGAAGATCAAGAGAAAACCACGTTCACGTGCCCGTTTGGCACCTTTGCATATAGACGGATGCCATTTGGACTTTGCAATGCCCCTGCTACATTTCAGAGGTGTATGGTTAGTATATTTTCTAATTATGTGGAAAACATCATAGAGGTGTTCATAGACGATTTTACGGTTTATGGCAATTCTTTTGATGCATGTTTAACTAACCTTACAAAAGTTCTAGGAAGATGCATAGAAACAAATCTAGTTTTGAACTATGAAAAATGTCACTTTATGGTTGATCAAGGAATTATTCTAGGTCATGTTGTGTCTTCCAAGGGTATTGAGGTTGATAAGGCTAAGATAGATATTATTAAATCCTTACCTTACCCCACGACTGTGCGGGAAGTTCGCTCTTTTCTTGGTCATGCAGGTTTTTACAGGCGCTTTATCAATGATTTTTCCAAGATCACTCAGCCCATGTGCAAGTTATTGCAAAAAGACATGGTGTTTGAATTCGATGAGGGATGCAAAGGAGCATTTGATAAGTTGAAAGATATGCTCACCTCAGCACCTATTATTCAACCACCGGATTGGAACCTCCCATTTGAAATCATGTGTGATGCAAGTAATTATGCAGTTGGTGCTGTGCTTGGACAAAAAGTTGGAAGAGCCCATCATGCCATTTATTATGCCTCCAGAACACTTGATAATGCACAAAGCAACTATTCAACAACAGAAAAAGAACTTTTAGCTATTGTTTTTGCTTTGGAAAAATTTCGTCAATATTTGCTTGGTACTAAGGTAATTATTTATTCTGATCATGCAGCTCTCAAGTATTTGTTTTCAAAGAAGGAGGCAAAACCTAGGTTGATTCGGTGGATTCTCTTGTTACAAGAGTTCGACTTGGAGATACGTGATAAAAAGGGCACAGAGAATTTGGTTGCTGATCATCTGAGTAGATTGACCACAAGTGAAGAACCATCACCATTGAAGGACAGTTTTCCAGATGAGTACCTATTTTTTATTAAAGAGGCAGTCCCCTGGTATGCTGATATAGTTAATTACCTAGTTACTAAAACGCTGCCACATGATTTGTCTAGAGCTCAAAAAGATAGGATAAAGAGTGATGCTAAATATTATGTGTGGGATGACCCTTACTTGTGGAAACATTGTTCTGACCAAATTATTCGTAGGTGTGTCTCTCAACGAGAAATTCCTTCAATTTTAAAATTTTGTCATTCATATGCTTGTGGGGGACACTTTGGTCCTAAGCGAACAGCCCGTAAAGTACTAGAGTGTGGATTGTTTTGGCCTACTTTATTTCATGATTCATACATGTTTTGCAAATCTTGTGAACAATGTCAGAAAACTGGAACAATAGGACGTAGAGATCAAATGCCACTCACCCCTATTCTCGTTTGTGAAATATTTGATGTGTGGGGTATTGATTTCATGGGTCCTTTCCCTTCGTCTTATAGTAATGTTTACATAATTCTTGCTGTGGATTATGTTTCAAAGTGGGTGGAAGCTAAAGCCACCCGAACTGATGATGCTAAAGTGGTTGTAGATTTTGTCAAATCTCATATTTTTGTTAGGTTCGGGACGCCTAAAGCTATCATTAGTGATCGCGGGACTCACTTTTGCAATAGAGTGATGGAGGCTTTATTGAAGAAATACAATGTTACCCACCGCGTCTCTACTGCATACCACCCGCAAACTAATGGACAGGCTGAAGTATCCAACAGGGAAATCAAATCCATACTTGAAAAGACTGTCAACCCAGACAGAAAGGATTGGAGTCTACGGCTTGATGATGCACTTTGGGCTTACCGAACGGCCTACAAAACTCCTATAGGTATGTCTCCTTACCGTTTGGTATTTGGTAAACCTTGTCACCTTCCAGTAGAATTAGAACACAGGGCATATTGGGCCATTAAGCAGTGCAATATGAGAATGGATGAGTCGGGAGAGCAAAGAAAGTTGCAAGTGCAAGAGTTGGAAGAGATCCGCAATGATGCCTATGAGAACTCAAGGTAAATTGAAATTGTTTCCTGGTAAGTTGCGTTCTAGGTGGATAGGCCCTTTCCTTGTTACTAATGTATATTCTCATGGTGCAGTTGAAATTCAAGGATTGGATACGGGTAAGATTTTTAAAGTCAATGGACATCGCTTAAAACCCTTTTATGAAGGCTTTCCGGTATGTAATGTTGATCAATTCGATTTAGAATGCCCAACTTACACTAATTGAGCGATGGGAACGTCTAGCTAAAGACGTAAAAGAAAAGCGCTTCCGGGAGGCAACCCGAATTTCTTTTCCTTAGTTTAACAAGCACTTTTTATTCCTTTATTCATTTTCATCTGTTTGTTCATTTTTATTTATTTGTTTTATGATCCATGTAATTTTTTGAAGTGAAATTAACCTTGTTTTAATTTTTGGGCAGATTTGAACCTTCATCAGGACGTGGGCACGCTCTATGAAGAAAGCACTTGGTTCAAATAGTGGAGAAAAACATGAAATAAGGCGTGCCCACGCCTTAACCAAAGTGCACATCGGATTACAAGGTCAATTCTATCAACATGAAATAAGGCGTGCCCACGCCTTAACGAAAGTGCACCTCGGATTACATGCCCATTCTTCAGAACTTGGAATAAGGCGTGCCCACGCCTTAACCTATGTGCAGCTCGGATTTGAAAAAATAAAAAAATAAAAAAAAATTTAAAACCCTATTCTGACTCACAAAACCGCTCTCCTTCCTTCCTCACTAAACCATCATCTCCCCCGCCTCTCTCTATCACACTCACTAAACCGCCTCTCCACCGTCTCTCCCCCGCCCTTCTCTCCATCCATCTCCCTTGTGAACCGGGCGACGCCGCTGTAAACCGCCTCTCCCCTGCTATCTCCTCCCTTACACAACCACTTCCTCTTCTTCTTTTCAATCGCCACGGCGCCCTCTCTATCTCCTTTTCTTTCACCGTCGCGCCGTACCCATTCACCGCCGGCCACCGTTCAGCAACCCATTCCTCCCTCCACCTTTCATATCATCACCTATTCCCACTTCCAACATCCCCTTCACCCCTCTTCTGCACGACGCCGCTGCGCGCCCCCCTTCTCTCGACCCGCTGCGCGGTCTAGTTCCCCCAAATCCGCCGCCTGGCACAACCAACTACTCCCTCTCCACCTTTGTCCAAGACCGCAGCACACCCTTCGGCTCTCCACCGCGCGCCCAGTCGCCTAATTCTCTCCTTCACACACAGCAGCCTACCCTACAGTCCGCTACCAAACCACCGCCACCTGCTTTCTATCTTTCTCTCACTATCACACCCCCAACCTCCACGTCTCCTCACTCAATCCGTGACCTCGCCTCTGTCCCCAACCCTTTCTTTTATTATTCATCAACAAGAAAAACATCAATTTGCGAGTTATGGGCAGAAAAAGGAGGGTCAATCCAGTCGTGCAAGCTCAACAAAATCTGCGAGTTCGACTCCAATTGCTGAATCCAGTCCAACCCCGGAGAATGTCGATCCACCTGCACGCAAACGGGCTCGAATTGGTAAGGGAATGCACATTCTCCCCCCTTCTGAATCTGACTTGAATGGATGCCTGCATTTCAAAAAGAAAAAGGAGAAAGACAGGTATAAGCGAATGTGTGGTAAGGATATCGTTCCCTGTAAATACATTGATCAACAGACTATGGAAACTTTGCATATTGATATGAATGTGCGTGCATTGATTGATAATATAGGATGGCGTACTTATTTTTCAATTAAGCATCCTGCCTATATTGAACTTGTTAGGGAATTTTACACTACATTTGAATTTAAGAAACCGGGTGATTTCACGTTGAGTAGTCCTAGGGTGGTGCAATTTATACTTATGGGGAAAGATTTCAAACTTTCAATCACTGAATTTAACTTGACCTTTGGTTTTATTGATAAGGAATATTCTGAAACTGAGGAATATTTGAATAGTTCATGTGATTATAGTGAGAATTTTGAACCGGTTTCTTTATACAAAACATTGTCCACTTCTAATTTTTATCACCCGAGCAAGTCTAAAGATTCATTCCTTCGTGATCCGGCTTTAAAATATATCCATAGATTCCTTGCATTTACCTTCTCGGGTCGAAAAGATTCGGCTGCTGTTTTGTCAAAATCTGAATTTTATTTCTTGTGGTGCATGCTAAACAGAATCAAGGTGAATCTTGGTTATTGGTTAGCTTCCCAATTTGCTACTGTTTTGACAAACAAACGTCCTTTAATATTGGGGTCTTTGATCACGCATTTGGCTGTTCATGAAAATTTGATTGACCCCGATAATAATGATCTTCATATTGCTTGTGAAATGCAACCATTGGACTTACACTGTTTGGAGATCATGGGTTTAGTTTGGAAGGATGCAGGTACATTTAAATTTCAGGCACCAGGACCTATTGCCCCTCAAATCTCACGCACAATTCCTACCACAGGTAGCACTGCAATGGCCATAATTCCTTATCATCCTTCCACATCCACATCTACAGGACCTGCTGCAGACCATTCTGATGACCGACTTGGTAGAATGGAACGTCGACTTGCACGAATAGAAAAGAATCAACATGCCTTCTTTGCTCACATGGGATTCACTCCTCCTTCACCACCATCCAGCTCTTAGCTGTTTACCTTCAGGGAAGTCCTCTATTTTCATATTTTTGCATTTACATTTCTGTAACATTGAGGACAATGTTCGAACTAAGTGTGGGGGGAGGGTTTTTATGTGTTTTTGCTAAAATTTTTGAATGTTGATTCATTTTCATTTTAGTTGAGCCTCAGTTTGCTGTTTTAGTTGTGATTTCATTTTATTTTCCTTTGTCTTTCATGTCCGTTCTGTTTGACAAGAAATTTGAAAACTCTCTTCTTCATTCTGGATTTTACCGATGCTTATCCCTTTATGATCTGATTGTTGTGAATTATTGAGATGAATTGAGGCACAGTAGGGAATGGCATGAGTAGTTGAATTCTTGTTTACTGCACGGGATTGATTGCTCTTGATGGTGGATTGAATGAAGGGTGTGTGGGATTTGATGCAAATTGACCCTGTTTTTGTGAGCTTTTGAGCCTCTTGAGCATTTGCATTTATATATATATATACACGACGCTATGCTCCGCTCCTTTGACTGTGTGATTGCCATGTATAGTTGATCTCTTCTAGAACTTGCTTTGTTATGCATGTTGAGATGCCTCTTGGTAATTGGATGCACTAATTAAGTAAGGGCACTTAGGTTAAGCCAAATTTAGCTTTCTTGAAATGCCTACCTTGAAATATACCCCCTAGAAAGCCACTTTTGAGCCATAGCCTTTTTGTTGAAAATTAACCACAATACAAGCCATGAGAAATCCTATTCTTTGCTAATCCTCCATTATTTTGAACCTTGCATTGAAGGGATATATATGCTTATTCATATGAGCTTCGATATGTTCTGGGTTGAGATTGAGAGATTTTGGGAATAAAGATCCATGATTATGCAAGTCTCATTATTCTTTTGAGAAGTGGTAATGTGAAAGAAAAGTTGGGGATAAAGTATTCGAGTTACAATCTACGATGTTCTATTATCCATGAAAAAAAATATATATATATATATATAAAAAAAAAAAAAAGAAAGAAAAAGCAAAAGAGAAAAAGAAGGGAAAACATGATTGTGAAGCAAAGAAGTGCAAGTGAAATTGTTCGAGAATGATTTGATTGAAAACAATACATGAAGTTTGACTGAGCTCTTGTGAATATGTTTGTGTAGTTCCTTCGATGAAATAGCCAAAAATATATCCTCCTTATCCCACCTTACCCAAGCCCCATTACAACCAGTGTTAAGACCCTTACTTGCATTCAAGACCACTGGTGGCTCCGACGTGATATATTAGCAAGCCTATGGTAAGAATTTTCTATGCATTGGCTTGAGTGTTCACATATATATTTTATACCCTAAACACTTTGAGCGAATTGTGCGAATCTAATGCGAGGCATTGAATCCCATTGCATGTGAATTTCGAAAAATTGTTGAGGTGATTGGTCTTTTGTTGGTAGATTGGGATTTATTCTATTTTTGCTTGTTCTTTGCTTGTGTCACGATTTAAATCTTTAAGGCATGATGGATTGGGTTGTGGATGGATAGGTGAAGGTAGAAGAATGAATGATGTTGAGAGCCAACTCATAAACTTGGTCTGATTTATAATAAGAATCCTGACACTAGTGCAGAAAGTTATGCCCTTTTCTTCGAAACAACTCATTTTGCCAATTTTCGATCCAATTCTTCCTCAAACTCAACACCAATCGTCCTACATCATATCTTCTCACCTGTGAAGAACTTGACCCCGAGTTATAATCTGGATAAAGTGGAACATCATCACAAAATTCATAGAGATCAGCTACATTGAAAGTGAAAGAAATGTTCATATCAGCAGGAAGGTCGATTACATAGGCGTTGTCATTCATCTTCTTGATCACCTTGTACGGTCCATACTTTCTTGGCTTCAATTTTTTATAGGAACCAACCGGGAACCTCTCTTTATGCAGGAATACCATAACTTGATTACCTTCAACAAACAATTTCTCACGTCTCTTGACATCTACACAGCCTTATACTTCGTAGTCTTCTCCTCCAATCGTGACTTCACTTCTGCTTGAACATCACGAACTTGCTCAGCCAAGTTCTCGGTAGCCATACTTGTTCCAGCCAACTTGGGAATCTTGCCAGATCCAAAGCATGTTTAGGCGGCTACAAATATACCAAAGCAAAAGGAGATTTACCAGTAGCAGTGTGAAATGCATTATTATACGGGAACTCTGCTTGTGCCAGAGCCACATCCCATTGTTTCGGTTTGTCCCCACAAATACTCCGAATTAGATTTCCCAGCGGGCGGTTCAAGTTCTCAGTTTGGTCGTTGGTCTGGGGGTGTGTAGTGCTACTGAACTTGAGAGTAGTATCCATCTGACGCCATAATGTGATCCAAAAATGGCTAAGGAACTTCAAATCCTTATCAGAGGTGATGGACTGCGGGATCCCATGTAGGCGAACAATCTTATGAAAGAATAGTTGCGCCACATGAGAAGCATCTGAAGTCTTCCTGCAAGGGATAAAATGCCCCATCTTGTAGAACCTGTCAAGTACCTGATATGACGCATATTTGCTATTTAAATTGTGATATTTTATCTTACTCCATTGATTTTAAATGCCTAAATTATGGATATTAATCATATTTTGTGTTTTGTGGATTAGATGGAGGAGTTGGAACAAAATGGACTCAATATCACAAATTAAAAGAGCAAGTTTGGAACTCAAAAAGTTTACAATCAGATCAGGACTTTGAATAAGGCGTGGGCACGCCTTATTAATTCTGAAAGACAGCAACCTCAAATATTTAATGGGCTGGACTTGTGGACATTATTTTATAACTCACTTATGAGACAATTCCAACAACAGCAATTTTATTTAACATAGAATGCGGCACATGTTTTGGGCTGGGATTACTCAATTATTATTCAGGCCCAACCTAACCTAGATGAGAGGTCGGCAGCAAACGTGAGAGGAAGAAAAGTGGAGGCGGGGAAATATTAAAGAAAGGACCAGAATTGCTGGAGGAAGAACAATTGGCTGGAGGGGAACGATTGCTGGCTGCGAAAAGAGAATTGTTGGCAGGAAGAACAATTGCTGGAGGGGATTGCTGGGAGAAAGAAACAACAGAAAAGAGGAAAAGGCAATCACGACTTTGATTTGTTGGGGAGTTTAACTCTTTATTTTTCTTTTATTATTTTTAGCTTTTATTTTCCAAATGTTTATGGATAGCTAATTAATTTTTCCAGTTCAAGGTTATTCAAAGTTTGATTCGCCAAGAATTGTGAGATCTAATTAAATTTAATTTGTTCTTTAATTGTTTTCTATTTATATGTCTTTTGCTTATGAATGAAGTTGTTGTTTTGATTGATTAATTCAAAGTGCACGTTGTTTTAATTGTCAAAATAATACTTAGCCAATTAGAAATATAAATCCGTAATTGTTTAGGTTTTCTAATACAGGTGGCAAATAACATAGTTAATTATAGGCTGATTTTTGACTCATGTTATGAAGATATATAACCTAGCTTAAATAAATCACGCGTGTGAATTTATTGGTTAGAATTGGTAGTCTCTCTAGAAATTAATGCTATTAGTAAATTAAATCCTATGATCGTATCTAGGGTTGTTTATTGATTAGGGAAATAATCAACGAGCGTCTCTTGATTATCAATAAAGTAAGGAGAGATAGGTTGTTAGATCGTATCAATGTCCATAACCAATTTAGAGAATGAGTAAAGGATTTTATTTTTGCATCTATGATCAATTCTGTGAATCAATACTGAGATTATACCTTGGGCTGGATATTTATTTAATTTGATATTTTCAACAATTTTAATTTCGAATTCGTTTATTTACAAACTGATTTTACATTTAAAATTCAAAACCCCCCTTTATTTTTAATTCATTGCTTTTAATTTTTCCGAGGAATTAAATCTAACCAGTCTCTGTGGATTCGACCTTGCTCACCACTAATACAATTTATTTTTTTAGAGCAAGAAAATATTATTATTTGTTGGATTCGACACCCATCAGTACCACAAAAACATAATCGACTCCAAAATAAAATATATTGACAAATCCTCCCATATGCCGTTCGGTACGGGCAAAGGCGTTTAGAGACCTGTATTCTGCGCTTGCCGTTTAGAAGTCTAACACACAAAACACTTGTGAACAAAATTACCCACGTCACGTTTCAACTGAGGCCAGTAATACCTCTCAGTTACTCCACTGATAGTTTTGTCACGCCCCAGGTGACCACTCAAACCAACTCCATGTAACTCCCTAATCAGTTGTTCCCTCAATGAGTTTCTTAAAATGCATAACTGCTTAACATGGAACAGGTATTTATCAACCAAATGGAACTCCCCTTCTGTTTGCTTCAGAACACACTTATCCCACACCTTGGCAAAATCCTCATCATCAGCATATAATTCTTTCATAAACTCAAACCCGTTAACTTCTTATTGCATTGTTACCAGCAAGCTTGCACGCCGACTCAAGGCATCTGCTACATTATTCAAGGCTCCAGATTTGTGCCTCAAAACAATTGAAAACTTCTGCAAATAGGTTGACCACCAAACATGCATGTTGCTTAAACTCCCCTGACTATTCAGATACTTTAATGCTGGTCAGTGTAGAGAACGAATTCCTTATGAATCAGATAGTGCTCCCAATGTTTTAGAGCACAAACAAGGGCATAGAATTCCTGATCATAAGCACTCCATTTTCGACGGGTGTCACTTAATTTTTTACTTCAGAACGCCACTAGTTTCTTCTCTTTTGAAAAAACTACCCCAACCCCAATGCCACTAGCATCGTACTCCACTTCGAATAATTTTTCAAAGCTGGTAAAGCAAGGATCGGAGTAGTGCACAACTTCTCTTTGATCACTGCAAAGGTCGTGTCTGCTACCTAAACCCAATGGAATTTACATTTCTTCAGACACTCGGTTATAGGGGCCACAATCCTGCTAAAATCTCTAATAAATCGACAATAAAATGTCATCAACTCATGGAAACTCCTCACCTCTCCTACTATCTTTAGCGTAGGCCACTCACGAATGGCTTTCACCTTCTCTTCATCTACCAATATCCCCTCCGAACTGAACACATATCCCAAGAATAATAATTTTTCTATCGGTCAACTGCACTTCTTAAAGTTAATAAACAGTTTGTTCATGGACAACACCTCCAACACAGCCCGAAGATGCTCCATATGATCACTCTCACTCCGACTATAAATCAAGATATCGTCAAAATAAACAACTACATATTTTCCAATGAAAGGCAGCAGTACCTGGTTCATAAGCCTCATAAACGTACTTGTTGCGTTCGATAGCCCAAAAGGCATCACCAACCACTCATAAAGTCCATCTTTTGTTTTGAAAGTTGTTTTCCATTCATCACCTGGTTTCACTTGAATCTGATGGTAACCACTGGGCAAATCAATTTTTTGGAACACCCTTGAACCCTCCAACATGTCCAGCATGTCATCTACCACGGAATTGGGAAGCTGTACCTGACTGTTATTTTCTTTATTGCGCGACTATCAACACACGTCCTCCAACTGACATCTTTCTTTGGAACCAGCCATGCTGGAACAACACATGGACTCATGCTCTCTCGAATAAACCCCTTCTCCATTAACTCCTCTACTTTCTCTTGCAAAATCTGCTTTTCCTTGGGACTCATCCGATAGTGTGGTAGATTTGGAAAACTCGCTCCTGTAACCAAATCAATATGGAGTTGAATGTCCCTCAAAATTCGAAGGTCACTCGACAAATCATTTGACACCAACTCACTGAATTCCGACAACAGATTCTACACCATTTTTGGTACCACGACTTCCTGCCCCTCTTTCCCTTATACCACCAACGCCTTCACTACCACTACGTGTACTTCCTGCGCTTCTTTAACCCCAGATCTCAACTCAAGTATGGATGTAACCGGGGAGAGCAAAGACTGATTTTCTGCTACAGCCTTATGTGAACCACCAACTCAGCTTCGCCTCAGAATCATTACTATTTTCCTATCTTCCCAATTGAAGACATAAACATTGTTGTGCCCCCTATAGGTCACATCAAAATCAAACTGCCAAGGGCGACCTAGTAACACGTCTTGCATCCATGTCGACCACGTCGCAGACCACTTCATCGCGGTAGTGTTTTCTAATTGAGATAAGATCCCTGCACACCTCAGTCACGCTAACCTTAGGATCTTTTTGAATCCACCCAATCACATACAACCTTGGATGTTTTTCCACTCGCAACATCAGATGTTCTACTAGCCTCTTGGACGCAAAGTTCTCATAACTCCCACTGTCAACAATTAGATCATAGACTTTTCCCTGAACACTGCAGCAAGCTTTAAAGATGTTGTTCCTTTGTAAGGTAACTTCTAATTTTTTCGAACACATGACTCGCTGAATTACGCAGCTTACATGTTCTCCATGTTCCTCTGCAATTCTGCTCCATCCAACAGATCATCTGTGGCTCCTCCTTCCTCCTCATACTGATATATCTAATCCTCTTCTCCAGTTTCTACAAATTTTACTGGTCTCCTGGATAGACACTCATTCGAACGATGACCGGGCTGTCCACACCTGTAACACTTTATTCCGTCTGTTTTTGCACATGGATTTGGTGCCCGTGGTGTCTCTTTTATAGCAGTGGTTGGTGGATGAGCTCCTATAGGGTAATTACCAGTAGCAGTATTATGTTGCCCTGATCTATAATGTTCTTAGCTTGGTTCTACCCATCGCCTGGTGAAATTCGGCCCCTGTTCACATTTGTATAGGATGACTCTCCCATGTCCCTCTTATAATTGGAAAAATGATGGGGCTTTTTCTCCATTAGTTCCGCATTTAAAGCCAAGTTATGTGCTTCATCCATTGTCCAAATGACCTACAAGCCATTTTTATCCTGAATGGAAGGCTTCAATCCTCCCAAATATCTAGAAACTTGTTGTCCCTCAGTCTCGTTCAAGTTATTACGAACAGATAACCTCGACGATTCCTCAGTATAATCAGCCACATATTGTTTCCCTATACACAGTTTTGAAAACTCTGAAAAATAAATTGCTCATAATCTGGAGGTAAAAACCTATTCATCATGAGTTGTTTCATCGGCCTCTAGGATCGCACATGAGCTTTACCTTGAAGCCTCCTATCCATTTGTAGTTTTTTCCACCAAACAGTAGCCCCGCTCCTCAATTTATAAGACACCAGTTTAATTTACCGCTCCTCGGCTACTTTAGTAAATTTAAAAAATCTGTTAACTTCAGAAATCCAATCCAAGAATTCCTCAATCTGTAATTTCCCATAGAACAATGGAATGTCTGCACTGATTTTGTAATCAAGTTGATTTTGGATCTGTTGATGGTTCCCTTGATATTCCGCAAAGTCGTCCTCAGAATCCTCATCGTTGAAAGCTTCTAACTGAATGTGCCTCACTGCCCTAGGTGGTCGTCCACCTCCATGACGACTAAGGGTGACTCCCTCAACTCCATCTCAGTTGGAAATGGTTGGAGCTTTGACAGCAGGAGCATTAGGATTAGGTTGCTGCCTCAACAGTTGTAGTAGTATGCCCTCCAACCTCTCCATCATTTGTCGTTGCTCGTCAATTGTCGCCTACAAATCTGCATCACCTTCCCTGCGACCAGCGTCGCAAGGAAATCTTTCAACTTCGTTGGCCATCAAATAAGGCAAATCCTCCCTCCGATACCACTTGATGCAGGACGAAAGTATTAAGGTTTGCCAACGTAATCCCCAAATAAAGAAAAAACTATGAAACTCAAGAAATATATTCAAAAACGAAATTCTGCTATTCAAGAAAATAAAGAGTCTTTAAATAGCCTTGAAAAACCCTAATTTAAGCAAAAAGACGAAACTAGACACCCACTTAATTAAATAATGAAAAACGCTAAAAATAGAAAAACTTCAATCGCCCGGAAGACTGCCTTAAACTACAAATTTGGAGATGGAATTAACCTCAATGGGTAAACCCAGGTTGGGATATTGTAGAATGTTTTGAGATGTTTTAGAAAACATATTATAATAAGGATTCTGATACCGATGCAGAAAGTTATGCCCTTTTTTCGAAATAGCTCCTTTTACAAATTTTCGATCCAATTCTCCATCAAACTCCAACACCAATCGTCCTACATCAAATATATAAAAATTGAATTCCACGAGACCTTCCAAATTTATTACCGGATTTATTTTTCATTGCATCTCAATAAAATATGTCATGTTTTAGAAACCGGATGTGTATTCAATTTTTATATTGTATTCGCTCATTGAGATATTTGTGGTTCGTATGAGAACTTTTAGGATGGCATGAAAATGTGGAGAAACAGAATCATGGAAATACAATGGCACCAGTGGTCCAAGGAGGAATGAGTAGATAAGCCACTTCTCCAACTGTTTGCTTCCAATTACAATAATTGCCCAATCTCAAAGGATTGGATGTTGACATTTTATGTTACTGAGACATTTATCTGTTTGTCGCGTTGGATTGAATTATGTTGTTGTTGACTTTTTTAAAGTCTATGTAAGTTCAATTTTCACATTGTGATAAAAATAATATTAAAACATAAAACAGGTAATTAAATATTATGAATATTTAGTTTGTTATTTTAGCTTCAAGATTTTGCACCAGAAAATAATATATTTCTTGTACGTTTAAAATTGAAACCAAAATCAAAATTCATTAAAATGGTATAGCAAGTTCATGTTGATGCTATACTGATCCAGTTTTAAGCGGCCAATATGTAATAAACCCAACGAGTTTTCCTAATTTTCCAAATAGAAATAACAACTTGAAAGTTTTCAAATTGAATCTAACCATATTTAGTATTGCGAGGAAGCGGCAAATTATGGAACATATGCATTTAGCTAGAAATGTTTGAAATTGAAGAGCGTATATTTAGAAACTCACACACCCAAGTGAAGATTGAAGGAAACTTGAAGAATTCTTATTATCACTTGAACTCAACTTAATTCGAATGGCTACAATTCATAGGGTATTTATAGGTGCTAAAATGAGATTCCATACATTCACCTATCTAAGTTCATGCATAAAATCAAAAGATACATTCATGTATTGCTCCATATTCATAAATAGAAACTTCTAGGATTTTCATGAATTTAATTTATTTTTTCAACATCCCCCCTTAAACTAGATTCATTACTCCAAGTAAAAATCGCAACTTTTGAAAAACATCAAACTTTAAGCGCTTCGTGAAAATATCCAAAATTTGGTCTTGAGACTTCACGAAATCAAGCTTCACTTCTTCCTCGGATATGAAATCTCGAATAAAACGATACTTAGTATCAAATAAGATTGCTGATTTTACTGTGGAGGTGTTGGTGGTGGAGTATTAGGTTGCACCAAATCTTCTTCTTCATCATCATCAAAGAATGGACTGAATTTGTAATCTTCTTCCGGAAGATTCCATTCCCAAGCACTTTCTTCATCAAATTCAACATCTCTACTAATAATAATTTTTCCACTACTTGGATTGTATAGTTTATAACTTTTGGAATTCTGATCATAACCAATAAAAACATACCTTGTACTTTTATCATCAAGTTTGGTCCTTTTTCCATCCGGAATATACGTGTTGACTATGCTCCCAAAAACTTGCAAGTGAGCAACACTTGGCTTGATGCCTCTCCAAGCTTCTTGTGGTGTATTTCTGTCAACACTTTTAGTATGACAACGATTTGTCAAGTAAACCACACAATTAACAGCTTCGGCCCAATACTCCTTCAGCATGTTTTTGCTCTTCAACATGCCTCTCGCAATGTTAAGAATAGTCCGGTCCTTTCTTTTGGCTTCTCCATTTTGTTGTGGTGAATATGGAGTTGTCATGGAGCGATGAATGCCAATTTTCGCACAAAACTCCTTGAATGCATTTGAGGTGAACTCACCACTCTATCGGACCAAAGAGCTTTAATATGGTGACCACTTTGTTTCTCCACCATTGTCTTGAATATTTTGAAAGTTTCAAACGCCTCCGATTTTTCCTTCAAAAAATACATCTAAGTTTTGCGGGATTAATCATCAATGAAAAGTGCAAAATAATTTTTCTTACCAAGCGATGATAACTTGATTGGTCCACATACATCTGAGTGAATCAACCCAAATGGATGTGAGCTCTTCTCATAGACTCTTTCGAAAAACTCTCTCTTGCTTGTTTGCCAAAAAGACATCCCACAGAAAGTTGGTTTGAATGGTTTATGGAGGGCAATCCTTGCAACATTCTTTCTTTGCTCGTTAATTTTACATCAAAATTCAAATGCCCAAGCCTCATATGCCATAACCAAGATGATTCTTTAAAACAAGACTTCAAACACATAGGGACGTCACTTTGAATGTTTAACAAAAACATTCTATTCTTTGTCATGGGTACCTTGGCTAGCAGTCTTCCATCTTCATCTTTCATAGACAAAATTTTATTTTTAAGTGTATGTCATAATTTTTCTCCAAAAGTTGTCCCAAACTTAAAATGTTACTTTTCATGTTCGGCACATAAACATTAGAAATAAATTGATGGCTTCCATCTTTCAACCGAATCAAAATCGTACCTTTCCCTTTCACTTGAACTTTTGAAGAATCTCCAAAAGTAATTTTGCCCCAAGAGATTCATCCAACTCCATGTTCACTAATATCTCGCAACGCGAGATACATCCGTAAATGTACCGATCGTGAAAAGTAATAAGTGAACCTAAGAGTTCGGATTATCGTTCCAACAGAGACTGCTATTAAGTATAGAAATATTTCAGTTCTAAACCCTATTTGAACGGACGAAAGAATTTGTTGTTTTAAACTAAAACTAATAAAATTAAACTAAAGAATTAAAATGCGAAATTGCTTTTGTTTTTAAAAATGATTGTAAGGTTGTTGGGATTTACGATTTCACCTAGGTAATTAAACTAACTCCAATTCTAGTTTTATTTCCTAATATAATGTATATTGAAATTCCTCTCTTGAGTTTAAGTCAAATCTACCTAAATAAGTCAACCATGTATCTTTACAGAGAGTCCGAATATTCCTTATCTAGATGCATAACACACAAGAATTTACACACGATCGCAATAATAACAAGAGTATATCTCCATCTCTTGTTCAATTACGGGATTTATTACCGAGATCTAAGTTATTAACTCACCTCTCGGATTATGGAAATAACTCATATAATCATGAATAAGTGGCCATATAATCATGAATAAGTGGCCAGTTCAATCACGTATTAAGAATAATAATAAATCAATACATGCAACAAAATCATTAAAACATGGAATATGGAATTTAAATAGTAAAACTAGGTTACATCCTTCGTCCTAACATAGAGTTTAATTACAAATCATAATTAAAGAGCAAAAACAACAATAATAAACGTTCATTGAAAATAATATAAAGAAAGGAACGCTTGCACCAAGTATCCATTCTTCAATTATCTTCAAATCACGCCCCTTTGCGATGCTTGATTCCTCAAGAATTTGATGTTGAATTCTCAATTGTGGCTTGTTCTTAGGATAGGAAAAGGTACAGAATTCATGCCTCTAATGTTTAATATATAGATGTTGGAGAAACCTAGGTCAAAAAGGGAGAAAACCAGATAAAAATAGTGGAAAATCCCAAGTCGCGGCCTAGTGGAAAGTCGCGCAATCGCGCGACACACATTGGCACGATCGCGTGGACATGGTCAAAACTCTCGGGTGATTTTTTAACATCTTCGCACAATCACGCGCTTTGATAGCCGGTAATCACGTGGTTAGAACTGTTGAAGCAATTTCAATCTTTCCCGACTGTGTAAGTTAGTCCCCATCTTTTAATTGCAGTTTCGGTCCTCAACTTCCTATTATGGCAATTTAGTCTCCCAACTTTTGAATCTTCTCAATTTGCTCGTTTCAGCTCTCAACTCCTTCAATTGATTCCTCCAACTTCTGATTTATTCACTTTGGCCCCATGAACCTTTCCCGGTTGTTGTCACAAACTTCTCAATCGCTCAATTAAGCTCCAATTAGCATCCAATTGTGCGTTTTTCCCATCAATTGCTTCATTCTCATGTTTTTTGGGATATTTTCTGTAATGTAAATAGATAACTACAAATTAAATAGCATTTATTCTAAAACGAAAAATAATTTGTTCTAATTTTGATATATAAATAAGTGTATAAAATACACTTATCAAATACCCCCAAACTAGAACTATTATTCGTCCTCGAACAATGTAAAACTAACCTAACAAATCAAATAATAATAAAATGCAAATATTTTTTTTTGTCAACATGTATACCAAATGCCTCAATAATCCAAACAAATTCACACTTCAGCGAGAGTTATGAATAACAAAGTAAAATAAGTCTAGTTATGTAATGCCAGATTTTCAAATGTGTGTGTGAATAGCCAAAGTCAAACTCCTACTCTTAAAAAGGATATACTTAACACTGTGTAGCTTGTTATGCACAATCAAGTCCGAACCTCATGTGATCATCTAATGATTCTAGTGAATTTCCTTTCATCGCTCATGGATGATCACAACTTACTATTTTTCTCTCACATCCCTTGTTTATGTATAGTGGTTTCTAAATATATTCTTTGCGTTTTCCACATAAGATAGTCAGAATTAGAAACATGCATGCACAACAAGTCAAAAGTAAGCAATCCCTAACCCTACATGCTTCATCTCCCCAATTATAGTCAATAAAGCTTATACAAAACAAATTTTTTTTATGGACGACTTTTTTTGTTCTTTTTCTTTCATGTCTTTGTCTTTTACCATCTTTGTACAATACTTTTCTCATTTATTTTCTATGTGACCCCTTTAGCGAGCTTTGAGTCAGTGACTCCCAAACTAGACAACTTTAGGACATCAGGTTTGAAAGACCCCTCAGACTTAATTGCTCAAGTCACACAGTTGACATCGAAAAGTTAAAGTGTTTTATTGTATTATGTGTAAGTCCACTCTTTGTACTTGCTTTCTAATTGACCCATATGGCGAGCTTTAGGTCGGTGACTCCCAAACTAGACGACTTTAGGGCACCAGGTTTGAAAAACCCCTAAGACTTAATTATTTGAGTCAAAAAGGCATTGAAGAGTAGAATGATACTTTTAGCATTTTTCTGTTTTATGCTGGTTATGGTTTATACCCGTTGACCAAACTGCTTTAACCAAAGTGCAAAATCAAGAACCACATACCTTCAACCCATCAATACATGCATATTCTAACCATTTTACCCCCAAACTTGCTTTTCAAGCTATGTTTGGTTCTAATTTAGGGAAGGGATGTCTAATCAAGTAAGTTTTTCAAGTCATTTCTAAGTTCAAGGTGCATAAGACTTTCCCCACACGAGTTAAACAAATCCCTACACAAGTATTTATCCAACAATGGCTATGTGCGCAAAGGAGATGAAATCTAGAAAGTGATATCTAGTTCATAAAATTCATGTTTTTATGTTGTCCAATTATTCAAGCCAGAGCACAATTTGATTCATATTGTATCCTAGGCAATAAACATGTCAACAAGTTTTTTTTTTTTTTTTTATATAAATCCCAATAAAATCGAATGAACACGGAATGAATGGTAAGGAGATCTTCCACCCCAAACTAGAAGAAAACATTGTCCTCAATGTTTGTCACATAGATAACAATATGCAAAACAAGACAAAAGAGAGAAAACAAGAACTTCCCAGGTGTATTGGAGATGTCTCATTGCTTTGAAGCTTCTTTTTTATAGCACTTTTGGATGAATTTGACCATTTTTTGTATTGCCCAACTTGATTATAGGTGTTTTGATTGGTTTTTTTCTTGCAAGCAAAAGATAAATAACATTAGAAGTCATAAACACCAATTATAAATAATGTAAGCTCAAAGCAATACCCCCAAAGTAAAGTTAAGGCAAAATCTTGAATTTTCAAAGATGGTCGACCACACATATTCACGCCCAACATTGCCTAGAAAAACTCAAATTTTCCCTAGCCATCCTTTTATATGTTAAAGTTCAAAACATGGTCTAAAACATATTAAAAATCCAAGTCATTTGTAGAACAAAAGGGTCATGAAAACTATGGAGAAGTAGGGTGAATTAATTTTCAGGTGCAATGGCCTTGCAATGGGGCTACCATGATGCATAAGTGACTTCCATGATTTTCTTGCAATTAAATGAACTAACGCATGTACTAATCACACACAATCTATGATAAACATGTCATGAAAATAAATGCTCGGAAGAATTTCTCAAATTAGCACAAAAATCTCTTTGTAGCATTTCATCAAACACTTAATGTGCATTGTCAAAATCCAAGAATATGTATAGAATTGAAAACTTGGTTTGACCCAAAATTTTCATCTAATAAATCATGTCCACATATTCCAAATGCTAACCTAAGCCCATACTTCAATTCTCTTTAATTCAAAATCACAAATTTATAAAGAGGTTCACAATTTTGCATAAACTTCGAAAGAGAAGAGGAATTCATACCTTTGATTTGATTTTGAAGTGAAGTGAGCAATTAATTTGATGCAACAACATGTTGATGATATGCACAAATGATAAGAGATCATATTTTGAGTGATTTAGGGAGAGAAAACTAGTTTGGGAAGTTTAAAAGTGAAAGAACCAAGTGCAATACTTAAACTACCGATTTGTCATCCAGCAAAGCCACTCTATCGCGTGGTATAAATATATGTGATCACGTAGGCTACACCTATAGGTATTTTCTATTTTTAATCCAGGTGAACGATCGCGCATTGTTACTGCAGCGTGATAGCCCAGTAGTTCCGGCAGAAGTTAAAAAAAATTCTTCTTTTGAGTTTCTACCCGTTTTTAATCCCCTAATCACTTCATGATCTATGTTATGGCCTTCCAATGATAAACTTCATGAACTAAACTAATGTGTGTGTGAGTTGGGATGACAATTAAAATCTTAGCCTTAAACAAAATATGCAAAATTAAAAACATACCTAAACATGCAAAACAAGAGCAACAAGAAAAAGTATCCTAACATGCAACCATGCTAAACACTTTAAAACATGTTACCTATCATGCATATATTTAGAACTAGCAATGAAATAAATACTTAAAACGTTGTAAATACAAGGGAAGAAAGGTTGGGTTGCCTCCCAACAAGCACTCCATTTTAAGTCTCGAGCCCGACTTTTTGTACATCAACATCATGGAGGCATGAATGATCATCTTGAACCCCTGCACAACTTGCAATTACCTACCTTGCATTTTTCCACTCATTTTCTCACTTTCTTGAATTCCAAGACCTCCTTTTTCGCTGTTGTTGAGGGATGTTAGGTTTTTCCTCATTTTTCAAGTTATTGCCATCCTTCTTAGCCTTTATGAACTCATGTTTTATGTTTGGAGCATCCTCCATCTTAATCCCATGCTTCAAATTTTCTTTGGGCTTCTGAAATAAGCCTTCCACCTTGAAACAGCTTTTATTTTGAACTCAAGATCTTTTCTTGGCTTGATGTTAAAAATGACTTGTTCATTCTCGAACTTAAAAATGATCTCTCCCTTTTCGATGTCGACTAGGGATCTTCCCGTAGCGAGGAACTGCCTTCCAAAGATGATGGGCATTTAAGTGTCCTCTTCCATGTCCAGGATCACAAAGTCGACTGGAAAGAAGAATTTTCCCACTTTCACATTCTCAACTATCCCATAAGGATATTGAATTGATCTGTTTGCCAGCTTCAAAGTGATGTTTGTTGGTTTAGACTCTCCCAAACTAAGTTTCATGTACACAGATAAAGACATTAAATTAACACTATCCCCTAAATCACACAAAACATTATCAAAACTAAACCAATTGTATAAGGAATAGAGAAACTCCCTGGATCTTTCAATTTCTGTGGCAACTTCTTCTGTAAGATAGCACTGCATTCTTCACTGAGAGCTACTGTTCCATAATTCACCAGCTTTCTTTTGTTTGACAACATTTTCTTCATGAACTTCAAGTAAAGTAACATTTTGGCTAAAGCTTCAGCAAATGGGATATTTATGTGCAGTTTCTTAAAAATTTCCAAGAATTTACCAAACTATTATTCCAACTGATGCTTCCTTTGTCTTTGTGGATATAGGATGTGAGGCATATAAGCTTTGACTGGGGGTGGAACTCTAACTTATTCTTTAACTTTTTTTTGAACATCTAAAGTAGGCCCCTGTTCTTTTTCGCTCTGTTGTTCTTCCACCACATTCTGCCTCTAATTCTTCTTCTTTTCATATTCTTCAACAATTACTTCAGGTAATGGAACCCCACTCCTTGTTGTTACTGCATACACATGCTCACGAGGATTTGTTTCAGTGTTGCTTGGTAACAGTCTAGGTTGTCTATCTGTTCTATAAGCTACCAACTGCCCCATCTAATTTTTCAAGTTCTTTATCTCAGTTGCTTGACTTTTTAATTCATCATTCTGATTTTTGACCAACTGGATTAACATATCCATG
The DNA here is from genome assembly GCA_963555705.1 of Ligustrum vulgare. Lineage (NCBI taxonomy): Eukaryota > Viridiplantae > Streptophyta > Magnoliopsida > Lamiales > Oleaceae > Ligustrum > Ligustrum vulgare. The sequence continues at coordinate 20,099,958 of OY743169.1, read as the reverse complement.
TTCTCCTTCATTGTATTCTAAACTTGCTGTTGTTGAAATCCAAGTGGACGCTGAACATTCTGATTGTTAGATCATGAAAAATATGGGTGGTTCTTCCATTCTGGGTTTGCAAGTTTGTGAATAAGGACCACCCTACTGCCTGTTTCCCACGAAGTTGACTTGTTCTGAATTAGATTAATTCTGTTGCATGGGACAAAAATTCACAGCGTGATTTTCAAAGCAAAAATCACACAGAGCTGTCTTCACTGAGTTTACTGACTGCACACCCATGCTGTCAATTTTCTTTGTCAAAGCATCCAACTTAGCATTCAATGCTGTATCTCACTAACTATAACAATTCTCCCAGACTTTGGTGTAGATAGATCTGAATACCACTGGTAAATGTTTGCAGCTATCATCTCAAAAATCTCATACACCTCTTCATAAGTCAAGTCCATTATTGATCCATCTACTGCATAATCAACATGTTTCTTGTTTTCATTTGTCAAACCATTGTAAAATGTTTGCACCAAAATCCATTCTATTATTCCATAACTCGGACACTGACGAACTAGCTCATTGAACCTTTCCTAACCCTCAAAAATAGATTCTCCTGACTGTTGATTGAATGAAAGGATTTCATGCCTAAGCTTTGACATCCGGCCTAATGGGAAAAACTTATCTACAAGCTTCTGTCTTAGACTTTCAAATATAGTGATAGTGTGTAGAGGCAAAGAATAAAACCATGCTTTTGCTTTGTCTGCTAGAGAGAATGAAAACAGTTTTAACTTCACGGCATCATCTGGTACTACGTTCATGTGCTGCATATCACACAATTCCAGAAAAGTCCGAAGATGTGCATGTGGGTCTTCAGATGGCAATCCATGAAAAATAGCCAAGTTTTGGATCAAGGAAATCAATGAGGTCTTGATCTCGAAATTGTTGGCTGGGATTGCAGGAGGCACGACGCATGTCCTAATATTCCCCACATAGGACACCATGTACTCTCTCAACACAAGTCTCCCACGATTAGGTTGCTGTTCAACATCAACTTTTGGCAAATTATTTTTATTATTCTAATTGTTCTGATTTCTGTTATCTGCCATGGCTAAATTTGTTTGTTAAGCTACTTCCAACTGTTGTCTGCGCCTCTGTCTAAAGGTGCGTTCGATTTCTGTATCAAGAGGAATCAAATCAAAAGACTTAGACCTTAGAGATGGCAATGAGGCAGGTTTGGGGTGGGTACCCCGCCCTGCGCCCCGCCTCATGAGAAGATTATCAAAACCATACCCGTGCCCATTAACTGTTAAATCAAAACGGGGCATCCCAGCCCCACCCTGACCCCCCCACCCCTCCCTTTTTTAACATTGTTTTCTTCAAGTTTCTAACATTATTTTCTTACTCAAAAGAAGTAAAAGTCAAAACAATCAAGCACTCAATTCATCAGACAATCAAAAATGTTATCATAACCAATAAATTGTATCTTGAAAGTGTGTTGTTTTCATTTTTTAAATTAATGTTTTTTAATGTAAATAAATTTGCGGGGCGAGTCAACCAAACCCCCCCCCCCGGCCCCGTCCCTCCCCAACCCGTTTCGAGTAATTGATATCAAACCCAAACCCGTCCTATCGACCTGCGGAGAAGTTTTTTTCCGCCCCATTAGGATCGGGACCCCATCGGGTTCGGGTCGAAATAGGTTTTTTTGTCATCCCTATTACACCTTCTTAATATGAATTAACTAAAACTAAACTAAAAATAAAAATAAATAAAGCAAATAAAGTTCAAAGTAATGTAAGAATTAATGGGTATCGATATTAATAAAACAGTCCCCGAAAACTGTACAAAAAACTTGTTCACTAATATCTCGCAATACGAGATACACCTGCAAGTGTGTAGATCGTGAAAAGTAATAAATGGAAGGGGCAAATTATAGAACCTATGCATTAATTTAGCAAGAAAGGTGAAAGTTAAAGGATAAATGATGAAAAATGAAGAGTAATAATAAGTTGCTAAAATCAACTTAAAGGTCATATATAAAAATTTAGTATGTTCAAGAGCTAGAATGCAATTTTCCAATAAATTCTTCAGCTAGCTAGGTTCATATAAAAATAAAGTTAGTTTTTAAAATTATATTCTAATTAAGAATATAAAATAAATAATTTTAAAGTCAAGCCCTTAATTTTTATAATCCATTATATATATAATATGTTGACGAAGACTCAGAATTTAAAGACGACCCAATACAGGGTCCGTGTCAAAATTTGATGTATAATATCAATCTTCTTGACAAATTCTAGCCGCTAAGCTGAACTCGTTGGCTAAAGTTATTGAGTTCATCAGTTTTTGTGGTCAAGCTCAATCATATAAGCTATTATTTCTTTGTTCTAATTATTAATAGATTAGTTTAGAATAGTTTCTTAGAGTTTGTTTTTGTGTTTGTGTTTGTTTACAATGGTAAGTTACAACTCTTTATTTTCCTTTAAAAGCTAGAATTAGAATTCATTTAGGGTGCGTTTGATACAAAAGAATTTTCCATGGAAAATCAATTTTCCATGGAAAATCAATTTTCCACTGACTATTGTTTGATTGTCAAACTTTTCCTTGGAAAACCAATTCCACCTTGAGGCTCCACGCGCCTTATTTTCAGGTAAATGAGGAAAGTGTTTTCTTGGCTAGGTAGGTGAAATTATTTTCTTGGCAATTGATGTTTGATTTTGCACTGCGTTTGATCTTTTTTGTTATTGTTAATTGATTAAATTTTTTTTTCCAAAAATTAACATTTATTATTATCAAGTACAAATGTGTTAATAAATTTTTTTTTTTTTTTTTTTTTGCTTGAAATAACTAAATTTTACTTTATTTCCCATGAAAAATAATGTTAATCAAACAACAAAGTTGGAAAATTTCTCACTTTTTCCACCTAGAAAATTAAATCAATCAAATACACTAAACTTCCAATACCCAAGAATTTAATTCCTTATAATTCTTTTTCTTTCCACCCAAATTTCACCATCGCTATCAACCTTAGATTTGAATATATTTTCTACGTCTATCTACATTCCACACATACTCTACATTTATATATATATATATATATATCACTATTACTATCACTAATCACTAATATATAAAAGTATGGATGTGTGGAAATCTTTTAATTTTCAATTATGTCCTTACTTCTATTTTTCTTATATCTATAATACCCCAAATTAAAATATATATATATATATATTTCAACATAAATAAATGTTGAACGATTCTTCAAATGATTTTGATTTTTTTATACAATAAATTACATTTCTAATATAAGGTCCTTAATTCAATGCATATAATTTGTCTTTACTTCTATTTTTCTTATGTTTATATTACACTTAATTAAAAAAAATTATATTTTCACATAAATAAGTGTTGAATGACTTTTTAAAGGATTTTGATTTAGTTAAACAATAAATTCAATTTTCAATATAAGGTCTTTATATTCAATGCATATAATTTATAAAATATATTTATTGATAACCTTTTTCAATCTTATACCACAATATTATAATTCAATACATATGTTTATACAGTTCTAAAACTGAATCACTACAAGTTTACAACGTAAATAAATCAAAAATAGATGTAATTTTTTTATACAATACAAGATTCCGATAATATTATAGTAGAATTAAGATAATATTAAATAGAAATAATATGGAGAGGGTTAAAATAATCAACATGATGAATAATTGGTAAACTACAATTTTTGTTAAAATGAATACATTTTAAACCAATAACCTTTTTAATAATCAAAATAAAAAATATAGAACTATTTATTTGGACGTTAACATGAGAGTGGAAATCTTTCAATTGTCAATTATGACCTTACTTCTATTTTTCTTACGTTTATAATCCCCTTAATTAAAAAAATTATATTTTCACATAAATAAATGTTGAATAATTGGGTGAGCGTGGTGTGTGGGTGAGTGTGATGGGATGGAACTAGTGGGTGGGTGATTGGGTGGGTTGGGGTTGGGCTGGGGGGGTGGGTGGGTGAGATGAGAAAAAAAATAGATGTAAAATCATTCTTGTGTTGTGGTGAGGTGGGTGAGTGGTGGCGGGGTGGTTGGGTGGGTTGGGTTGGGGAGGAGTGTTTGTGGGGTGGGTAAGGTGGTGTTGGGGGTGGGGGTGAGTGTGGAAAAGTAGAAGGAAAAATGTTATTTTATGGGGTGGGTGGGTGGATTGTCGGGGTGGTGGGGTGAGTGCAGGGTTGGGTTGGGTTGGGATGGGATGGAGTGAAGTGGAGTTGAGTGGTTGTGGATTATGTATTGTTTTGATTTTATTATTTAATATTATGCCTTTGTTTGACAACTCATTATAATTATTATAATATTTTATTAATTAATTAACTAATTAACACATTTTTTAAAAAAAATCTTAAGTTTGTTATATTTAAAAAGTGAAAGTTTTAGTTGTATAGTTACGTACTTTTTCAAAAAAAAAAAAAAAAAAAAAAAAGAGGTGCTGCTGGTGCAAAAGAGGTTGGTATCGCTGGGGTTGGAATCAAATGGTAGGCGGCTGGAGGATACTAATATGGAGTCGGCGGCGGGAGCAACATTGGTGGGAGCACAAAAGAGTGGTTGGTTGTGTAGGTTGGCAGAATACTTTTGAGACTGGGTTGATTGGAAGAGAAGAAGATATACACCAATATACATACAAACAGAGGCCGACTGGGGGAGAGAATTGAGGTGCAGCTTTGGAATTGTGAAACAAGGTGGCTGAAGGCTGAGAATTAATTGATGATCTCACGGCTGGATTTGGAATACATAGACACTCGAGTCGGTAGCCAATTGGTGGTGCAAGAAGATGCAAATTCGTCAATTCTTCAAACTCTAGGTTTTTAGTTTTATTATAATTCTCAAGTTGGTGTTTTGATGTTCACGTATTGATTTTATTATTGCTTAATGTTTGAGTTGCTTGATCAACAATTCATGATTCAATGATTGTTTTCATAATTCGAGATGTGAACTAACAATTAGATCACATAATAAAATTCGCCAATTTCAACAAAAAGATAGATATAAGAATTTGTGGTTGCTTGTGGTCACTTATGAATTCCTAGGTAATTTAATGCATTTAGCTAAGAAGAATTCTGATCCGCTGTAGAGATACATGATTGACTTAGTTAAATAAGCCTAATTTGAACTCGAGAGATACAATTCTATAAAACAACTTGAAAAGAGAAATTAAGTTAGAACATAACTTCGAAATCGTTAGTCCTGCTATTCATTTAATTGTTAGAAAACCCACCAGTTTTTTTCTTGCTTTCGTATGTTGTTTTTTTAGTTTTTGATTTCTATTTTTATTGAATTGAATTATTTATTTCGTTAATTCTCTAGTATTTGTGGTTTTTTAATTTTCTTGCAACTTATTTTATTATTTAGCTTCTGCTTAATTTAGGAATATTTTGAATCAAATTAAATCGATAACAAATAAATAGTACTCGTGGGATCAACAATCTGAACTCAAAAATCTATTCTATTACTTGTTAACGATATCATACACTTGTATAATCTCACACGAACATTGAGCCACATTTATTTTGGAAAATTGGAAAAGGAAAAGTAAATTTTGAACTTGACCAGTGGTTTAGAACTAGTATATTGACTGAGAAAACTCTTCTTAATACTTTCATAATGAAACACGTGATGGATTATAAAATAAATAATTGTAATAACTGGAATATTAATTTAGTCAGCAGAGTAACTCCACAAAGGTTGGTGCAGGAAATGTTCAATACCTTAGAGCAAGGAAGATGATCGGTTATACTGGAAGCTGAGTCCAATAGGTGTTTTCTCTTCTAAAAATTGTGCTGAACAATTTAGAGAAAGGAAAACTACCTAAATGCCTTATAAGTTTGTATGGAATAAATGATTATCCCCTAAAATTGGTTTCTTCATTTGGGAACTTTGGGGTGATAATATTTCAGCAGATAAAATCATACAAAGTATATTCAAAATACACATGGCTTCAAAATGTTTGTGTTGTAGACTTGTAGCAAAGAAGAATCTATAAACCATCTATTTGTTAACGAACGAATTGCTAACGAAGTTTGGAGAATACTGTTTGATAAAGTTGGCATCTTGAACCATACAAACAACCATTCGAGAGATTTGGTATTATTGTAGATAGCTCATCCAAAATAAAAACTGGTAATCAGATATTGTTAGCCCAAGAGGGGGAGTGAATTTATTTATAAAATTTTTTTCGATAAATAATCTCAATTTTAAAATCAATAGGTACAAGTATGAACACATAGTGTTGGAAAAGATGCAAAGTAAATTAATTATCAATGTAGAATGCTATAAATATGTAAACTTAATTGATAAAACAAGTATAACACTTAGAAATAGTATTGCACATTATAGATTGATAGAATAGAGTAATTGCAATGTAAGTAAGTAAAAGAGATGAGATGATGCAAACAATATTTAAGGAGGTTTAATTAAACAACTTGATCTACTTCATCCATTACCAAGCTCTCCGTCACAAACAAGGTCACATCTACAATAATGGTAACTTGCAAAGAGAAGTACCAAATCCTTAGGTAACTTACAACAAGAAGCATCTATCCTTAAATGACTTACAACAAGCACTTATCCTTAGGTGACTTACAACTAGGAACACATATCCTTAAGTGACGACAATGAGCACTTATCCTTAAGAACAATTGAGTTTTCAGTAGATTCTCAAAACCACCAAATATAATGAATTGAATTACAATTGAAATAACTCTCTTGACAAATGATATAATTAAATTAAGTTTCAAGAGAGTTAGACTAACACTTCAATATATAGCAATGAATTAAATTCGAGTATTAGAGAAAAACTTTGATTCAAATGATAATGAAAAGTTCAATGCAATCAAACAAAGTTTTTCAAAGAATATAATATCTTGTTAAATGATTGAATCAAGTGAAAGTACCCAGAGATGCCAACACTTAAATAATTAACGACAAGTTAAGTTCAAAATGTTTAGGCAATAGAACTTTGATGAATTAAATAATAATGAAAATTACAAAACAATAATCAAAGTTCTTCAGTAGAAATTCTCTCTTTAAAAGAGTAAAACAAGTTTAGAACAAAGAGAGGTGTACACTTCAATTCCAATATTATATGTAAAGATTTGAAGAATTTTAAACAATATAACATCAAGAATCTTAATAAAAACTTTCTTTCAAAAACTTTGATGAATTTGAATCAATCAAAGTTTTCTTAGCAAGATAGATGAATATAAATCAAGTAAGAATAATGAATTTCTCAATAGAAAGTGTTCTTAAAATATCTTCTAAGTTATGTATTTGATTGTAAGAAAAAAGACTTATTTATAGGAGAAAAACAAGCACTCGGGAACTTTCGGTAAATGTCAACTTGGTCGACCGAAGTTCTGACTATTTGTTATTTTTAAACGATCATGAAAAAACTCGATTTTTTAGATTTCTAACTTGTTTTTCAAAGAGGTATATCATAATATAATCATGATTTAAGATCAAATAATATTTGAAAAGCAATATTAACTTTGATAAAAATATTTTATGCAAGTGATGAAATACTTTTGATGCACAAAAGCATTTTCTAGCTTATTGGAATTCACTATTAAAGATTGAGAGCATTGTACATTTACGTATGTCTAATCAACTTAAACTTGAATTCTAATTTTGTAAGCTTGAATCCTTGATTTGCATGTCATGCTTTATGTCTTAAATTTTGATCTTGAATATTTTCTATTCTATCTTGATTTTGAATGTCTTTACTTTGATCTCCACGTCTTGTGTGCTTCATTATATAACTTTAATCTTTATCTTTTAAGAAGTTTGAACACATAAGACATGTTGTGGTTAGATGGAAAAAACCGAATGAATGATGGATTATACTTAATACAGATGGAGCCTTAAAGAATGAGAACTCTCCAAGCCAACTGCCACTCGAGCACCCATTGAGCGCAATTCAAGCACCCAAAGTTTGCTAAAACCGCTCGAGCTTCCAACAAGTGATCATCAGTATTTTGATCATAACTTTCTCTCTCAATATCCAATTGAGGTGATTTAAAATGAGTTGGAAAACTAACTTATTTCAAAATTAGCAATTTCCAAATTCAAATGTTTTCTATATAAAAACTGGGTCTCAAACTTTAGCTAAAAACTGGGTCTCAAACTTTAGCTGAAAATCTCAAACATAATCCTTGCAAATTTTGGATCTTCTTTGACTTCTAATTGATCACAAGTCTTTTTCAACATTTCTTTGATCTTCTTGAATCCAAATATTTTGTTAACTCAGCTACAATACTTCAACTCTAATTTGAACTTTATAAATGAGTCTTTTTGTTCACAGAATTATCAATTACATTAAAATCTAACAGTAATAAATTGAGGACAATGTTATTTTAAGGAGATAGAATGGTACTTTTCTATAAGCATCTATTAGGTAAACCAAATAAACTGATTTATAAACAAGTTTATAAACTACACAATTAATCAAATCATTTTTTAACCACGAACATTTTCTCTCTAATTTCTAACCATTACTTTTGACCTCAAAATCATAAATAAAGCAATTTATAAACCAATAAGTATTACCAAACAAAGGCTAATTTATATTTATTTTGCTACTTTATTTGCTTGTTTTTCATGTATTCTTTTTGTATTTTCCATTTTTTAGCTTATATTGTGTGAAACAATTTCGGTAATAAAGAATTCAATTTATGATTTAGAATTTATTAATATTAATATTTCTAGGGCCTTTAATACTTGTTTCCCTAAATTACCCAAAAACGATATAATCCGTTGGATAAAAGTTTTTTCGTTTGTAAATAAAAATGTCATGTTTTTTAGATAAAATATATAGTTAAAATGTGATTTTGAAAAATATCTATGCTTAAAAACTATTTTTGGAAAATATTTTGTTTATAAACAAATAACAAGTTTATTAAACGGAGGCTATGGAAAGAAGAATGTGCAAGGAGACTCACTGGTTGACTGGGACCCGTGAAATGAATTCATTGATCAATCAATAAAAAATTGTGCCCAGTCAAATTATGTAACTCATATCTCACCTAATTCCAGGTTTAATTGCGTATGTTGAACATTTCCTATAGATTCAAATGTTCCAGAGAAACTATTAGTAATCAAATTAACCAATTTTCAACTACCATTAATTTGTTCAAACACTAATGAAATCTCGTGGATAGTTCTGCTTGACATTTCAAACTCTAGACGGCTATATATTTATAATACCATAAATCGTCTATTATTTTCAGTTTGTTAATATTTTTAAGCACGCTGTGATATGGATCCCTTAGATGATCCATATGTTGCCAGAAAATCTCCACCGCCGAGTGCACCGTGGGTCTATGACCAACCACCTGCAACAGGTATACCAGTTCCACCCTCAAACTATAACTATTTTTATAATTCCCAACGACCTCAACCTCCACCGCCGCCGCCGCCTCCGCCACCACAGATACCTCAAGCTCATGTTGGCACTCCAGGGAAGTGGTCTACTGGTCTATGTGGTTGCTGCTCCGATATTCCAAACTGTGAGTTCTTGTTGATCTTTAACCCTTACATATATATATATATATATGTCAGTTTTTGTTTTTCCTAAGACCTGTCGAATTTGCAGGTTGTATGACATGTTGGTGTCCGTGTATAACATTTGGTCAGATTGCTGAGATTATAGACAAAGGATCTCCTTGTAAGTAAAGAGGTTGAAAATTTTCAATTTTTAAGTTATAGAAAATTATAAAAATTTCTATATATTGATTTTCAGAAAATAATTTGTAATCGAAACCGTGATCAAAAGATTTAATTGTGGATGATTCTTTTATGGCAGCCTGTGGAGTAAGTGGAGCACTTTACACTCTCATAGCCTTTACGGGATGTGCATGCTTATATTCTTGCTTCTATCGTTCAAAGATGAGAAGGCAATACATGCTCCCCGAGAAACCGTGTGCAGATTGTTGCGTTCATTTTTGTTGTGAATGTTGTGCCTTGTGCCAAGAGCATCGTGAGCTCAAAAAACGCGGATTTGACATGTCTATCGGTATTTAATACTTTCATTCTCTCTCTAGAATTTCTCTACAAACATTACACTATTGAATGACGAAAAATGACACCGAAGGAACCAAAAATATGGACCAAAAGTTGTACTGAATTGTTGTGAGTTGTTGATTTTGATGTTGATGTTGATGTTGATATGATGGGTAAATAAGTAGATTGAACGTAAAATTTTATGTTTGTGTAGCATGATTTATTAAATGATTAAGAAATAATCTCATTTTTTTTAAATACAAAAGATTTAGTTTTATAGATGAATTATTTACTTGACTAGGTGGAGTTAATTATTTACACTCCTACGAAACTTCCTCCATAAAATATATACTTTTGTATGTAATGTATCTTTATCATTTTCAACGTATTTGATAACTTTTTTATAAATAACACATTTTTCAAATTACTTTTTATTCACACGCATTTTTTCAAACTACTTTACTATCACATATTTCATTTCGAAAATATCAAATCACTACGAGAATTCGATCCAAAAGAGACGACAAAAGTCGTCTCTATTGATTATTAGAGACGACAAAGTCGTCTCTGTAGATCCGTAACTGAAGATAAATAGAGACGACTGTATCGTCTCTATTTCCTCTGGGGCAATTGAGATGATCTTTAAAGACGACATTGTCATCTCTAATTTGTGAAAATATTTAATTAATTTTTTATTTATTTATTTTGATCCGATTCAATCCCTTTGTAACTCGACCCAAATCTCGATTTGAACCGTCGACCCATGAATTTTCTTTAATTCATATGATAATTGTGCATGACTAGGATTCGAACTCGGGACCTAAGTATTGGGTGGTGATGTCCCAACCATTAAGGCAATTGAATTCTTGTGTTAAATAATATATTAGCTAACTTAATAATATTTTCTTAATAAATTAACTTTAATATTAATTATATAAATGTAAATAATTAAAAAGGCCAAAAAAAAAATAGCGAAATTTTAAAATTAAAAAAAAAACAGAATAGAGACGACTCTACAGAGTCAACTTGTTTGTCGTCTCTATTGATCGACCAATAGAGATGACTTTCCGTATTGTCTCTAATTTTTCGTCTTCTTCGCTTTTTTTTTTCTTGTAGTGAATTCTTTGTTTATAAAAGAAAATCTGAACAATATATTTGTGGGTGATGTAAAAATTTGTAGGATGGCATGGAAGTATGGAAAGACAGAATCCTGGAATGACAGTGGCACCAAACTTTCAAGGAGGAATGAATAGATAAGCTGTTGGCTTTTACTATCCAATTGTGCATGGTGGTCACTGGCCAGTATATTATTTTATGTAACTGAGATATTTTTTCTTCTTGCTTCAGGCATCTATATTATATATTAAAGCAGAACAGCCGTCAAAATTTTTCCCGCCCATTTTCAGTTTCTATTTTTGGAATTTTTTTTTTTTTCAATTGAATTTCCGGAATTGGAAAATGAGTTGTTGACAATTAATGAGACATTTAATGTGGGAAAGTGTGTAATGCATTGTAAATAGGCACTTGACTACATGTATTGAATGCTAATAGTTTGTCTATATATATTATTTTAGGGAACTATATTCATACAACACATTTTTTAAAATTTACACCATAGTTTAATTGCGAGATAGATCTTCGGTGTTTGTTTAGTTTATGAAATTGCAAACCCCAATAGTCCATGTTCATGTCTTATTACTTCCATTCCTAGGAATCTTCTCAGCTGACCCATGTCCTTCAGTGCAAATTTATTATTCAGTTTGTCAATAAAGTCTTGTGGCTTTCCATTATCACTTCCAGTAATTATTATATCAACTACATAAATCAATATGTAAATGATATAATTTTGATCTTGTTGGAAGAACAAGGAATTATCTTCCTTCGATTGAGAGAACCTCCATTCTAGTAATGTGCCTCTTGGTCTGTCATTCCAAGTTCTTGGTGACTGTCTGAGACCATACAGTGCTTTATTTAGCATGCAGATATGATTAGGCTTCTCTTTATTCACAAATCCTTCTAGTTGATATATGAAGACATCCTCTTCCAGCACACCATTTAAGATGGCATTGTTAACATCACATTTCCTAATGTCCCATCCATTGTATACAGCCAAGGTTAGGATGATTTTTAGTGCAAAGGACTTAACCACTGGGCTGAAAGTTTTTGTAAAATCCACTCCAGGAGTTTGCAAGAAGCCCATTGCAACTAATCGTGCCTTGTACCTTTCTACTTCTCCTCTTTCATTATATTTGATCTTAAACACCCATTTGCAGCCAATTATTTTGGTAGCTCTATTTGATGGAACCAGCACCCAAGTGTTGTTTTTCTGTAAAGCTTGGAATTCATCTGACATTGCTTTCCTCCAATTTTTGTTTTTTAATGCCTCTTCCACGGTCCTGGGTTCTGAAATTTCAACTAGGAAGAGTTTAGGTTTAAAGATTCCATCTTAGACCTTGTGACCATAGGGTGACCTAAAGTCTTTGTTACTTCTTCATTAGTAACTTCAATATTATCTGTGTCTTCAAACAATTCTCCATCATCCAATCTCTGATTCCCAAAGTATTCACCACAATCAGCTTCAGCTGTTTGTTCTGGACTTCTACTAAAGGGTGCTGGTTGCTGGGATGAATATGAATGAGCTCTATCTGACTCTTAAGTTGAAGGTGTGATGAAATCATTTGCTGGGTGATGTTCTGTTATGTGTTGCAGTGGTGTTTCTGGGTAGATAGCATTGTTTGAGGTTGTCTGTGAGGTGGTATTATGACTATAAGGTAGTGAATAAGTAAAGGTGGTTAAATCTGAGGAGGTTGAGTTCAAGGGGTTATGTTTTCTATTCAAAAAACCAGTTTTGAAAGGAAATTCATCTTCTTTGAATATTACATGCCTGGATATGAATATCCTGCCTGTAGGACTTAGGCATTTGTAGCCTTTGTGGGATCCACTGAAACCTAGGTTAACACATCTTTGGGAATGAAATGAGAGTTTGTGTTTGTTGTAGGGTCTAACGTAAGGAAAACATGAACAACAAAAAACTCTAAGTTGATCATAGTTAACTGGCTTTTGAAATAGGACTTCAAAGGGTGATTTCAGGTTTATAGTTGGAGTAGGAAGTCTATTGATTAGATAGTTTGCTGTCTGAAAAGTCTCTACCCAGTAATGAAGTGGCAACTTTGATTGTGCTAGTAAGGATAAACCGGTTTCAGTTAAATGCATATGCTTCCTTTCAGCTCTACCATTTTGAACCGAGGTATATGGGCAGGAGAATCTCAGCTCAATTCCATTCTCTTTAGCCATTTTTTCAAAGGGTCTATATTCTCCTCCAAAGTCACTTTGTAATTTCTTGATTTTTCTCTCAAATTTGGTTTCTACAAGTTGTTTAAATTGCAAGAACATTTGGAGTGACTCAGATTTTGTCGTCATTGGGTATATCCATGAGAACCTACTAAAGTCATCTAAGAATAGGATATAGTATTTGAAACCTGCAGTTGATCCCACTGGAGATGGTCCCCATAGGTCTGTGTGCACAAGGTCTAATGGATTTTTAGCATGAGATTGTGAGATCTTGAATGGTAGTTTGTGTAATTTCCCGAGTTGGCTCACAAAATGAAGAGTTTTCATTGAACTTCAAAGTTTTCACATGTTTTCTCAGTACAAAGTTCAGAATTTTGAAGGCTGGATGTCCTAACCTTCTATGCCAAACATCTAGACTAGTATCTGACTTGAGTTATTACAAGTAGTGGATAAACTAAAGAAAGGATAGTTTAGGATCTTGGAGTTGTCTGGTGCAAGAGAACTTGACTGGTTTGATAGATTGAGTTGATAGAGCCGATCCTTAATCTTCCCTTGGACCAGCACCCTCTTTGTTAGTAAGTCCTTAACAACACAACAATCAGGATAAAACTAAATGAATACCCCATTATCATAAGTGAACTTAGATACACTTAGCAGATTATTCAATTTCAGAGATTTGCTATCAGTTCTAATATATTTGCTGCCAATATGTGAAATAAGGAGGAGATTGCCATTTCCAACCTGGATTTTTTCCTTACCAGAATACTCCTTTAATTCATCCAAGATGGCTTTAGTGTTGGTCACATGATTACTGGCTCCGGAATCCACAAACCAAGCTGGATCATTCAAGACATTTGGAGTTGCATAGTAGGCAGAGTAAGTGTTGATGTTTCCTCCTGAATGGACAGCACCATTCGCTGGTTTGCAATCACCATAGTTTTCATCAAAGCGCTTAAAGCACCACCCAGCCTGTTGATTTTTCAGTCCACAAATCTGGCATGGGGTCATGTAGTCGCTTGCCTACCTCCTCTTGCTCTTCCTCTGTTTCTACCTTTTGCGCCATGGAACCAGAAGTTTCCTCTGAATCCTCTTCCAGAAGTAGTACTTCCTCTGTTTCCTCCTTGATTGATATTAATAGAACCCATTCCAATCCTAACCTGATTTAGATACTCAAGTCTGCTCTCAAATGTTAAGGGCACAGATGTGAGTTCATGCCAGTTGACCTCTTCTTTTCCATTTAGCTGGACAACCACTGGAGTATACTCCTCATCAAGACCAACCAACACCTGTGTTACAAGATCTATATGGTTCGTAGATTTTCCAGCTATCTCCAAGTTATCAGCAAGCTTCTTAATGGAAGTGAGATATTGGTCCATGGAGAGGGAACCTTTTCTCGTTCTTTGAAGCTCTGCATTAAGGAAGGTAAGTCGTGATCTATTTAACACCCCAAAGCCTTCTTGAATGGCTTTCCACAATTTGAATGAACTGATGCTCCCTATAACTCTCATGGAAATGTCTGGTAACATGGTGGAGTACAACCAGCCCATAAGTAGCTTGTCTGTTGAGACCCATTTTTCATATTCTGGGTTCACGATTTGTTCAGCAGTAGCTCCCTCTGTTGTAGTTTCTGGTATCAAAATTTTTTCTTCTGGGTATTTCTTAGTTCCAAGTAGATGACTAGCATCGCCATATTTTTCCACAGCAAAAAATTGTCCCTATCTAGTTTGACAGAAATGGCTTGGTTGAAGCTGAAGCTGGCTGCTGGTGTTTGTAGAAATTGGTTAGCAGTATGTGATGTATTGGTTGAGATATTATCTGCAGACATGGCTGACGGTTTGGCTCTGATACCAAATTGAGAATCTGAGGATTTCTATTAAAAATTCTTAACTACATTATCGTTACAGTAGTGTACAAAATGAACAATACATACAATATACACACAATGACACATCAACCCTAATATTCTCTAATGGTTTTTGCAGCAAAAATTCAACAGATATTTTGATGCGTGTCGTAATGCACCAAAATAATAATTAAATTTCTTGTTCACTATTACTAAGAATATAGCAGTGGAAGCAAGGGTCGATCCCACGAGGAACGGGAACTAACTTAGTGTTATGTCAATTAGAATCGTAAAGGGGGGTTTTGAGTTGAAAATTGCAATTAATCTAAATAATCAAATAAAGATGTAAAATAGCTGGAATAAAAATCAAATAATAAAGAATCCTACTTCTCAGGTTCGGTTGTGCCCTATCATGATATTGTCATTCCCCAAGCAACGCATGTACTATTTCCTTTGTTTTATTTATCACCCGGAATAATCAAAAAACTCTGATTAATCCAATTCTTCCTTAATAATAATCAATTAGAACTAGTTCTCCAATTAATTTAAAGTGAATGAACAACCTAGAATAAGCTCCTTAGATTTAATTCATTAAGTATGTGAAAACAAGAAGAATTAGGTGAACTAAATTATCAATTACATATGCTCGAATTGATTAATCTAGATTGGATTTTCATATGGAAATATAAAATTACCAATTGCTACTATGATTTGAATAACAAGACAAATACGAATCCAATTACCCAAATTAGCAAACATCAACACAATAATTAAAAGACAAGGCCTTAATCAATTAATAAATTGTCTTGACGAAATTGATGTTCATGAGAAATCCAATAAATAAAATATAAAAACAAGAACTACGTTACGAGTTTGAGGAATGAATAATAGAATAATATAAACACAACGTCCCCCTTGAACTAGGTTGAGAAGATTAGCCACGCATTGCCATGAAGAATTCCCCAAAAATATTGTCTTGATTCACCTTGATTTTTGCCCGGAATTTCTTCTCTTCAAACCTTGATATTGGTGGCTCTCAAAAATAATTCTCCTCCTCTTTCTTGTCATGAACTTCCCTATTTATAGCCTCAATTTCGTGCCCTAGCTTTGGGAGCAAGAAATTGAAAAATATGGAAAGAATGGAAATAAGGAAATTTTTGAATTTAATATTTACGGCCGTAAAGATTCTTTTACGGCCGTGATTGAGTCTCTGCTGATTTTGTGTCTTTTGAAGGTTACGGCTGTGACATGTACCTTTACGGCCGTAACTGTATTTCTGCACATTTTTCATTCTTTGAAAGTTACGGCCGTAAATATGTTTCTTACGGCCGTAACATCTTTTCTGCTTAATTTTGTCTGTTTCAATCACGCACTTACGGCCGTGAGGATTTTTGCTTGCGGCCGTAAAGGTATTTTCACCTAAGTCCCCAAACTTCAGTTTTTAGTGCAATTTGGTCCTTTTTCCTTCTTTTCTCCTCTTTTAGGATCCTATACAACATAAAACATAAAATGCATTAATAATACTTAGATAGAATCATATTATGGTATATTCAAGGGCATAAGTGCATAAAATAAACGTGAATATAACACTTATCAAATCCCCCCACACTTGAACCATTGTTCGTCCTCGAACAAAGATTCAACAAGAAAGAAATAGGACTCAAACCACATATTACAATTTAGAGACTTGAGGTTGCAACCCACTTTTCCTTAACAAAAAAAAAAATTGTTCCATTGCATGATCGGATTGTGTTAGTGTGTGCTAGAGACGCAATGCCCTTTACTTCCCAACCCAATCATGGCTCGTTATGGTTTATTTCCTTTCACCTCTCGTGTTCACTCACCTCCCAACCATTATTGAGTGGCTACAAGAAAAATAGTTTCGCCCAATTTTAGAGGAACTCATTTGCGTAATCCGAGTTATTCATGATGTGAATTCAGTCAACACAGTACCCCCGACCACATTCGTACCACCAACCCTAGACCAAGAAATTCAAACCACTCATAAGCAAATGTAATGAGAGTTAACACCCTCACAAGATGTTCCTCTCTTCGCACAAAGTGTATAAGGTGTTGGATTTTTCGCTCAGTTCTCTGCATGGATAAGTCCGTACCACAGATTGCCTAACTGTCATAACTGGAGCCAACAATAACACAAGTGCAAAGCGAAGGTCTTTAATTGGTTGTAACGGGGCTTCGGGTCAGGTAGGATAAAAGGGTATATTTAGGCTGAGTCGAGAAGGAACTTCGCAACTAAGTCGATTCAAAATAACATCACTTCCTTCACTCTTATTATGAACTTTATTGTTTCCCACTATCCAACTTTATCCACACTTGACTAACTTCCTTTTCATTGATTTTTTTTTCTTTTTTCTCTTTTTTTTTTTTTCGCGTATAGACTGTAACTTAGGAAGTCATCAATTTGCACAAGATAGAATTACATTCCCCTGACTTCAGTCCATTATACAGCCATCGCCCAACACAAGATAACCATCTCCACTAAATTAGACTTAAACCATAGCATAATCCTCAATTAACAAAAGCTTGCGAATCCCTTCTCAATGGGTTCAAAACAGAGATAATGCAAAAGAAAGGGTATTCGTGGCTTGTAGCGTGGCATAAAAATTCAAAGAAAGGCTAAGGCTCAAAAGGGCTTCTATTGGTCCATGTAGCAAGGTAAGCTCTTTTAGCAAGTCAAATTTGGTTTAACCTATTACCTTTGCTATAATTTGCACTTGAATCAAGAAGCTACAACGGCATGCACAAGAAAGCACATCCAAGTATAACTCAACCATGCAGGACACACATCAAAGAATTACGAGCTTATAAGTATTGAAAATAGCTCTTAGGTTCAAAAGCTCACAAATTATGGTTTTCATGTGTTTCTCCCATCCAATTATGAGTTATAGGTCATTTCTTGATCTACATTCCAATCTAAGTCCATTGGTCGAGGGTAACGGTTGAAAGCATTCAAACCATTACTACTCACAGAGGTATAATAATTTGGGACATTCAAGGTTATATATGAAAGGATAATCTGTCTATTGTAGGTCGGGTTAACTCGGTTATAAGTATTTGACAATTTTACTTTTCATTTCCAACCTATTGACGAAGTATCGGACGAGATGATCTCTATGTGCTCAATTTATATCCAATTATGCAATGATATACAAAAAAATGCACCAAAAGTGAGGTTGCTCCCTATCAAAGTATGGTTAAGGATCTAAGTAGCATAGATAGGTAGCAAAAACAGCTAACGGGATCAAAATACCTTTTAAAAATTCGATTACAGAGAGAAATTGAATTAGATAAGCTTACAATCAAATCAATCCCCCCCCCACTTAGACAGTTCAATGTCCACATTGAAGAAGGACAACAATAAAAGGGAAAGCAATAAAAGGGGAAAGAAAAAGGAAGAAACTCCCTCGGGCTATTGTGGAGGTTGATCGTCTCGAGCTCTCTGCAATTGCCGAATCTGATCCCGAATGGCCCGCTGCTCCTCTAGTAGAAGCTGCTGATCTTCTTGCATAGCGTTCAGCTGGGTTTGGAAGGCTTGCATCATGCCCAGCATCTGAAGCTCAAAAGGGGTAGGAGCATTAGGATGTTGAGGAGCATCCCGGGCTGCGGGCTCCTCGGCGCCCTGATCACCATCGGAGTCCCCTGATTCATCATCTCCGTGACCCCGCTTCGCAACGATCTGCCTGCGAGCATTCTCCAAACTCGCCTTCGTGAGGCGATTCCCATGCCCCAAGGTTTCGTCACTTACCGCAGCGGGAACTCTTTGAGCCCGGCATAAGGCGGTGATTAAACAAGGGAACGGCATGCCTCACTTCTGTGGTATCAAGCTGGCGTAAGTGGATATCGTATCAAAGATGTGCTGCCCCAAGTCAAACTTGATCCCCATGGTAATGGCGTAGTAGACCCGGAGGTAGCGAACAGATACTGTAGTGAGGCTAGTGGATGGGAAGAGACTCCCCGACCCCCACTGGTGCAGGTACCAGGCGTCCCGCTGTAGATCCCGATTTTTGTAGTGCGGAAGGATGACAGTCAGGGAGTCGTGGAGTTCGGGCTTCAAAGCCCAACGGAGCACCTCTTGGTCCAGAAAGAAGACAGCCGCATTAGACGACATGGGGACCGACCCAGTGCCATTTAACCCCAAATAGTTATCCACCACTTCCTTATCAAATTGGATTCTCTTCCCCGCAACTCTAGTGTGGTGAAAGTCAAGGGAACCCTCGTCACCAATTTCTTTGTTGAACTGGGTGTAGAACTTGTACACCAGCGGGGGGTTCCCAAACGGTAGATCACTCACGAATCTGACCCATCCAAATTCGACGAAGCGGGCCCAAAACTGTCGCGGGGCAATGATGGTGTCAGCGCTCCTCCATTCCTGAAAGTCCTCTGGGAGGAAAAGGCGCTCCTTAATACACAGTTTAGACTGGGGCTTCTCCTGGCGGGGCACCGCCGAGGATTCCCCTGCCACTTGCTTTCCTTTCTTTGTCGGTGGAGCCATAGAAGATCCTGTGAAAGAAACGAGGAGATTAGTCAAGCATGGATAGGGAAGGAAAAGTAAATGTGCGCAAGCCAATAGAGCGTGATGGTAAAGGCCTAATTTGAAAATCAAAGCCGACACGACCTGTATAATGTACACACAAGCAAGGCATGAGGTCGTACTAAGGCGTAATTCAACAAGATTAAGCACCAATTATTCCTCACCATGACTTCAACAAGATCAATCACACTCAACACGCACAATCAATCAATGGAATTAGTTGTGAATAAAGCCGCATGAAGAGCATAATGAACATATACATATGGCGTGGGGAGGAAGAAAGCAAGTAACAAGATGTGCAAACAACCGATGAAGCAGCAGGGCAACGAAGACAAATAGGTACAAGAGCCAGATCTTAATCAAGTACTCCTAGATGACATACGGAAAAAACAAGGGTGAAGCGATGGAGTTAAAACCATGAGACAATTTCCATTATGACAAATCAAAGCAAAGATGTAGAGTCACCACCTAGGCTAGTGTGGAGCCAAAGACTGGAGCACATAACCGAATTACCTATTAAAATAAATAACAAGCGATGACGAATATACAGTGTACCCCATGACTTTGTCAAAATCAAACGCCACATAGTTCTAACAATTTTAACCCCTATTGTGACAACAATACGTGTATACTAGCAAAATGGGAAGATGTGAGTCGAAGTCTTAAGGTAATGAACACCCCAACCTCGCCTAGACATTCCATCGAACACCTAGAGTGCGAACTAAAATGATGCCATTGTTATAAAACAAGTAAAAACCAAGCTTCCCAAATCTCAAGCACAACCCCAATAAGGAATAACCAATTAATGGAAAGGTAAATATCGAGAAACCTATGTAGGTAGGGATGTTACCCATGACAAGAAGAGAGGAAAAGGAAAAAGAAAAAAAAATTCATACCTTCAAAACCTTAAGGGTGCGATGGATGTGGATGAAAATTTCACTAAGAAACCTTTATAAACGAAAGTGTGGGTGTGGAATGGAAGAATCAGCGTGAGAGAAAAATGGGAGAATGGCGAAGAAGAGGGGAAGAGTGGGGGTTATGCGCGAGTTCACCGTTTTAAATTCTGAAAAACATAGACTTACGGCCGTAAAATTATGACTTACGGCCGTAAGTTACATTCTGAAAAAAAAATACAAAGACACAATTACGGCCGTAAATATTTAGTTACGGCCGTAATAAGGCTTCTGCATAAAAATAAAAAAGTGAGTTACGGCCGTAAAAGGTAATATTACGGCCGTAACTAGGCCACTGGAAATTTCAATTTTTTTTTTTTTTTTTTAAAAAAAATGAAATGACTGAAGAAACTAAAATTAACCAAAATGAAAATACGAAAATAAAAAGTCGAGGAGATAAAGAAACTCCCCTCTCGGGTTGCCTCCCGAGCAGCGCCTTTGTTTACTGTCGTTGGGTCGACGGAGTCCGTGCGAGACTATTGCCCGTTGTTGGCGTTTTCCAGTGCAATCACCTCCAAGTTCTCAGTTTGGAACCCCTCATAGTAGGGCTTGAGGCGGTGTCCATTAACCTTGAACGTTTTATCAGTTTTCAAGCTTTTGATCTCGACTGCACCATGGGGAGAAACATTAATAACGACAAAAGGTCCAACCCAACGAGAACGAAGCTTACCTGGATGAAGCTTGAGCCGAGAGTGAAACAAAAGAACTTTCTGGCCCTCACTAAAACTTTTTCGAGAAATGCGTTGATCATGGAAGGCTTTGGTCCGATCTTTATAAATCATGGCATTCTCGTAGGCTTCATTTCGGATCTCGTCGAGTTCTTGCAATTGAAGCTTCCTATGATCTCCCGCTACTCCCCAGTCCATGTTGCATTGCTTAATAGCCCAGTAAGCTTTGTGCTCGAGTTCCACAGGTAGGTGGCACGGTTTTCCAAACACCAATCGGAATGGGGACATACCAATCGGCGTCTTGTAAGCGGTTCTATAAGCCCATAATGCATCTTCCAGTCTGATACTCCAATCCTTGCGGTCTGGCCGAACTGTTTTCTCGAGTATAGACTTAACCTCCCTATTTGAAATTTCTGCCTGCCCACTGGTTTGGGGGTGATATGCGGTGGATACTCGGTGCAACACTCCATATTTCTTTAGTAGTGCCTCAATGGTGCGGTTGCAAAAGTGTGTTCCCCTGTCACTGATCATAGCCCGAGGTATACCGAACCTGCTAAAAATGTTAGCCTTTACAAAATCTGCAACAACCTTAGAGTCATTAGTACGGGTGGCTTTGGCTTCCACCCATTTGGAAACATAATCAACAGCTAACAAAATGTAATTGCAACCAAAAGACGGGGGAAAGGGACCCATGAAGTCAATGCCCCAAACATCAAAAATTTCACATACAATTATGGGATTTTGGGGCATTTGATCTCGTTGGGATAGATTACCTGATCTTTGGCAATTGTCGCAAGACTTACAGAATATGTAAGCGTCTTTGAATATGGTAGGCCAAAAGAAACCACTATCCAATACCTTTTGTGCGGTCCTTCTTGGTCCAAAGTGGCCCCCACATGCGTAGGAATGGCAGAAGGTAAGGATTGATTTGTGTTCTGATCCGGGCACGCACCTCCGAATGATTTGATCGGGGCATCTCTTCCACAAGTATGGATCATCCCAAATGTAGTATTTGGCGTCACTCCTCATTTTATGCTTCTTTGCCTGCGAAAAATGGGTTGGCATTAGTTTAGAAGTTATATAATTTACTAGGTCAGCATACCATGGGAGGTTCGCTTCAGTCGCGAATAAGCTTTCGTCCGGAAAAGCTTCACGCAGGGGTAGGTCGTCCTCGGCTCTCACTACCCTGCTAAGATGGTCGGCCACTACATTTTCCGATCCTGCTTTATCCTTTATTTCCAAGTCAAACTCTTGTAGTAAGAGTATCCATCGGATGATTCTCGGTTTTGCATCCTTTTTCACAAATAAGTGCCTCAAAGCTGCATGATCTGTAAAAATAATAACTTTAGAACCCAATAAATATGATCGAAATATTTCTAAAGCAAATACCACAGATAAAAGTTCCTTTTCAGTAGTGGTATAGTTTGATTGGGCATGATTCAATGTTCGAGAAGCATAGTAGATCACATGGGCTGCTCTCCCGACCCGTTGTCCTAAAACCGCCCCCACGGCATAGTCACTGGCATCGCACATTATTTCGAATGGAAGATCCCAGTTAGGTGGTTGGATAATGGGTGGTGTAGTCAACCGCTCCTTTAATTGGTTAAAGGCCTTTTTGCACAGATCATTGAACTCAAATGGCACGTCGTTTTGCAACAAATTGCACAGTGGGGATGCTATTTTTGAGAAGTCTTTTATGAACCTGCGATAAAAACCTGCGTGGCCAAGAAAAGATCGTATATCCCGCACATTTGCGGGGTAAGGTAATGCAGATATGAGGTCTACCTTAGCCTTATCGACTTCTATTCCTTTTATGGACACTATATGACCCAATACTATCCCTTGATCCACCATAAAATGACATTTTTCCCAGTTTAAGACCAAGTTAGTGTCAATGCATCGTTTTAAAATCAATGTTAGATTATCTAGACATGCATCAAATGAATCACCCCACACACTAAAGTCATCCATGAACACTTCAATAATTTTTCCTGTGTATTCAGAAAAAATGCTCATCATACAACGTTGAAACGTCGCAGGAGCATTACACAAACCAAAAGGCATGCGCCTATATGCATAAGTGCCAAATGGACAAGTAAATGTGGTTTTTTCTTGATCCTCGGGTGCTATGGCAATTTGAAAATAACCAGAAAAACCATCTAAGAAACAATAATGGGAATGACCCGCTAATTTTTCTAACACTTGATCGATAAAGGGAAGGGGAAAATGATCTTTTCGAGTGTCGGCATTTACCTTCCTATAGTCGATGCATACTCGATACCCGGATTGCACCCTAGTTGGTACAAGCTCGCCATCTTTGTTTTCCACCACTGTCACTCCAGATTTCTTGGGCACCACTTGCACTGGACTGATCCATTTGCTGTCTGAAATTGGGTAAATCATTCCTGCTCCCAACAGCTTTAAGATCTCCTTTTTCACCACGTCCATCATTGCCGGATTGAGTCGTCGTTGAGCTTTCCTTGATGGTTGAGCTCCTTCCTCAAGCAATATCCGGTGCATACAGATCGATGGACTGATTCCTTTGATATCTGCAATTGTCCATCCAATTGCTTCTTTATGCTCCCGAAGAACCCGAACCAGCTTATCTTCTTCCACTTTGGTGAGGTTGGATGAAACGATTACCGGGAGTGTTTCTCCATCACCAAGAAATGCATACTTCAAATGGGCTGGTAGGGTTTTCATTTCCACTACGGGTGCCTGCAAGACAGAGGGTAGCAATTTGTTAGGATAGTCTGTCAATTGGATTGTTTTAATAGTGTACCTGTGCGGCACGGGTTCCAACGAGTTAAGTGCAATGATTTCATTTTGCAGTTCCCTGCTCATCCCCACATCATCGTCATCAATTTGACTCAATGATTCAGAAATAGCTGTTTCTAGTTCGTCCCTGCAATTTAGTTCAAACACTTTCTGCACAGTAGGGGTAATTATGTCAATAGAATATGCAGCATAAATATCATTCGGGTGTTTTATTGCATCATAAATGTTAAATTGCACCACCTCCCCATCAAATTCCATAGTTAATACCCCCTTCCTAACATCGATAGTAGTTTGAGAAGTCCATAAAAAGGGTCTTCCTAGCAAAATAGGGGTGGAATTAGGGGAATGGTCGTCGTTCATGTCTAGGACATAAAAGTCTGCAGGAAATACTAGGTTCCCTACTTGCACTAAAACATCTTCAACTACCCCATCCGGATAAGCATTTGAACGGTCGGCTAGTTGAACAATCACATTTGTTTCAGTCATATTAGCAAGTTTTAATGCATTGTATGTAGACCTAGGCATCACATTTATAGATGCACCTAAATCTATTAATGCACGATCCAGTTTAGTGTTACCTATTTGGCATGGTATAGTGAACATACCTGAATCCTTGCATTTTGGGGGCAGTTTCCTTTGGAAGAGTGCTGACACATTTTCCCCCATTCTTACCATTTCATTTCCCATCAACTTCTGTTTGTTGGTGCACAGCTCTTTTAAGAACTTCGCGTAACGGGGCACTTGCTTGATTGCATCCAACAGTGGAATGTTGATTTCCACTTTCCTGAACATTTCCAGAATTTCCTTCTCCTTGCTTTCCTTAGTCGCCTTCGCTAACCTGCTCGGAAAAGGCGGTGGAGTTAGTTTCGCATTCACAATAGGTTCGGTTTTTACCTGAGAGTTTTGTGGAATGCTGTTTTTCTTTTCGACTTCTTTTTCTACAACTTCCTCCTCTTCCCTCGCGGTTGGCTTTGATTGTGGCGCCTCAATTTCTTTTCCACTTCGAAGAGTAATTGCACTTACATTCTTTGGATTCACCTCGGGTTGAGATGGCAACTTTCCTCCTGTTTGTGCTTCCAGTCTGTTGATAGCTGTGGCCATTTGACTCATTTGATTTTCCAGGTTTTGAATGCTGGATTTGGTATCCTGTTGAAATTGTAGAGTGTTAGTGGCCAAAGTTTTCATCATTTCTTCGAGAGGCATACCTGATGATTGTGGCTTTTGCTGATATTGTCCCTGTGGATGGAAATTTCCTTGTTGTTGAAAATTCCCTTGAGGCTTGTTGGAGACGAAACCCGGAGGTTTGTTATTCCCATAGCTCAAGTTCGGGTGGTCCCTCCAGCCAGGATTGTAAGTGTTTGAGTAAGGATTGTATTGTTGTTTTTGAAATGGGAAGCCACCAGCAGCGTTCACTTGTTCACTGTTTTCCTCTTGGAGCACCGGGCACGCATCCGTTGCATGTCCGAAGTTAGCACATATCCCGCATGCTTTGACTTGTTGTGCACTTCCTACAGCAAGTTGTTTAACGAGATTTTTTAGTTCAAACAGTTGACTTTCTATATTGGAACTACTTACCTCGTTCACACGACGAACTTGCATGTCTCGGGTTGGGTTAAATTGCTGAGTGTTTTCAGCCATGTTGGAAATCAAAGCCCGAGCCTCTTCCGGTGTTTTGTCCATTAAGGAACCTCCACTTGCGGCATCTATCATACTTCTGTCCATTGGTAGCAGTCCTTCGTAGAAGTATTGTACCAGTAGTTGTTCGCTGATTTGATGATGGGGGCAGCTCAAGATGAGCTTCTTGAAGCGCTCCCAATATTCATACAGCGATTCACCATTGTTTTGACGAACCCCGCAAATTTCCTTCCGGATTGTTCCAGCCCGAGATGCAGGAAAATATTTTTCCAAAAATAACCTCTTCATGTCATTCCAGGTGGTGACTGATCCGGATGGTAAACAGTATAGCCAATCAGTAGCGGCATCCTTTAACGAGAATGGAAAGGCCCTCATTTTAATTTGTTCCTCGGTAATACCAGTGGGTCTCATACTGTCACAAACCACGTGGAATTCCTTGAGATGCCTGTAAGGGTCTTCACCAGCATGTCCTCGAAAAGTTGGCAACAAGTGAATGAGTCCAGATTTGAGTTCAAAAGTTTTTCCCTCCTCCACTGTCGGAAAAGTGATACAGAGTGGCTGTTGAGCGACATCTGGAGTGGCCAATTGTTTAAGTGTCCTGTTATTTAGGTTATGAGCTGCCATTTGTTCTAATGCTTTCCTTCTTCGCTGTCGAAAAGTTCGCTCGATTTCTGGATCAAATAAAAAAATTTCAGGATTAGTGGGTCTAGTTTTATGCATATAAATAAATGAATAAATAAATAAAATTTTCGGAATTTCAAAAAAAAAAAAAAAAATTTATATATTAAACCGAAATTAAAAATAAATAAATAAAAATGCAAAAAATAAAATTCTAATTGAGTAAACAGAAAATTGGTTAACCGTTCCCCGGCAACGGCGCCAAAAATTTGATGCGTGTCGTAATGCACCAAAATAATAATTAAATTCCTTGTTCACTATTACTAAGAATATAGCAGTGGAAACAAGGGTCGATCCCACGAGGAACGGGAACTAACTTAGTGTTATGTCAATTAGAATCGTAAGGGGGGGTTTTGAGTTGAAAATTGCAATTAATCTAAATAATCAAATAAAGATGTAAAATAGCTGGAATAAAAATCAAATAATAAAGAATCCTAGTTCTCAGGTTCGGTTGTGCCCTATCATGATATTGTCATTCCCCAAGCAACGCATGTACTATTTCCTTTGTTTTATTTATCACCCGGAATAATCAAAAAGCTCTGATTAATCCAATTCTTCCTTAATAATAATCAATTAGAACTAGTTCTCCAATTAATTTAGAGTGAATGAACAACCTAGAATAAGCTCCCTAGATTTAATTCATTAACTATGTGAAAACAAGAAGAATTAGGTGAACTAAATTATCAATTACATATGCTCGAATTGATTAATCTAGATTGGATTTTCATATGGAAATATAAAATTACCAATTGCTACTATGATTTGAATAACAAGACAAATACGAATCCAATTACCCAAATTAGCAAACATCAACACAATAATTAAAAGACAAGGCCTTAATCAATTAATAAATTGTCTTGACGAAATTGATGTTCATGAGAAATCCAATAAATAAAATATAAAAACAAGAACTACGTTACGAGTTTGAGGAATGAATAATAGAATAATATGAACACAACGTCCCCCTTGAACTAGGTTGAGAAGATTAGCCACACATTGCCATGAAGAATTCCCCAAAAATATTGTCTTGATTCACCTTGATTTTTGCCCGGAATTTCTTCTCTTCAAACCTTGATATTGGTGGCTCTCAAAAATAATTCTCCTCCTCTTTCTTGTCATGAACTTCCCTATTTATAGCCTCAATTTCGTGCCCTAGCTTTGGGAGCAAGAAATTGAAAAATATGGAAAGAATGGAAATAAGGAAATTTTTGAATTTAATATTTACGGCCGTAAAGGAATCTTTACGGCCGTGATTGAGTCTCTGCTGATTTTGTGTCTTTTGAAGGTTACGGCCGTGACATGTACCTTTACGGCCGTAACTGTTTTTCTGCACATTTTTCACTCTTTGAAAGTTACGGCCGTAAATATGTTTCTTACGGCCGTAACATCTTTTCTGCTTAATTTTGTCTGTTTCAATCACGCACTTACGGCCGTGAGGATTTTTGCTTGCGGCCGTAAAGGTATTTTCACCTAAGTCCCCAAACTTCAGTTTTTAGTGCAATTTTGGTCATTTTTCCTTCTTTTCTCCTCTTTTAGGATCCTATACAACATAAAACATAAAATGCATTAATAATACTTAGATAGAATCATATTATGGTATATTCAAGGGCATAAGTGCATAAAATAAACGTGAATATAACACTTATCATATTTCAACAGCTAGTGATTAGCTTTTGTCTTGTTATTCACTGCAGCACGAGTGATAAAAGCGTAATCCAGGTAAGTTGCATTTCTTATAAAAGCACGGTTTTATAAGTATCCATTTTAACAGGTTGGTCCCTGTCTTTTGCTGAGTTTTCATCTTTGTATTCTTTCCCAACTTTATCTGGTCGTAGCTCTGGGTTTTCTTCCTCGCTTCTTGATTCAACCTTTTTGAAGACTTGTGGGGGACATATCGAGCTGGAGTGATTTTGGTTTGGCGCGTTCAACTTCGGAGTTACTGTTCATCACGTTTTTTCAGTTGAGTTTATGGCTGGGTCTTCATTTGTGGGTCAATACGGGAAACAGAAAATTTATAAATTTTAAGTCTTCAATATTATTGATGGAGTAAATATTTTTTAGCTGGGAGTAAATTTGTTTTGAATTAGTGTAAGGAACACTTTTGTTAGTTGAGATAAGATTCTTGACTTTTAGCCGTACATCTAATGTATCCAAGTAGTGAAAAAAAGGTGAGACCGTGTCACATTTTAATTAAAAGGGAACGTGGCAAGTTACTTTTTTTTTTTTTTTTGTAGTAACAAAATATGGCATTGTATCTGTTGGGTTTTTTGATACCCAATAAATTCGGACGAGATGTAAAACAGTTGTGGGAATATATCTGTGACGACCCGAATTCTCGACCATTCGAGTGCCACTAAAAGTGACTCATATCATATTATCGAGACTTAAATAGTAATGTAAAATTATTCAAAAGAATAATTAGAATCCCATAATTTTATCTGTGAATAAAAATAGAACATAATTTTCTTACATAAAGTTCAACATAATTATCTCATCAATCTTAACCACTTTTGCCACTTCCATGTTGACCGCCTCGAACCTTCAATTATCTGAAAATGGTAAATATCGTGGAGTGAGATTTATAAAATCCCAGTAAGTATACCAAGCATAAATTTTCTTTTGAAAGCATATGGATCATTTTCATCATAACATAGGATAGGATCGAAATACTCATAAACATAGGGAGACACAAGAATTTTACCGAACTTAAATGGCAAGAATTCTTATGTGTAGCGCTACTAAACTCCGGTCCCCTTAGCATAATCATAAACATATCATATGGGACCCATAGCAATCTTGTGAGATTGATTTCATAGCAATGATCCAAACATTTTCGTAAAAACATAAGGTATATTTACTTTTCATAAAAACATACTTACTTTTCTTAAAAACATAATGTATTTTACTTTTCATAAAAACATACTTACTTTTCTTAAAAACATAAGGTGTATTTACCTTTCATAAAAACATACTTACTTTTCATAAAAACATAAAATAATACCTTTCATAAAAACATACTTACTTTTCATAAAAACATAAGGTATATTTACCTTTCATAAAAACATACTTACTTTTCATAAAAACATAAGATATACTTACCTTTCATAAAAACATACTTACTTTTCATAAAAACATAAGATATACTTACCTTTCATAAAAACATACTTACTTTTCATAAAAACATAAGATATACTTACTTGTCATAAAAACATACTTACTTTTCATAAAAACATAAGGTGTATTTACCTTTCATAAAAACATACTTACTTTTCATAAAAACATAAGATATACTTACTTGTCATAAAAACATACTTACTTTTCATAAAAACATAAGGTGTATTTACCTTTCATAAAAACATACTTACTTTTCATAAAAATATAAGATATACTTACTTGTCATAAAAACATACTTACTTTTCATAAAAACATAAGGTGTATTTACCTTTCATAAAAACATACTTACTTTTCATAAAAACATAAGATATACTTACTTGTCATAAAAACATACTTACTTTTCATAAAAATATAAGGTGTATTTACCTTTCATAAAAACATACTTACTTTTCATAAAAACATAAGATATACTTACTTGTCATAAAAACATACTTACTTTTCATAAAAACATAAGGTATATTTACCTTTCATAAAAACATACTTACTTTTCATAAAAACATAAGACATACTTACATTTCATAAAAACATAATTAATTTTCATAAAAACATAAGATATACTTACATTTCATAACAACATACTTAATTTTCATAAAAACATAAGATATACTTACATTTCATAACAACA
Organism: Ligustrum vulgare; assembly: GCA_963555705.1. Classification (NCBI taxonomy): domain Eukaryota; kingdom Viridiplantae; phylum Streptophyta; class Magnoliopsida; order Lamiales; family Oleaceae; genus Ligustrum; species Ligustrum vulgare. The sequence continues at coordinate 20,069,715 of OY743169.1, read as the reverse complement.
TAACATAAGATATACTTACATTTCATAACAACATACTTAATTTTCATAAAAACATAAGATATACTTACCTTTTAAAAGATTAAAATGAAGTGTAGTAGTAAATGGACCAAAACTTTCTTGACCACCTTGAATTTCTCTTACTTGTGGATTTTGTCAAGAGGTTGGAAATAAGTGTATATGTGTAGAGTTGTGTGTAAAAGAGATGGGTTTAAATAGATGTATAAAGTTGGCATATTGTAAACATAATCATTCAATTCTATTAATTTTAACACATCCTTTTCTTAAAGTAAAGCACCATTCATATACTTTTCCATATTTATACAAATAATATGCTCTTCATGATTATATATAATGGAGTATATAAATCATTCATATACTTTTCCATATTTATACAAATATTATGCTCTTCATGATTACATATAATGGAGTCTTATCAATCATTCATATACTTTTCCATATTTATACAAATATTATGCTCTTCATGATTATATATAATGGAGTATATAATTCATTCATATACTTTTCCATATTTATACAAATATTATGCTCTTCATAATTACATATAATGGAGTCTTATCAATCATTCATATACTTTTCCATATTTATACAAATATTATGCTCTTCATGATTATATATAATGGAGTATATAATTCATTCATATACTTTTCCATATTTATACAAATATTATGCTCTTCATGATTACATATAATGGAATCTATCAACCATTTATATACTTTTCCATATTTATTAAATTAAGATTCTCATAATTATTATATATAATGGAACCTCTCATGCTTGCATATATTTTCTTAATTTAAATAATAAAAGTAATTTTTGTACAAATAAATATTGGGATAACATTGAATTAAGTACTTGGACTTAATATACTTTAAATCAAGAGAATGGAGATATTTTTAGAAATTCGAAATTTAATTTAAAATCGAACGATCTCGATTATTTCTTGACTTGGCTATACGAATACGTCGTGGCGTTAACTTAATAAAAATGGGTGAAATAGTAGCGACATGATTTTCTATTAAAATAATTATTAATCGCGTAAAAATTCTTGGTCGCTACAAACTTACCCCCTTAAAATAATTTCGTCCTCGAAATTAATCTTACTTGATCTTATGATTTCTGAACACTTAATCAGAATCTCTTCTTCTTCTTCTTATGTAGCATCATCGCTACCATATTTAACCCAACCATATTTAACCCACTGGACTTTGACTAAATGCATCAATTTGTTTTCTTAAGACATGGACTTTTCTATCAATAATAGACATATGTGTCTACTCATAAATTCTGACTCAAAAGGAAAATTCCCAATCGTATGTGATATTTCATCATGTCTTGTAGTACTCATGTAACCTGTCACTTATCATCGTATCATGTGACCTCAAATATTCGTATTAATATCTCTAAAATTTCAATAAATCTTTACTAACATATCATACCATAATAATTAGTCATTTCTTCTTATCACCAAATATCCCAAAGTAAATAAAACGATTACCTGAATATTCTCTATGTAATATACCCAAACATGTTATTCACATATCAACATAATCATCAGTTTATCTTTCCAATATTTGTAACCCAAAATTTCTGCAAAATTCAATAAACAAATATCTCCCAAATAATTAAAATTCTTAACTCAAATATCATAACATTTCCCGTAAGGTATTCCTTTCACTTGCACAAACTTATTAATCCTGATTCAATACAGTCCTTATTTCACTTTCACGTATCCCCGTATTATTTCTATACCTTGATTATTATATCAAAATATCAGTACCCAAAATCCAAGAAAATATTCCATATCTCAAATCCCGTCATCATCAAATCTTCCTTTTATCAAGAAAGTAAACGGCGCATAAACCCTTGTTCCCTCTTTTCCATTATTCTATTCCGCGCTTTCTTGCTGGAATCAATATCACGCGGATTCCCTCCGATCCTTAATGCTTTTAAATAGTTCATGCTGGGAAGAGGTTAGATCCATCAAAAACATGGATATCATTCTTACAAACATTCGCAAGTATTATTCCAGTCTTCCAATGAATGATCTGAGGAAAATTTATCGAATAAGACTCGAAAGATTGAGGTTGCTGATGGCTTTATAGCCCTACCCGGAGGTTTTGGTACCTTAGAAGAAATCTTTAACATTACCTCGTGGGCTCAACTAGGTCTCCATACTAAGCCTATTGGGCTTTTGAATGTTAACAATTTCTTTGATGGCTTGTTAACCTTTCTTGATTATGCTGTGGAACAGGGATTCATCTCTCCATTTTCCAGAAGGCTTCTTATTTCTGCTCCTACTATTGATGAACTACTGGATAAGCTGCAGTCATATATCTCAATACAAGATCCAACAGGGGTTAAGATAGATTGGTCGCAAGGAAGGGGAATCAAGCGAAAATGGAGTCCGGTTAATGTAAACTTAACTTTATGAATCTTAGAATAGGTGGGGGTAGAGTACGGAGTATTCTTACTCTCGAGACACCCCTCTAATTTCCTAGGATTTTCCTTAATGTTTAAATCTTGTGTGTACCTCAAAGGTTCCAGGTGGTAGATTACGGAGTATTCTTACTCTCGAAACACACCTTTTTGAAGGTTTCTTTATTTCCTCAAAAGGTCAGAGGTGGTAGGATACGGCTACTCCGGAAACACATCTCTCAATTTGAGGAATTTCCCATGTTGCTTTCTTTTGCTTTTGCGTGTTTTCATGTATTTCCTTTCTAGGGTGACTCTTGTGTGTTCTCCTTATGAGAAAATAATAATATCTCTGTTATCATCTACTAAATCTCGTTTGTGATGTAAATGAACTTGTATGTCTAACTTCAATTCTCTTAGTGATTGCATACCATACTATGCTCTTAACTCCAAACGATAAAATTCTAGGCAGAGTTTTCCTTTGAAATTTGGACTTATCCAAATCGTAAGTATACTTCATAACTCACAATAATAACTAATTGTACATTTGATCACAATTTCATCAAACTTCAATATCATCATAAATATTCCAGAAAATCAATTCATAATTCCTCAACATAGAAATTTCAAATCATAATTTCTAATATCACCATATCAAGTCCTTATTTCTCAATAATTAAGAGCCTAAACTTTAAATCTCCAACTTCATAATTCTTCTCATAAAAATCTCAATAAAATCATATCACTTATAATCTCAACATCTCATCATAACTTCATAAAACTGACTTTCTATTTCTCGTTTAATCTAAACGATGAATAATTCGAAAATATTATCTAGTCCTTTCTGTTGACTTCTCATACTTAGTGCCATGTCTAAAATCAATTATGCAAAGTCCATTTAGGGCTCATCATTTCTAAACTTGACGACAAAGATTATTTTGAAAATCATTCGTAAATCATATTTTTTTTTTTTTTCAAAATTGAAACTTGAAGAGTGGTACCAATAATCATCCACAGTTTTTCCTTGCTTTTAAGCAAAGGTAGTGATAAAGGGATAAATTATTGAACCGAAAATTGAAACTTGAAGAGGAAGTACTAATAACCATCCACAGTTTTTCCCTTATTTTTACACAAAGGTAGTGATAAAGGGATAAATTATTGTACAATTCATTATCAATTTTGTTTGTTTAATATATTATTCCATATATTTTGGGCCAAAGTTACAACTCAACTTAATTTCTAATTGAGTCAATCTTACTAAGCTTAATATGAACCAAAATTCATATCAATATCCTCTATGTCTCATGATTCTACTTTGAAAAGAATAAAAAAATTGAGTCTTCTATCAATTTATATCATACTTGACATGTATATTATGTGTAACACATAAAGATTCATAACATATGAAGATTTCATACTTAACATGTCTTAATAAAATCGTAAATGACTTGCAAAGCATATAACATACCTGGTTCGAGGAGTCAATACGTGGAGAGTGACATAGTAGAGTGATGAGTTAAAATATTTCATATAATCTTATTTTCCTTTAATCAACAATAATTTAATGTGGTTGTATCCAAATCAACATTTTCTTGAATCATAATTCCTAATTAATCACAGTCTTCAAAACAAATCCAATATCGATATAGTAATTATCTCCCCATCAATAATTAATAACTTAACCCAAATAAAATTTATCGTCAAATCTTATTTTTCCTTTAGTCCCCGAACTTCTAGAAATTTATCAAAGACATCAATATAAACATCATATCACCAACTAATTATATTCCATAAAATTTTTAGGACATTACAAACTCCCTTGCTTAAAATGAATTTTGTCCTTGAAATTCGCACATCAAATTTCATCATACTTTTCAAAATCATAAACATACTTGACATGTGAAAATTCAAATATGTTTTTTTTTTTAAATGAATAGTGATTTCGTTCACTGTTCATCATGAATAGCACGTCGTTTTACTGTTCACGTGAATAGTTTTTTTTTTTTTTTTTTTTAAGAAATAAAATTTCAAAAATCTACAGAATCGTTTTTAAAACTCTTGTCTCTGATACCAACTGTGACGACCCGAATTCTCGACCATTCGAGTGCCACTAAAAGTGACTCATATCATATTATCGAGACTTAAATAGTAATGTAAAATTATTCAAAAGAATAATTAGAATCCCATAATTTTATCTGTGAATAAAAATAGAACATAATTTTCTTACATAAAGTTCAACATAATTATCTCATCAATCTTAACCACTTTTGCCACTTCCATGTTGACCGCCTCGAACCTTCAATTATCTGAAAATGGTAAATATCGTGGAGTGAGATTTATAAAATCCCAGTAAGTATACCAAGCATAAATTTTCTTTTGAAAGCATATGGATCATTTTCATCATAACATAGGATAGGATCGAAATACTCATAAACATAGGGAGACACAAGAATTTTACCGAACTTAAATGGCAAGAATTCTTATGTGTAGCGCTACTAAACTCCGGTCCCCTTAGCATAATCATAAACATATCATATGGGACCCATAGCAATCTTGTGAGATTGATTTCATAGCAATGATCCAAACATTTTCGTAAAAACATAAGGTATATTTACTTTTCATAAAAACATACTTACTTTTCTTAAAAACATAATGTATTTTACTTTTCATAAAAACATACTTACTTTTCTTAAAAACATAAGGTGTATTTACCTTTCATAAAAACATACTTACTTTTCATAAAAACATAAAATAATACCTTTCATAAAAACATACTTACTTTTCATAAAAACATAAGGTATATTTACCTTTCATAAAAACATACTTACTTTTCATAAAAACATAAGATATACTTACCTTTCATAAAAACATACTTACTTTTCATAAAAACATAAGATATACTTACCTTTCATAAAAACATACTTACTTTTCATAAAAACATAAGATATACTTACTTGTCATAAAAACATACTTACTTTTCATAAAAACATAAGGTGTATTTACCTTTCATAAAAACATACTTACTTTTCATAAAAACATAAGATATACTTACTTGTCATAAAAACATACTTACTTTTCATAAAAACATAAGGTGTATTTACCTTTCATAAAAACATACTTACTTTTCATAAAAATATAAGATATACTTACTTGTCATAAAAACATACTTACTTTTCATAAAAACATAAGGTGTATTTACCTTTCATAAAAACATACTTACTTTTCATAAAAACATAAGATATACTTACTTGTCATAAAAACATACTTACTTTTCATAAAAATATAAGGTGTATTTACCTTTCATAAAAACATACTTACTTTTCATAAAAACATAAGATATACTTACTTGTCATAAAAACATACTTACTTTTCATAAAAACATAAGGTATATTTACCTTTCATAAAAACATACTTACTTTTCATAAAAACATAAGATATACTTACATTTCATAAAAACATACTTAATTTTCATAAAAACATAAGATATACTTACATTTCATAACAACATACTTAATTTTCATAAAAACATAAGATATACTTACATTTCATAACAACATACTTAATTTTCATAAAAACATAAGATATACTTACATTTCATAACAACATACTTAATTTTCATAAAAACATAAGATATACTTACATTTCATAACAACATACTTAATTTTCATAAAAACATAAGATATACTTACCTTTTAAAAGATTAAAATGAAGTGTAGTAGTAAATGGACCAAAACTTTCTTGACCACCTTGAATTTCTCTTACTTGTGGATTTTGTCAAGAGGTTGGAAATAAGTGTATATGTGTAGAGTTGTGTGTAAAAGAGATGGGTTTAAATAGATGTATAAAGTTGGCATATTGTAAACATAATCATTCAATTCTATTAATTTTAACACATCATTTTCTTAAAGTAAAGCACCATTCATATACTTTTCCATATTTATACAAATAATATGCTCTTCATGATTATATATAATGGAGTATATAAATCATTCATATACTTTTCCATATTTATACAAATATTATGCTCTTCATGATTACATATAATGGAGTCTTATCAATCATTCATATACTTTTCCATATTTATACAAATATTATGCTCTTCATGATTATATATAATGGAGTATATAATTCATTCATATACTTTTCCATATTTATACAAATATTATGCTCTTCATAATTACATATAATGGAGTCTTATCAATCATTCATATACTTTTCCATATTTATACAAATATTATGCTCTTCATGATTATATATAATGGAGTATATAATTCATTCATATACTTTTCCATATTTATACAAATATTATGCTCTTCATGATTACATATAATGGAATCTATCAACCATTTATATACTTTTCCATATTTATTAAATTAAGATTCTCATAATTATTATATATAATGGAACCTCTCATGCTTGCATATATTTTCTTAATTTAAATAATAAAAGTAATTTTTGTACAAATAAATATTGGGATAACATTGAATTAAGTACTTAGACTTAATATACTTTAAATCAAGAGAATGGAGATATTTTTAGAAATTCGAAATTTAATTTAAAATCGAACGATCTCGATTATTTCTTGACTTGGCTATACGAATACGTCGTGGCGTTAACTTAATAAAAATGGGTGAAATAGTAGCGACATGATTTTCTATTAAAATAATTATTAATCGCGTAAAAATTCTTGGTCGCTACAATATCAACACCTCGATGAATAGTTCAGCTCGATAACGACTTGGGGCCACTCGAAGTGACTTAATTGGTAGTTGCTCGTGGCCCACTTGGACGGCCCATTTGTAGTGGTTTGGGGGCAAAAGTTTTGGACTTGGTTTGTTGTTGGGCCATTTGACTTGGGCTTGGGTTCCGGAGGTTTGGCCTATTTATTGTTGACCTAGCCCAACAAGCTTTATATGTCCTATTTCTTGCCCATTGTCTTGGGTTGTGAACATTAATGTTGATTTTGAATCAATTGAGAGAGAGGGAAGAGGGCAACGTCTTGGAGTTCTAGCTTGGTAGTTCTCCATTGTTGTTCTTGTTCTTCTTTCTCTCATATTGGAGCAACCAAGGAGGGGTTGTTGTTGGGTCGAGGGTGAAGTTGAGGTGTCAATTTGGAGAGCTTATTGAGCCTGGAGGTATATCGAAGACCCAACGATAAATTCAACATGGTATCAGAGCTTGGTTAGCGCAATTTTGGGTTGTAAGAGGCGCTGAAAAAGGGACCACAATAGAGCTCAAAAAGGATTGAAATAGTGCATTTTTTATGACTGAAATAGATAGGATTTTGGGATTTCCGGCCAACCAACCCTTGAAATGTGACAACCACCAGGAAAGCAATGTTGAGGTGCACACTCGACTAGAATTTAGTTGAAAATGGTGTTGGTAATCGAGCAGAAACTAAAGGCGAAAGCTATCCAGAAAACTGTTGAATTTTCGAACTGAAAAAGTTGATTTCCAGCCAAATGGGTATTTTTTGGAGAAACGGAGACCACCGGTGGACTCAAGAGTTTGAGGCGCACAGGGTTAGGTGGCAAGTGGGTCGGACAGTAGCGATGACGGTGGCGCGTGAAGACCATGCATCGGCGACAAAGGAGGTGAGTGGAGCGCTTGGAGACAGAATCTGGCAGCAGGCTGAAAAGACAGTTTGTTCTCCTCTTCGTGGTGGAGCTATTGGCGCTAACATATTTCAATTGGGAGTTTTGTATAGGAAGTTGGACGATTTTGCCCCTGTGGTTGTTCAGTCGATGGGTGATTCGTGCGTTGCAACTTTCGGTGGAGGCTTTAGGTTGTATGGTGGTTTCCCTAAAGCGATGATGTTCGCATATCTCCTAATTTACGGACACAGAAAAGTCTGCTCTGGTAAATTAGCTGAAACTTTTATTCATCGCACTAGCAGATCATCGTGTGGAGTGATCGTTAGGATTGGGGGTTTCCATTGCTTGGTAACCATTGCTTGTTGCTAGACCTAGGAATTATCTGTTTAATTTGTGCCATAAATTCTGTGTCAATTTGATATATTAATTTCTGTATGGGTTTAATATATGCGCTTTAGATGTTCTATTGCCATTTAGAATTGCCTGTGACCTTAGGAAGTATGTTTTCCTGGATTCTATATGAAGTGTGCCTATACTTTGCTTATGGTCGTTGCATTTGTTGCATTTCGTGTTTGTGCATTTTTTGGGTAAGACGACAGCACTTAGGGTTTTCTTGATGGCACGATGATTAGATTTTCTAGAGCATGTGATGACATGGTTTTGGGTCTAATTAGTCCGGTAGGTAAGGTGATGTAAGGGTGGAAGGTGTTAGGAGATAGGTAAGATGAACGGTGTCACTGGATCTAGGTAAGATCCGTGCAAGATTTATTGAGGATAAGTGCTCGATGTTGCTGAATGGGCATCTGTGTGATCCTTTCTGCATGTGTTTGATTACTTAATTCAATGCATTATTTTGTTTTGTGTAGCATGTCATTTGTTTGATATGTGTTACTTTGCATGAATTTGCGTGTAATCAATTTTACTGAGTGTAATGTGTTAGCATGCATAGTGAGTTTGTGATGTAATAGTAGTAAGTGTGAGAATGTCTTTTGGTAATGTGTGGAGTGTATTTCTTTCTGAAACTGAGAACTTTCCATGTGACATTATATTTGCATATATTTCTTTTTGAAATTTATGTGGTTAATTTCTTGGTGAAATTATTTAATTTATTCGTGAAATTGTTAAATTTCTATGTGAAATTTATGTTTAATTTCTTTGTGAAATTATGTGTAAACTTCTATGTACTATCAGTGTTGGAATTAAATTTCATTATCAGTGTGCTTTAAATTTGCTCTAGGTATTTTGTTGCTATTAAAATCTTTTTTCAAAATTATTGCCCCTGACCTTTGTGATCTATTATGTGACTTTATCTGATACTTTGTGTGTCTTGTTTATTTGCAATATTTTTCTTTATGTGAAAATGTGATTTGCATAGGTAAGAGTTTGCTTGGGATCAATGGGGTCTATTTAGTGTATTGTGCATTTCTTGGTGAAAAATGACAACACTTTTGTTTAGGGGGTCTTTTTTTATGAAAAAATGGAATTTTTTTTGGTAGGGCAACAAAATTTTGAAAAGTATACTTATCTCAATTGGAATGATACTTGTTTCTGGGGCAAAGTTCTAAAGTGGCTATTTACACTTTTTTTTGAAAATCCAGCTGTTATTTCTACTGTATTTTGCATCTGACCATGTATCTCATTTTTGCATGTATGATTACTTGATTCCAATGCATCTTTCATTTGTTGAATATTTGCTTGAATTTGAGAGTGATCATATTGTTACGTGTTAAATGCATGGTAGTTGGGATTGGTGGTGTGAGGTTTGATAGTTGGTGTGTTCTCACCCTTTTAGATGACATTAGATGTGTTCCTTTGTGGGATGGTGTTCCCTTGGTGCGATGAGTATACAGTAGGTGCTTTAGAAGTGGAGACTTAGCTGGTAATGTTGGACTAGATGCCTAAGAGTGTATTTGGTGACATACTGGAAGATGTGTGTTTTGATATGTAGATCACAAGAGGTGAGGTTGTCAAATGTCTTGTTATATTCTATATGTGAGGATCTCTATTAGGTGGAAGACGCTCCTTATTATCTTAAGGTGAAGATTCGAGTTTTATCTTCTTTGAGTGAGAAGTGAAGTTGTGATAGAGGTACATCTGTCATCTTAGGATCTTTAGTAGTTTACCAGTTAGGTGTGTTTGTTGAGTAATTTAGTGAGCATACTTGGCGATGAGAGGAGAGCTACATCGATTTTGGAATGGGGTAATTGTGATTATATCTTTTCTAGGGGGTCATTTGCATCCATTTCTTGTGTTGACCTTGTTTGATTAACTTGGTATTAATGTTAAGTTCTTTATGTGAACTTGGTGAAAAGATTTGTGGTTTTCTTTTATATGCTCTCATCGCATGTGTGGAGTCATCTATAACTTCGTGTTATTAAATGCTCTTGATTGACACATGTGTGAATGTAATGTGTTTACATTTTCTTTAGAAAGCACGCGTTGATTGTCTAAAGTTGTGTTACTTGCTAATGTGATATAAATGCATAGTTTGGCTTGCTATGATTTAGTGTGTACTTGGGCTTGACCTTGGCCCTCGGTGAGTACTATTAGCAGGTATGAGATATGTTTCTAACTTGAAACATTGGTAAAGGTACGTTGAGTTCCAATTTTGGTTGCATGACCTTGATGGGCAAGTATAAACATTGTATTGTTTTTCTTGCAGATTGACTGGGTATCAAGGTAGAGATTTGTTAGGTTTTTTTATAGCCAATAAATCCCAGTGATGATGTAAAACAATGTGGGAATATATCGATACCTCGATGAATAGTTCGGCTCCATAACGACTCAAGGCCACTCAAAGTGACTTAATTGGTAGTTGCTCATGGCACACTTGGATGACCCATTTGTGGTGGTTTTGGGCAAAATCTTTGGACTTGGTTTGTTGTTGGGCCATTTGACTTGGGCTTGGGTTTTGGAGGTTTAGCCCATTTATTGTTGACCTAGCCCAACAAGCTTTATATGTCCTATTTCTTGCCCATTGTCTTGGGCTGTGAACGCTAATGTTGATTTTGAATCAACTGAGAGAGAGGGAAGAGGGCAGCGTCTTGGAGTTCTAACTTGATAGTTCTCCATTGTTGTTCTTGTTCTTCTTCCTCTCATATTGGAGCAACCAAGGAGGGGTTGTTGTTGGGTCGAGGGTGAAGTCGAAGATCCAACGATAAATTCAACAGTGTCACTTTTTTGTAGAATTGTGTAATTTCAATTATGTATATTGCATATTGACAGTTGCATTGTTTTTTGGTGTGTTGTCTTGTGAAGGTTTACCATATGAAGATGAACAATAAAAGCTTTGGCAAATTGAACCATTTCATATTTGCAACTATGAGTGGAGTGATTTGATGATTATGAGGTTTAAAAAGGTGATATTTGTCACTTTAAAAAAAATAAAAAATGATGCGTCTATAATCTTAATGCTTTCACATGATGTGTTTTATGGTGTCTTTGTATATGTATTTACTAGTACTTGTGAACTTGTATAATCTTAAGTATACATCGTCACTTTTTAGTAAAAAGAGAAGGTAAGTTAAAAGAAAAGTGATAAGTAACATTTTGTCACTTTTTTAAAAAAAAAAAAAAATGGCATTGTGTGATGTATCTATTAGTGTTTGTAAACTTCTATAATCTCTAAGTCAATGATGAATATTGCAAAAAATGAAAAAGTGACATTCAAGTAAAAAAAAAAAGTGACAACTTTTCCATGTTACTTTTTAGTTAAAAGAAAAAATCAAAACGTAACATTGTGTTTGTGTATAGAGAATGAAGAATGTGTAAGTATCTACTAATATTTTTAGACTTATGTAATTTGTTAATCAATGATGAATATTGTAAAAATTGAAAAATTGACCTTCAAGTAGAAAAAAGTGACAAAGTGTCACTTTTTAGTTTAAATAGAAAGTGATAACAAGTGATGCTGTGTCGCTTTAAAAAAAAAAAAGTTGTATTGTATCACTTTTTTTAAAAAGCGGGACAATTATTCTAATATTTTGAATAAAATTAACAATTCATGAATTTATTCAAAAATTTTAAGTTTGATTGATAAAGTAACATGCATGTTTGTGTGACTTTTTTAAAAAGGTGGCAAAAAAAAAAAAAAAAGTGGCACTCAAAATTTACAAAGTATTTTTTACTTCCTAAAATTTTTTAAAAGATATTTTTGTAAATAGTCCAAAATTAAAGATATTTGTGTAAGTACCCCCTTCATTGTCTTTTCGGACGATCAGTCACACTGGGACTAAGACACGACCCGGACTCCCGCGAGGGCATTAGTGGGGACAATGGGAGAAAGCCTGATCCAACAAGATCCATATCAACATGAATTATGTACACAATTTAAATTGGGATACAATTAGTCTAATTTCAAATTTACTGCATGATGCATCTAAAAATTAACTGGTGGGCTTCCACTTACTATTAGGCTATCGCCAGCTGATGGGCCAATCCTTATAGTATTAAGAGATATCAGATCTTTATAGACTCACAATTCATATATAATTATAAATACTAGTGAATCACCCGTGAGATGCACGGAAAGAAACTTCTGGATAAAGATAATTCAATGTCAAATTAGATGAATCCTTTAAACAAAATAAATAAATTTCACAAGTAAGAAATAAGATCATCATTTATTTGTGTCATATGATTACAAATTCTGGAATACTTCTTTGTACACAACATTATTTGTTGATTTTGTTGGTCTTCCATTCTTATCACAAATCAACATCTTTAATCGGAACTATTTGTCACCCTAGAAATCGCAACATAAAGTTGTCCATATGTAAATACCAGTCGTTTAAGAAGAAGTCTCACATGCGAAAATGATTATTCCTGACTCTTATTGATAGTCATGGAATAGGATACCATCAATGAAAATTTTCTTCTTTGAAATCTGATAGCTATCCTAGAATCAGAAGGGCTCAATAATATCATTGGAATAAAAAACTTGTGTCCTGCATTGATGCCACAAAGATTTTGACCTTCTAGAATATGGTCGCCAAGTTTTGTAACTATCAACATTGTTCCATTGCACAATCCCTCTGTATGATTAATATTTCTTAGAAAGAACTTGTGTCATTCACTTATCCACTGCAACGGTCCACCACGTGGAGCAATAATGATATCCCCGTGTCCAGGTCGTATATCAAACAATCAATTCGACAATTTTATCAACAATAGAAAAATCATATTGGCTATTATCCGTCGTTTACCAACCAATAAGTATAAGTCTTACATTTGAAGTATTTTCCTCAATCATCTCTTCTCAAATCGACATAAACTGCCTTAACAATTTGTTGCATTTGTCTAGTATATCCTTCCAATCAGAAAATGTGCAATCCTGCAACATTGAATCGCATGATTCACTCCTACCGGGGGACATTAAAAGACATAATTAAATTTTAGGCTATCACAACAAAATTATCCGTAAACAATATAAGTATAAAAGCAATAAATACATAATGCGTACCCCACGACCCTTTTTCTACTTTCAACCTCATTCACATTGCCAACAATTTAAAGCGAGAAAATTGTAGAATTGAACTGTCATCGGCAACAGACTCTCAATCTAAGGGCAATTTTGACCGTGTAATCTAAAGACGGGAGGGCCTCTACCATCAATTAGCCCATTATCTATTCCCCCCATAGAAATGAACGAAAACATCATATTATATGTCTGAATGTTCTCAACAAAATTCTTAATCTTATCGTCCTTGCCATATAACAAATCTTTCAAAACGAGAGGATGATCTTTCATAAAAGGAATCTTCACTTTCTCTTGTATACAACAAAGTAGGGGTGAACAAATGATGTGTTCCGGACCCTCGACAATCGGAGTCATAGCAGGCTGACAGAAAGTTAAATATTCAAGCCAAATAAAAGTGCAGTCCAGTCAACCATATCGGAATTGGATGGATAATATATGTTTTTCGAGTATAAACAGGTCACCGAGCAAGACTCATGGGCTAAAGCCCTTGAGCCCATTGATTTTAGGGCCAAATTCCATCGTTTTGGGCTTCAAATTGACAAATCAATTATGCATACGGAAATTATGATTTTTGCATATTTTTAGGTTAAATTTTGTTTTTAATTATTTGTTTGCCTATTTTAGAATTTTAGTCTAATTAGAATTCTATTTTGAGTCAATTAGCGGTTAGGTTATTTTACTTATTTATATTCCTTTCCATTCATTGTAATGAAAGACTTGAGACTTTGATTTTGATATAAAACAGTTTTATTGAGGATTCAATAAAAGTTATATGTGGATTCCTATGTTTTTTCGAACTTATCAAGAATATTTCTTGTGGCGTTCAAATATCGAACTTATCAAATATTTCTTAAGAATATTTGTGGCGTTCAAATCAGAGACTTATCAAGGAGATTGGACAATTCCTTATGGTGTTTCGAAAGTCGTGGTTCTTTATTCCGCATTGTCGAGCCATCGCGTCGTGAATATCGGGTCATGATTCATCCGTCCAACAACAACCTGGGTTCGGAACTTTCCGGCGTTTCTTCCGCGCTTCGAATCTCATCATCTGGTATCAGAGCTGGACTCTGAATTCAGGTTTTTCTATCTAGTTTAATTCTTATGTTTATCATCGAGTCTGTCATAAGAATTATCCATATCTTGTTGTTGAGTTTTTCTTTTCTTGAATGTTCTCGTGCCAGTAAATTTTTTCCAGTTTGATCCATATAAAAATTCAACAAAAATTCAAAAGTGTTTATTTTGTTCGATTCTTATCCAAATCCTGTTTCGTTTGTTTTGTTACGTTCGTGTCGAATTTTCGGATTTATTAAAAAAAATTATTTTTTTATTTTTTATTTAATTCCGAAAATTCATTATTCAAAAAAAAAAAGTTATTTCAAATTCAAGAACCACTTTCTTGAGTTTCTTTAAAATTCTTAATATTCATTTCCTTCCAAGTCAATAAAAGTCGTTTTACTATTTGATGTCTAAATCCTCTTCATTCTTGAATTTTTTTTAACGTCACATAAGGAATGGATTATGATCCGAGCTCTTTATTCCAAACTAGGTGTTATGTGGATCATAAGGGGTGCAATTTGGCGATTGATGGAAAGTGTTTTACTAATTTCGTTAGTAGCACCGTGGTTGAAAAATTAGAATTGCCCCTAGAACCACACTATAAACCTTATAGGATGTCGTGGATGAGGGAGTTTGGGAATTTCAAAGTAACCAAACAAGTTCTAGTGCCTATCACCCAGGGAATGTACAGTGAGGATGTATGGTGTGATGTAGTGCCATTGAAATCTTATCATATTTTATTGGGAAAACCTTGGAGGCGTAGGAGGGAAGCTGTTTATGATAAGAGTATGCACATATACAAATTCCTTAAGAAAGGGAAAACATGCGCACTATATGGGTTGACATTAGAGGAAGCACTAGAAGATTCGCGGAGGGTAAGGAAGAAGAGTGAAAAGTGGTATAATAGGAGGCATCATGGGGATAAGGATATTGATAAGAAGGAGGGAGAATTGAAATTAAAAACAAATAAACAAACTCTAAAATTTGATGAGGAGAAGGAGGAATTGGGAGTTGAGGTTGAAGTTCAAGATTTGAGCGCTGAATTGGACGATCCACATTTGGGTAGCAATGAGGTAGTGCACGAGCGTGGTGATAAAAATGTGGAGATAGGAGATGTGATTAAATTTGAGAGTAAAAATTTTGAAAAGGTGGTTGGAGTTGCAAAAGGAGAACGAGGTGAAGAGAAGGGCCTCATGGTTCAAAATGAGGAATTGACGGTGATAATTCATGAATACAAGGATCCATACCTTGTACCTCATGAACCTAACATTTCCCTCCCCGCTTTATTTAATTTTGTCTTGCAGGTCAAATGTGTTTGGAAATTTGGGCAACACCACCAATGCCCACAGGAGTTTCTACTTCAATCCATTCATGTAACTCAAGTTACAGGATACTATTGGTCATCCCTATGGCGTGGAAGCAATAATTTTCCTTTTGATCTAGGAGGTGAAGTGAAACAACAGGAACAAAGTTATGATTCGGGACGAATCATCCTAAAGAAGGAGGGTATGATGTGTTCCGGACCCTCGACAATCGGAGTCATAGCAGGCTTGACAGAAAGTTAAATATTCAAGCCAAATAAAATTGCAGTCCAGTCAACCATATCGGAATTGGATGGATAATATATGTTTTTCGAGTAGAAACAGGTCACCGAGCAAGACTCATGGGCTAAAGCCCTTGAGCTCATTGATTTTAGGGCCAAATTCCATCGTTTGGGGCTTCAAATTGACAAATCAATTATGCATACGGAAATTATGATTTTTGCATATTTTTAGGTTAAATTTTGTTTTTAATTATTTGTTTGCCTATTTTAGAATTCTATTTTAAGTCAATTAGCGGTTAGGTTATTTTACTTATTTATATTCCTTTCCATTCATTGTAATGAAAGACTTGAGACTTTGATTTTGATATAAAACAGTTTTATTGAGGATTCAATAAAAGTTATAGGTGGATTCCTATATTTTTTCGAACTTATCAAGAATATTTCTTGTGGCGTTCAAATATCGAACTTATCAAATATTTCTTGAGAATATTTGTGACGTTCAAATCAGAGACTTATCAAGGAGATTGGGCAATTCCTTGTGGTGTTTCGAAAGTCGTGGTTCTTTATTCCGCATCGTCGAGCCATCGCGTCGTGAATATCGGGTCATGATTCATCCGTCCAACAACAACCTGGGTTCGGAACTTTCCAGCGTTTCTTCCGCGCTTCGAATCTCATCAACAAATAAACCAAGAAATCGAACTAAACCGCAACAAATGACTTGGTTTTGTTAGGTTTGGAAAAATTTTAAACCGCCTTAAATGATTTGGTTTAGGTTTCAAATGTCAAAATTGCGGTTTCAAACAGCCAACCCGCCAAATTTTAAAAAATTAAAAAAATAAAGGCAAATGTTCAATTTAAAAAAAAAAAAATGCAACACACTTTTTAATGTCAACAAATCAAAATTAAGGAATTCAAGATTAATTTGTTCAAATCCACAACCATTTGAAAATAATTCTTGCTTCTACAATACATAATCATCATTCAAGATATTTTCTTAAAATAAAATTTTTAATATAAGAGCTAACTACAGTTTGTTTGTCAACATGAATTGATTAACAATAAAACATTCAATTAGAAATTTAATACTATTATTGAGCTAGTTTCAACTTGAAATTTTAGACGAATATGTGTCTTTGAGTTCGCTTTGAAATATACTAATTCATTCGTTGGCACTCCGCTGTTTCAAACATCACCAAACCATAAAAAATAGTTTGATTTAATTTTATTTAGAAAATGAAATGGTTTGGTTTGGTTTGGTTTGGAAAATTCCAAACCGTTTTAAATGGTGGTTTAAAATATTACTACAAATCGCCCAAATCAAACTGTTTTCACCTCACAACAAAGTGAGAACTTCGGATTATGACATATTTTATAACGCTTATCCACTCTCTCCTGACATCAAAAATTTGTCTTGCAAAATAAATACTTAAATATAGGATCTCCAATGTCCATGCACTTTGAACAATCAAACAATAGATAAAAAAGTTAATAATATAGATCATGCGTATAAAAGATAAGATTTACTGTTTTGACTATTGATAATGAAAAACAACAGTACAACACGTATAAGAAACGAATTAGATAATCATAAAAAAGGGAAAAAAAATTGTGAGATTGACAAAGATGCATCAAATTCATGTTATTATATGTTTTTGCAATATTTACAACGTAATTTTTTTCTGATGAAAATTATAATATAACATTGATCATCTTAATTTTCAGTTAAGTCAATTGGGAGACAATTTACATATTGTTGTAGAAATTTAAGAATCATAAATATTGAATTAAAATATAACAATTAATATAATGTCATAGTTAATTATTTTTTAAAACTTAGACTTAACAGTTAGGACAAAAAATCATTAATAACTATATAATTTCAAAGCAATATAAATAAATTTGTTAATCGTTAATGTTAAAAATTGTGATATGAGACTTTCTGGAATAAAAAATTAAATGTAATTGTAAATAAAATTATTTTGATAAATAATCTAATCTAGAAAAGAAGGTTATTATATATATGTAATAAAAAACTTAGAAGTATGATTATTTATAACAAAATTTAATACAACTTGATTAAATATTCAATATAAATGAAAATGAAAATTAGACATTAGATTTGTATGACCGAACGAAATTATTCATCTATAAGATTAAAACCAATAAAATATCACAATTATTGTAAAAGTTTATTAATTATGTATTAAATGTAACTTTCTATAAAAGTTCTAATTAATTTAATAGAATGCAATACAAATGAGCTCAAATTTTTAGATGTATTATATAACGAAAAAAATAAGATTATTTATAAAAAGTTTTATACGATAAGGTTTATTTAATATTAGATGCGTAATACAACTTCGATATAATTTTGAACTAAAAATCTTATATTGAATTTGTATGACTGAACACAAATATTTATTTTTAAGATTCAAAACATTAAAAGATCTGAATAATTTTCTGAAAATAGAGGTTTAAATACAAATAATCAAATATAAATAAGCAAAAAAAAAATACTCCATAAAAATATTTAAATGGAAGTAACAGTGTGAACACAATAAAAACTGATTTTAAAATGTGAACACAACAAAAGCTAATGCCCTGTTCTCTTTGTCGTTTTCAGCCCCTTTTTAGTTTTGAATTTTTCAAAAAATCAAAAATGCGTTCACTTTACCCATTTTCAGAAACGTATTTTAAAAAATAAATAAATAAATAAAATACAAAGGAAACACAAAACGAGTTTTTGTCGTTTTTAGCATTTTGGGTTAAAAACTTCCATAACACGCGTTTTGTCCAAAACGCGGTAACCCGCTGCCAACGACGTATGTTGTCTCTTTTTCTCTCATATTTTGGGACAGTTGTTTATTTCTCTTTTTCCTTGTAGATCTGTTGGATGTGTGTGTGTGTGTATTCTTAGAACGTGAAATTTATTTGGGATTTTTTGCTCCTAATCAAGACTGTGTTCGTGTAAATACATGTGTTTGTGGGTGTTTTATTTTTTATGAATACATAATTTGAATGGGTAATTTCTTGCTGGTGTTGATAACCATTTACTGGTAATTTGACAATTTTGACGTTGTGCTTCATTTTTTTCTTTTATGTTGTTGTTGTTGTTATTATATCCATCGGCCACCTACTGTGATTATATCAACTTAAATGTACCAATCAAAAGTTTATAAACTGATCAGTGGCGGCTTTCTCTTCACTTATTGAAGCATTAGCCAAGGGCAATTGATTTTGCTCCATACTCTTCTGTTCTCGAGCTGGAGACAATATGGTTTCCTTTCCTAGATTAAGTATTCAAATTATTTATGGTAGTGGAATGCACAAATGAAGCTACCCAGGGGTTTTGCTAAGTACAGGAAATTTGTTTTTATTGGAGTATCAATGCTTATGACAGTAAGATCAATATAAGATGGGCTGAGTTTCAATTTCTATTCGCAACTATATTCCTACAACTCGCTCATTAATTATTCACAACTATATTTTAGTTTTGGTTTCGTTTTTTGAACTTGTGATAAAGTATATCAGCTAACCATAGGAGGTTCTTTTAGTGGAATAGTCTTTTACTTGAAAGTTATCGTATTCGTAAGCACTTCGAAATTCATTGCGTTAAGTTTTGATTTTACAACTTATTCAGCCGTGTTTATTAATTATATTAGAGATAGAAAATTATTTACATCTTGGTAATTAGATTTGTAAAGAGGTCTAAACTTGGAGCTGCTGATTTTAGTTAATCTCTTCAACAACATAATGTCATAATATCAATCATTATGAACAAGCCTTTTTATTTTTTATTTTTTGTTATATTGATTTTATCCTTTGCATTATTTTGGTAGCTTTCCTTTTTTACTAAGGATTTCAAATTTTCAACTAGAAGCACGTGTAGGATATTTCATAGATAGGATTTTTCCTATCTGTTCTCTATACAGTGCTGCATTAGAAAGTCTTTGTGTTTTTGAGTGATTCTCATTTAATACTTACACATTGCCTTAGTTTTCTCTTATGCCACTTTATTGATATATGTGATCAAATTTTTGCTATATACTTATCTACTTATTTCTGTGATCTTGAATTTGGAGATTTTGGAGTTAGAAAGTCAATTGTATGAGATGAACTTGCACTGTGATTTCGGAAGCGAGTAGCTAATGGTATTACTTACACATTATTATGTTGTTCTATCATTCCTGATAAAGGTGTTTATTATATTTGTAATCCAATGAACAGACAGTATAAGTTGCGTCCAAGAAGTAGGGAAAGGACAATTATTAGGTTTTGTCTTGATGATGAAGCCATTCTTGTTGGTTTGGCTTGCAATTTGTTGACAGGGAAGTATAATGTTGTGTTGGTGTGGCATCATAAGTCATTTGGACATAGGCCTGTGAGGAATTTTATATGTTTGATCTTTGATTCAGAATCAAATAAATGGAGGAAGAATAATGTTGTTTTAGTGTGGCATCATAAGTCATTTGGGCATAGGCGTAAGAGGACTTTTATATGTTTGATCTTTGATTCAGAATCAAATAAATGGAGGAAGTCTGTGCCTTAGGTCAGGTTTAATAACCATGCATCTGCTTACAATCAGCATATGTTCTTAGTTTAAATTTTTTATTGGTTTCTTTTTTAATTTTTTGCGGTAGCGGCCAACTTTCTGGAATCAAAAGAAAACTCTGGTGGCATAAAGACTATGGCTAGTGATGATGCGCTTGAGAACATTAAGCAACATTGGGGATTGTTTAGAGTTGCTTGTGATCAAGCAGAAGAGTTTGTGGAATCTGTGAAGCAAAGAATAGGATCTGAGTGTCTAGTGGATGAGGCCATTGGCTCTGTTGCTCAGAGACAGGGACAACCTGTTCAAAGTGGACTCTTTAACATTATGAATTGAAGACCACCCTGTTCATTATGACATCTCTTTGTTTGGAATAGGATATAATTTTCCTAGTTTAACTTCAACTCCATTATTTTCCCATTCTAGTTTAACAAAAACTAAAAGTGGAAGGAAATGTATGTCTTTACCATTTCGTTCTATAGAAATGAATACATTTCTTGCCTTTCGTAGATGGGATTGTACCATTATATATAGGATTGATTGTCTATGAATAAATTAATTTGGTTTTGCCTAAATTTCAAGTCATTTTTATGATTTATGTTTGATTTATAGTTCTCAAAGTTTTTTGTATACTTGCAGTGCTCATGAGTGGACGTAGCTCGTGTTGATGATGAAATACTTTGCATTTTTATGAACTTGATATTCAAGTAATGAATAATAATATGTTAAGAAATTACTTTATTTGACATGCACCAATATATATTAATTACTTTAAATTTCAAATTTTATTAATATATATATATATATTTGGTAGAAGGAGTAATAAAACTTGAATGAAGTATAGCACTGATTGATATATTGAAATTAAAAGTTTTATTACATTTTTTTACATATAAAATATCACAAAATAAGTATATCAAAAAATTACAAAGCAAACGCATTTTTCAGTTTTCTATTTTTGAAAATAATTTTTCAAAATCACAAAGAGAACATGTTTTCAGTAATTTCAAAACAAACAATCAAAATCCAAAATCCTCAAAACTCAAAATGAAAATATAAAGAGAACGGCCCCTAAGTTTTCCTGTCAAAACTCAGCTGCTTTTATATAGATTTGATGGGTTGAGAATAAAAACACATTTATAATTTTTTTGATAATTTTTTTTTTTTTTTTTTTTTTTTTTTTTTTTTTGAATGAGTTGAAAAAAATGTTAAATACAATAGGCAAATGCAGAAATCATGTAAATTTATATTTAAAACAAATTTTGTTCCTTAACCAATCATCCTTATGTATGTGTGTGGGGGTGGGGAGGATAAATCTTTATCTTTATCATATCATATCATACTATATATAATAGTTGGGTAGTTAGTTTCCTAAAGCATTTTTCGTCCATTTTTCGTTTCCATATATAGTAAGTTCCTATAAAATTAAACAGTGTGAATGCAAAGTGGATTAGTGTGAATACAAAGTGGATGTATGTCAAATGTGAATGCAAAATCTGGATAAATATGAACGCGTTTATTGCCTTATATATATATATATATATATATATATATATATATATATATATATATATATATATATATATATATATAATGGTTGATGTTTTTTTAATCAATTTTAATTTTATTATTAATATTAATGTTGAATGAGTTTAATCAATATTTTTAGTTATCAGTATTAAAGTTATCATTTAATTATTATTTTTTTATTTATTTGTTGTTCTTAATATTATAAATTCTATATGTAACCATCAATATAAAAATTGTGTTTTAATTATTAATGGTTCAATCATTTGTTATTTTTAATATTAAAAATCATATTTTCTAAAATATATATGTGGTCAAAAAATGCGCTGCTTATAAATAATTTATAGAAAACGTTATTGAATGAAGACTAATATTGAATAATTAATGCTTTGATTTCTTTTTAGTTAATAATATCAATAGAATGATAAATATTTTTTTAATCATTCTTAATTTCAATAAATTTTTAAAGATTATAGGGTATAAGATTTTTCGTATAATTTCATGATATCCAATTTTACTCGATTGTTGATTATTTGACTTTGATTTTTTGAGAATTGTTTTTTAAAGAATGCGCGATTGAGAATAAATGTTCAGAAAAATTGATTCTTGAAAAATCAATTATATATGGGCAAGTGATAAAGTACTGTGTCTTCTGAGTTAAACAATCGCACCGCTTTTAAGAATCGAAATGTATAGATGATTTCTTAGTATATAAAATTAAATGTATTTGTGATATACATTCATTAAAATTTAATCTAAACTAACATTTCATATTTTTTAATTTGCTACATTCATTTAAATATATGACCACGAGTATTTAATTTGTAATGTTAAAGAAATATGAAATAAAATATTTGTTTAATAAATTTAAATATCAGATATTGTAATAAAATAGTTAGTACTAATTCTAATAATACTATTCGGATAGTGATAAATTATTTGTGATAATCTAGAAATTATATTTTGAAAAGATTAATTATATCAATAATCATTAAAATTAAATAGTTATGAAAATGAGTTATGCAAATGGTCATTGAAGTTTTTTTTTTTTTTTTTTTTTGAAGTAGTAAGTTATTTAAGTTCCTAACTATTACTATTTTGGCAAAAAATAAAAAAATAAAAAAAAATATTGGTCCCTATTCAATACATTTTATTCAAACCTCATTTTTTAAAAATCATTTCAACTAACATTCTATTAATAAAATAATATACATATAAATTAAAAATATTCATACTTTTTAAAAGCTCATTGTACCAAAATTAACTGTTATGAACTACGTTATTTGAAATAATGAGTCTCAAACAAGTGCTTAAATAAACATTCTACACAAAATCATTATTATTAAACTCATTTCCTAAAATGGTAATTAGTAATATTAATTCACTATTTATTATTCGTTTTGGAAAAAATTAAAAATTAAAATAATCCAATTGAATGCAATTTTTTAAATAGTTGCATTTTTTCTACTTATTACAAATTCTATTTAAATGTAACTTTTATTTTCCATTTTAAATTTTAAATCAATTCAAATTACAATATTTAAAGAAATTTCTGGAACGATAAACATACGAACTGTAAAAAAAATTGAAAAAAAATTAAGTTATGTGTAATGTACTTTTGTAATTAATTTTCTTCATTCCTTTCTCATTTTTAATTAAGTATTAATTTCATATGTTAAAATATAAATTTTAACTATATAAGTAACAAATGACCGTGCATCGCACGGGTGTAACACTAGTATATATTATAACAATAAAGTGGTCAAATATAACACTACAAAGTTTCCCGCCTTTTTACACTTGCTTAAAATGGAAATTCATGATTTATAGAAATTTTTAAAAAAAAATGTGATTATCTATATAAATTTCAAAATTGCTGTTATCTAGAGAATATAAACGGTCACTTTGAAAATAGTTTTACCTCATTATTATTACGAAAATTTGAAATTTGACATGCTAAAGAAAAATTCAAAATGTGCTCAATACAAAGCTCAAGATTAATCATGAACTATCCAAGCATATTTTAAGCATTTTGCACCATTATCTATTTCTTATCAACTAACGAAAAAAAAGTGAAAAGAACGAATGAATGCTATATATTGAAAATGAAAAAGAATCGAAAATATTAGATGATATATTGTCATGTAGTGTCTATTCCAACACAAAGAACGTGACCTAAAATAAATATTGTTAAGCATTTATTCCTATAAATTGAATAATCAATATTTTATTTTATTTCAAATTTCGAATTCAGGTAAAATAATAAATGTTTATTTTAATAAAGTTTCATAAGTAATAAAAAAATGAATTCTAAATTTAAAATAAAATAATGAGCCTATGAATTATTGTCATCATTTGGTAAATTGTTTTATTGATAAAATGGGTAGTTAAAAATGATTACTTTACAATAATAATAAGTTAAAAATAATGTTGATCAAGAAAAGACCAAATATATCTACCAAATATTCGCTCAATGTTTCGAGTCAATGAAGAAAACTACAATAAAATTATATTGCTAATTCAGATTAAATCGATAAATGGCTAGGATAATATTATCAATTATTTTAAATTGAAATATCACTACATACTATTAAAAAAAATTATTTTAACATTTCTTCAAATAGCTTTTAAACCACGTGTACTTTTTGTAACAACATTTTATTCCCATTGTTTATTTTTCCATAAAAAATCTTTTATAACCACACATTTCTTGATAAACGTCTATTTGATAATTCGTTTAAAAATTTTATTTATAAATAGCGACGTGATAATATTCCATTAATCTATTTTGAAATACCGAAATAGGTGAACAAAGAATTTCTTCCGTAAAAAATTGGACATTTTTTTTAAAATTGTCGAAAGATGTGTACCACGTGAACGTGTATAAACGAAGCCCATAAGAAATACTATAAAAATTATAATCTATGTCATAGTTAACATTTTTAATCTTAATTAACAATACATTTCAGAATCACACCACTTTTAAATCACATTTCATTATTTTTTATAAAATATATATGTCAAATAGTGGTGAAATTCTAAATTTTGCCCCGTGCATTGCACGGGTACAAATACTAGTACATATATGAGGAGTTTAAAAGATGAAATTTACAATATAAGAAACTTGTGGTCACAATTATACAATTTATGATCACAAACACAAATCTCAAATTTTATAGGTCAAAAATTATGAAATTTCTCAATTACAAATTATAAAATTGTTTGGTCAAAACTTAATTTACGATCACAAATAATAAATTTATCAGTCACGACTCATTCTGAGTCACAAATTATCAAATTAATTGGTCACAAATCATAAATATTAAAGGTCACGATTTTTTTATCGGTCACAAATATGGTTCACAACTAATTTCTCGATCACAAATAACAAATTTTGTAGGTCACAACTTTTATCTCGATCACAAATCACGAATTTTATAGGTAACAACTTATTTTTCGATCATAAATTATTAAATTAATCCATAACGACTCTTTAACGGTCACAAGTCACAAATTTTATATGTCACGACGTTTTCTCTATCACAAATTCTAAAAATCTCGGTCACAACTTACTTTTTGATAAAGCGGGATTCAAAATACACACTTTAGCCCATGATCGACCACTTTATATCACATTTTAGAAATTTTGTAAATCACAACTTATTTATTGGTCACAAATCTCGAAATGGGTAGGTCAAAACGTTTTCTTGATCACAAATCTCGATTTTATAAGTCACAACTTATTTTATGATCACAAATTTCAAGTTAATTAGTCACAATTTAAAAAATTGAAGACTATTTTTTGTCACAATTAAATTTTTTTTAAGTCACAATTTATTTATCGGTCACGGGTCTCAAATTTTATAGGTCACAACTTTTCCCCAGTTACAAATCTGGATTTTAGTGTCCATCTTCTCCACTTCTCCATTATTGAAACCACTACCGCTGCCGTCGTCGGAGAACACCACCACATGCACCGACCGTACCTCGCCTACTCCACCACCTACACCTCTCCCAATACCATATTCACAAGTAGTATCTCCTCCTCCTCCTCCAGCGGAACCACATCCACCGCGGCCACCACCACATAAACACAAAAAAACAAAAGACAGAATAGCCAAAAATCGTATGTATAAGGAGTCATCATGTTCAGCTTCCTCCACTTTCACATTGTTGAAACCACCTCCGCAACTACCATAGAATGTATGTAAAAGGACTCATCGTGTAGATTCAGACCTTCCTCCCTAAACGTCAGCACTGCTTGCGCATAGGTGATGCCTCTGCCGAGCAGTGAATCTAGTCTATTGGAAGTCGCGATGCTAGAAGCGGTTGCGTGAGGATGTTGGAAGTAGCTCTTCTGCTCCACCGCAAGCTGTCAGAGGGTGTGCCGTCGCGGTGTTGGTGTCGCTGTCAGAGAGGGCTGTTGCCTCCATCGAAGATGTTGAAATGTTCGGGTGCGTTTGATTTTAGTTAAAATGAGATTTTTTGAAATGAATAGTTATTTTTAGAAGAATGGATAGTTGAAATTTGGTTGAAAAGTCAAATATTGTGGGCTTGACTTTTAATAGATGGTTAAGATTGAGTATTGTAGAAAAATGAGAAAAAAAGAATGAAAACCAAACAAGGGCTTGTATGATAGGAACCACTCGTATTGGTCATGCCTTGCTAGATTTAGGTTCAAATGTGAATCTTTTGCCCTTTAGTGTGTATACACAACTTGGTCTAGGTGAACTTAAACCCACCCCCATGATTTTACAATTGGTAGATAGATCTGTTAAGATGCCTAGAGGGATAATTGAGGATGTTTTTATTCAAGTCGATAAATTCTATTACCCAGTTGATTTTGTTGTTATTGATGTTCAAAGTACACCTAAAACTTCTCCTCAAATCCCTGTTATTCTTGGTAGACCATTTCTTGCAACATCAAATGCTTTGATAAATTGTAGGAGTGGTATTTTAAAGTTGACTTTTGGTAATATGTCTTTGGAACTTAACATTTTCAATGCTTGTAGAAAACCAAAAGATTTTGATGAAGTGCAGGAAGTTAATGTGCTGGAAGAGCTGCTAGTCGAGTTAGAAGATCCTAATGAGCAACTTGAGCAGAATCTCGAATTAGACAGCATTCAGGACTCTTCAAAAAGTATAACAACAGCAGCTGTAAGAGCTTGGAAGCCAAACATTGAGCCTCTAAATGTCAGCCAGACACCAATGCAAACATCAGCAGAGAATATGCCAACTCTGGAGCTTAAACATCTTCCATCGGAACTAAAGTATGCATTCTTGGGACCTAATGAATCATACCCTGTGGTAATCTCTTCTACTCTTACTTTTGATCAGGAAAATATGTTGTTGAAAGTATTGAATGATCATAGATCTGCAATAGGTTGGACTATAGCTGATATTAAGGGAATTAGTCCTTTAGTGTGCACTCATAGAATTTTTCTAGAAGAAAATGTTAATCCTTCAAGAGAATCTCAAAGAAGGCTAAACCCTAACATGAAAGAGGTTGTTAAAAATGAAGTTTTAAAATTACTTGATGCATGTATTATTTATCCTATTGCAGACAGCAAGTGGGTAAGCCCTACTCACGTAGTACCTAAGAAAACTGGGGTTACTGTTGTTGAAAATGAACAGGGAGAAATGATAACTAAAAGAGTACCCACTAGTTGGAGAATGTGCATAGATTATAGGAAATTGAATTTCATGACTAGAAAAGACCACTTTCCTTTACCATTATTAGATCAAGTGCTAGAAAGAGTTGCTGGACATTCATTCTATTGTTTTTTGGATGGTTTTTCAGGCTATCATCAAATTGAAATAGCATTAGAAGACCAAGAAAAACTATTTTTACTTGCCCTTTTGGGACGTTTGCTTTTAAAAGAATGTCGTTTGGTCTTTGTAATGTCCCAGCAACCTTTCAAAGATGCATGCTTAGCCTATTCAGTGACATGATAGAAAACTTTTTGGAAGTATTTATGGATGATTTCTCTGTGTATGGTAATTCATTTGATGATTGCCTAACAAATTTGAAAGCTGTTTTATGCAGGTGTGAAGATAAGCAACTTCTCCTTAATTGGGAGAAATGTCATTTCATGGTAACAAGAGGAATTGTTTTAGGTCATATAATTTCTTCTAAAGGCATGGAAGTAGATAAGGCAAAAGTAGATTCAATTTCTAGGTTGCCTATTCCTTCAACTGTAAAAGACGTTCGATCATTTTTAGGCCATGCAGGTTTTTATAGGAGGTTCATAAAAGATTTTAGTATCATAGCTAAGCCTTTGACTACACTTTTGATGCATGATACAAAATTTGTTTGGACTAATGAATGCACTGCAGCCTTTGAACATTTAAAAAAGGCACTCACCACTGCACCATAGTTAGATCACCTGATTGGTCTCTACCTTTTGAATTAATGTGTGATGCAAGTGATATAGCCGTAGGGGCAGTGCTTGGCCAGAGGAAAGGTAAGGAACCTTATGTAATCTACTATGCTAGCAGAACTTTGAATCAAGCTCAATTAAATTACACAACTACTGAAAAAGAGCTGCTAGCAATAGTTTTTGCGCTGGAAAAATTTCGAACTTATCTTATTGGGACCCCTGTTACCATCTTTACTGATCATTCTGCTCTTAAATATTTGTTCACAAAGAAAGATGCTAAACCTAGACTCATTCGATGGATTTTGTTATTGCAGGAATTTGACATCACAATTAAGGATAAAAAATGGGTGGAAAATGTTGTCGCTGATCATTTATCCAGATTAAATTCTGAAAATTCAAAAGTTTCTTACCCTTTAAATGATTCATTTCCTGATGAACAGTTATTTAGCTTGAACATTGTTCCATGGTTCGCTGACTTGGTTAATTATCTTGTTACAGGTCATATGCCCTCAAATTGGAGTGTCCAAGACAAAATGAGGATGAAAGCTATTGCAAGGAACTTCTTCTACGATGATCCATACTTATTCAAATATTGTGCTGATCAGATCATCCGAAGATGTGTTCCTGATGACGAGGTACAACAAGTTCTTAATTTCTGTCATTCTCATGCTTGCGGAGGCCATTTCTCTTCGCAGAAAACAGCTGCTAAGGTACTTCAATGTGGTTTTTATTGGCCTAGTTTATTTAAGGATGTTCATACCTTTCGTAAAAGCTGTGAAGCATGTCAGAAACTTGGTAGTCTCAGCCATAGGAATATGATGCCATTAGCTCCAATCCTTGTTCTTGAAATTTTTGATTGTTGGGGATTAGATTTCATGGGTCCTTTTCTCCCTTCTTTTGGATATCTTTATATATTGGTTGCTGTTGATTATGTGTCAAAATGGGTAGAGTCTATTCCATGTAGAACAAATGACCATAAAGTTGTGCTCAAATTTTTGAAAGAACATATTTTTTCTAGGTTTAGTATGCCTAAGGCCATAATTAGCAATGGAGGAACACATTTTTGTAATAAACCTTTTGAAACTCTGTTAAAGAAATATGGCATTAGGCATAAAGTTTCCACCTCCTATCACCCTCAAACTAATGGTCAAACTGAATTAGCCAACCGGAAAATTAAAGGCATTTTGACAAAAACAGTTAATCCAAATAGAAAAGATTGGGCTATAAAATTGGATGATGCTTTATGGGCCTATAGGACTGCTTTTAAAACTGTTCTTGGAATGTCTCCTTATAGAATTAGGGATGGCAAAAAAACCCGAAGGACCCGAAATGACCCGCCCCGTCGGGTCCGCGGGGCGGGTTTTCCGCCCCGCGGCGGGTTTCGGGGCGGACCCGCCCCGCCCCGACCTGCCCCGTGACCCCGTTTTTTTTTTTTTTTTTTAAATAAATGAAATGAGAAACTAAAATAAATTTGATGAAGTTCAGAAGAATTGAACATTGGTGGAATTTAGGGATATGAGAATATACAACCACTATACCATTATATTGTTTATTGATTTTTTTCTTCAAGTATATACATATTATTTTTAAAGTTCAAACTTAAAAACTCTAACTAGTTCAACGCCTAAATTTTTCACGTAAAATTTCATTACCAATTTATTTATTTAAAAAAAAAAAAATCGGGTCTTTAGAGGGGCGGGAGGTCGCCCCGCCCCGCGACTTCGCGGTTCGCGGGGCGGGGCGGGGCAGGGTGTTTTCGGGTCCGGGGCGGGGCGGCCCTGACCCGCCCCGAACCCGCCCCATTGCCATCCCTATATAGAATTGTATTTGGAAAACCTTGTCACTTGCCGGTTGAAATCGAACATAAAGCTTATTGGGCAATCAAAACACTCAACTTTGACTTAGATCAAGCTGGTGAATTTAGGAAATTGAAATTGAATGAGTTAGATGAATTGGGTTTGGAAGCATATGAGAATGCAAAAATTTCAAAAGAGAAAATGAAAGTTTTTCACGATAAGAAAATTTTTAGAAAATCATTTTTTCCTTCTCAAAAAGTTTTGTTGTATGACTCTAAGCTTCATCTCTTTCCTTAGAGATGACAAAAAAATTCGATCCGCCCCGTCGATCCGTCGACCCGATCCAATCCGATCCAAAAAAATCCCGATCCGTGGATCGACGGATCGAAATTTTTGTGATCCCCCCCGATCCGAAAATTCACGAAGCGGATTTGGATCGGGGCTGATCCGATCCGCCCCGATCCGCGATCCGAAATTTTTTTTTAATATAATTTTTTTATCATGTATAAAAATCTAATATTATAAATTTTGTAGCAAACTTTAATTTTTGGGAATAACTGCAATCTTTGCATTTTAAAGAAAACACATTTTTCATGTTCTTCATTTGAAGAAAGAATTACAATAAGTGATGGTAA
The DNA here is from genome assembly GCA_963555705.1 of Ligustrum vulgare. NCBI lineage: Eukaryota > Viridiplantae > Streptophyta > Magnoliopsida > Lamiales > Oleaceae > Ligustrum > Ligustrum vulgare. The sequence goes on along the minus strand of OY743169.1, from coordinate 20,038,723 downwards.
AAAAACTCGATCCGTTGAATCGACGAATCGGCCTCTATACGTCTCGTTTCAATAAAATAAATAAAATTTAATAAAAAAATAAATTTTCTAAATTTTTTATAAAAGATTTAATTTAAAATATATTTAAAAAAATTAAAAAAATAAAAAATAAATAAATTTTTTTTTTGGCGGATCGGTGGACCGATCCGCCCCGACCCGAAATTTGACGGATCGCGGGGCGGATCCGGATCGGGCAAAAAAATCTCGGGGCGGGGCGGATCGGGGTCCGATCCGCCCCGTTGCCATCTCTATCTTTCCTGGTAAGCTGAGAACTAAATTGATTGGTCCTTACATTGTGCAAACTGTTTACCCTTATGGAGCAGTTGAAATCTTGGATCCAAAAACTGGTACTGTTTTTAAAGTTAATGGACAACGTCTAAAACCATTTTTGGATAATTTTTCTGCTGATGTTAATGAACTACCTCTGCTGGACCCTGTTTCCAGCGGCTGATTTTCTTGGGAACTAACTTTTATTATTATGTATATATTTTCTTTTCTTTTTGCAGATTTTATTCTTTTCTTCATTTTTTTAGTTTTTCATTCTTGAATAATTGCTCATGTGCATAAGCCTCCTCTCAGGTACACTCTTCTCCTTTAGCTTGATTTAATTTTGAGTCGTGCCTATTAATCACTTTTCATTTTTCTTCTCTTTGAGTCATTGAGGACAATGTCTGATTTTAGTTGGGGGGAGACTGACTCAAATGTACTTGTTTTGCATTAATTTTTGTGATAGTTGAGCATTAAAGTTGAGTACATCTTGAGTCTTGAATTATATCTTTGTTATTCTGTAAAGACCTCCCTTCTAAAAAATTGTATGCACGAATTTAAGCCTTGTGGTAAGATGGATAGTCAACACATAAAACTAGAGCTCTCTCAAGTTTAAGTAATTTTATTTGTTCATCATGAGAGTTGAGTGATTGGTGGTTTTCTTATATTGCCCTTGTTTGATATTGCGACTTCCATTGGGCATCATTACACGGATTGTGGATTGTTGGTGGTTTACACTTAAGAAACGATGAAGGTCAATGTCAATTAAAAATTTGATCCTTTGAAGCTAACATTATCATCTTCTCTTCCCACCACAAATTCCTTCATAGCCACAAATCCCTTTCATTTATTTCACATTAAAGACGACATTGCATCCAGATATTGCTTCCATAAATACATAACCTTGTTTCTACTTTCAAGTATAAGTGAGGATGATTATTTTTGCTCCATATTTGAGGAAAAATGTTCAGTGCATGAAAAGAAAGAAAAGTGGAGTTAGAAAGTATTTGACAGTCATTGAGACTAGAGGAGAATGTTGAAGAATTATTTGAGAGGATTTCGGGTTAAAAAAAAAAACAGAAAAAAAAAGAGAAAGAAAAGGGAGACATATTGAAAAGAAAGTAAATGATGTGAAGAAGAAAGCAAGCTTGAAGTGTGATTAAAAGTAAAAATTATTATCTTCGCTTATATTTTGGAAGTCCTCAATTTCTACTCACTTCTTTTATTTCCTTATCCTATCGGAAAAAAAAATTTGCTACCATTGCATCTTACACTTCCATTGAAATTTATTGTTCTGCTATTATCATTGGAACACATAAACATTTTCTTTCACCACTCCTTATCATTTCCCTTGATAACACAATCGTCATATTTACATTGACATTGACATTTTGATCTTAAGTTGGCTTGTGGTAAGAACGGTTGAGTCCCAATGGTTGTAAATTTTTCATGAGGTCAATATTTGTATTTCTACCATCCACATATATATGGCCTTTCTTGAATGCTTGAGTGATCAATTTTCAAACTCCATGAGTGACCCCCTAACCAGTACAAAAACAAAATACACATACTAGTGAGTATATGGAGTTTATGCTTTACTTGATTGAATACTCGAAACTGTATGTGTTGGGGTTAGTGGTTTGATGGATCAACTTAAAACACACACACTCAAAATTTTGGGGAAGTTTTTATGGAGTAATTTGGATATAATGCTTGATCTCTTGATTTTGCGAAGTTGTTGTGCTAAACTATCTAAATTCATTCTTGACTTTACAATTGATGTTTTTCATTGAGCTAGTCATGTTTTTAATTCGCTTGAATTGCTAGAGATTAGCAAAAAGCTAGTTGGGAGTGTGATTAGTGTCCAATTTTACGTATTTTAGATATGTAAATAAATGAAAAATACGATTTTGGGATATAAATTTTGTCATTTAGAGTAAAATTTATTAAAGATTCAATTTTATTTGTTAAACTCTAAATTGATTTTATTTGTTAATAATTTCATTTATTTAATTGCAGGTACATTTTGGACAATTTTATCTCAAAAATCCCTAGCTTAATGGACCCGAAAAAAGCCCAAATTGAAAAAACCTACCAACAACTCATACTAATTCTCTTGACTCCCAGCAGACCTAAAACGGAGAAGGAACAACCCTCTCAATTCCCTCTAACTCACGTTCTCTGTCTTCTCTGTCTTCACCCTCATCTCCCTCAGCCGTCCTTCTCCCTCACCAGTAGTCACGCAGCAAAAAAAGAACCCAGCAGCAACCATCTTCTCCTCCAATTCATCATCCTCTCACGCCAATCTACAGCTGCACGTCTGCTCTCAATTCCAACATCTCTCCATTCTCTTTCCTTCATCATTCACGCAGCCCCTGTTTCTAGTTCATGTTCCCAGCCTTTTCCATATTTCTCAGCCGCAAGCCACACTTCTCTTCCTTCCACTACGCAGCTTTCCCTCTCCTCTGTCTTCTTTTCCGTTAACCACCAGCCGCTTCCCAGACTTCATCAAAACCGCCAGCCACCATCATCTTCCTCCGCCTGAACCAGCAGCCTTTTCTTTCTCGCTCCAGCCCTCACCTTCACCAGCAGTAACCTCCGTTTCTCTCCTCTGAACTTAACAGAACAGCTCCTCCACCCTTCAGCCACAGAAACTCTTTCCAACTTCATCTCTCACCCGACATCACCAACAGGCAGCACTCCATCCGACAACAGCACTTCTTCCTCAGTCACGTTTCTAGCCTACAGCCCTCAACAGCCGCACAGTCAGGCCTTGATATTGGGTTATTCGTTCCAGTTTCAGTTCATATTTTTGCTTAGAATTTGAATTGTTTCAATTCCTAGTTTTCATAAATTTAAACTATTGGTGTTAGTTAATTTTTAGATATATTTTGGTCATTGCAATTAGAAAACGTGAATTTCACTCTTTAGTAATGGTTATTGTTTGTTTGAATTTTATTTCGTTTAATTTAATTATGTTCGGCTGAATTATATTTGAGGGGAGTTATTCTTAGCTTCAATGGATATGTTTTAATTCGTTATGGATGAATTCTTGTGATTGATAATAATTAACTAGTGTTTTAAAGTTTCAAATTATTTTACTTCGATTGATGTCGTTGATGTGATATGTATTGAATATGCACATAACATGCTCGACTAAATACCGTAAAATAAATTGATAAATTTTCGTACTAATATTTCCAAATTTTATCGATCTCAAGAAACTCATGCTAAATTTATTTGCAAAGCCCAATTGATAGTGAAAGAATAATTCCACTCAAATTTCCCTTTTCATTGCAATTTAATTATATTCTCTTTTTATTCATTTAAACACAATTGAAATCATAGTTTAAGTTCCGAATTTAGCAAATATTACGATACCAATAAAATCCCTAGGAAGAATGACCATGGATTATTGGTAGGCTATAATTTGACCCCTTTATACTTGGAGGGTAGATTTTACATCGAGTTGGGGGTGAAATGGGATATTTTAATTGTTATTTTAATTTAACAATATTAATAATATTAATAATAAATAAATAAATTATGACCTGAATTCTGAATATAAAAGTTTGAAATTCGATTTTTGAATTAGGTAGTTGAAAAGTAGAGGGTGATGTAATTTTCACTATATATATACCTAACTCTCAAGCCCATGACAACCCCCAATCCCATTAACTTGTGCATCCAAGTCCGATCGATGCCTCACCACCACCTCCACCACCACCACCAATCGAGACTCCGACATTCAATCACCATCTTCAACGAACCACCCCCACCACCATCATACTCACCATCATATCTGACAAACACCCATAGCTGCTAAACTGAATTGAAACTGCAATTTTGAAACATTTGGTTCGGATCTAGACGGAATCAACAACGTTTTGGTTTTAACCTCAACCAAACCGCTTTCAAATGATTTAGTATTTTAGGTTTCACTTTTCAAGACTCGTTTCGCAAAAAAATACAAGTAATATTTAAAAAATTTATTGCAAAATTACATAATTTTGTTAATGATTTGTTTTACAGTTTTTTTTTTTTTTTTTTTTTTTTTTTTTTTTTTTTTTTTATTTTATAATAGACATTGGAGAGGTTACTGATGATATGAATCTAGATTTAGTTGTTATGAGTATGGAAGTCATCCATTCCAAGCATGTGGATGTAAACTTACTGGTAGTTCATTCCTAGCCCTTTTTTTTGCTTTTGTTACTATACTCTTAGATCTTATGGGATTGTCACAATGATTTTTACTCTTAGATCTTATGGGATTGTCACAAAATATTTGTTATTTTTCTCTTTTAAAAATTGTGAAAATTTTTAATCTAGGTCGAATAGGATGTTATCAACTTTTCAAATAAAAATGCAAATCTCAACCATATAATTTCGAAAACATAGTGAATAAGCATTGTTTAAACCTGGTCTAAATATTTATTTCAACTCAATATAAATATATTAGTTTAATTTCGTTTACAAACTGTGGTTTAAACTCGCACCAAACCACAAAAATGGTTTGGTTTGATTTGATTTAGATAATTAAATGGTTTGTGTTGGGTTGGAAAAATGTCAAACCGTTTTAAATTGTTTGGTTTGAGACTTTATCAAAAATCACTCAAGCTGAATCGTTTACACTCCTACACCACACTTATAGAATAGATCTAAGAAACTGAACATGTGACCCGAGAAATTGAACATGTGAACCTATGACTTGTGATGAATGTGATCAGAGACCACAGAGGTTACCCGACATCCTGAACATTTGACTTGAGAAGCTGCCCATCATTGCCAGGTCTGAAAAATATAAAAATCTACTCCACAATACCATTGCGAGTTACCACCACTAACATGCACATTCAACTTCATAATCTAGACTCATTTCAAGAAACACGTCAACATGCTTCAGACCTGATTAGAGACTCAGACCTGTGACCCAAAATTCGACCTCCTCACACTCCACCACTGCTAGTTCGAACTTGTTCTATTCCTCCACATACTCATCTTTGCTAAGAAATGTGGGCCAATTGTCTCCGTTTAGCTCCTAAGAAATGTAGTTACAACGATTCAATTATGAGGTGATATTTTATGATTAAACATCAAATGATGTCAGATAACACATACAGCAATGGATAGATTTTTCAGTGGTAGATGAACTTGGTGTGGGTACTTTTGTTGGTTTCCTTCACTGGTTGATTTGAATTTGGGCGTAAGTGGAGGGTGAGGGCAAGGTCATTGGGGGTGAGGTGTAGGTAGGTTAATTGAATTATTATTATTATTATTATTATTATTATTATTATTATTATTATTATTAATTAAAAATTTAATTATCACCTGATTTGTGCATAATTACACCTTAAGCATGGTTTTTAATTTGCAATCTTCAAATACATGTTTACCTATAATTTCCTCTAGTATAAATGGACCTTGTGGGCATATTTCTAGAAATACTGAGAAAAGGGAAATTTACACAAATAAGGGGAAAAAATCTAAAAATAATATATCAACAAGGTATTTCTCATCTAGTTTTTCTACAGTGGGGATATCTTAAATGGAAGGATGTGTTTTCAACTAACTCTCGAAACCTTTGTTCACACTGGTTTTTGCCCCCCGAAGTCCACATCACACACTATTTTCTCGAGTCACTCTCTCTCCTCTCTGTAAATCTTTCTCTCTTTCACTTCATATTTACAAGGTTCTATTTTATCTATCTACTATTTCTCACACACTCTAAACCTAACACAATCCAAAAAACCAGTCACACTATTTCTCCTCCTATAAAGGTATGAATCTCTGATGAATGCAATCTGGATGAGATTTTTAAGTAATTATTTGTTTTAAAAATACTTTTTGTTGTTATTCATTCAAGAAATCCGAATTGTATTGAATAATGAATTAACCATTATAATTGGCACGGTCTTTGCTCATATTCAAATGTTGTTGCTAGATTTTAATTATTTATCTTGTAAATATGTTAGGCTTCTGAAGAAAAATAAACATAATAAATAGATGGCTTGGATAAGTGTGTTTTATACACTTATCTGTATGTCTAAATTAAAAGAAATTATTGTCGTTTTAGAATATATTCTCCTTAATTTGTGTTTATTTATTTACTTTTCAGAAAATGTCCCAATCTAAGAAGAATGAACCAATTAATTGAAAAAACGACAATATTGGATGTTAATTGGAGCTTAATTGAGCAAGTGAGAGATATGTGACGTCAACCGGGAAGGTTCATGGTGCTTAAGAAAACAAATCAGAGGTTGGAGGACCCAATTGAAGGAATTGAGAGCTTAATTGAAAAATTCAAGAAGAATATAAAGTTCGGGGACTAAATCGCAACAATTGAAAGTGGAGGACTAAGACTGCAATTAAAGGTCGGGGACTAACTTACACAACTGAGAAAAGATGGAAATCGTGATCGCTGGACACTAATCAAGCGATCGCACGAAGGTGCAAAATCATAACCCGATGCTAAACAGCATTACCACGCGATCGCCGGAAATATGCCTTCGCGATCGCGCGGTTATCCGACTAGGCCGCAGATCAGATTTTTTTCACGATTTTTAACAGGCTTTGGGTTTTTTGACCTAGATTTTCTCCAAAACATATATATACAACTTCTTTGCACGAAAATAAAACCTTTGCCTCTCCCTATAACGAGTCACAATCAAGCTTTTCACGTCAAATTCTTGGGAGATGCATTGCAGAGGGGCGAGAATGAAGATAATAGAAGAATTGTTAATTGGTGCAATTTTTCCATTCTTCTTTATTTTCAATGAACGTCATTATATTTTGTTTTTGCAATTTAAATATGATATGTAGCTAAATTCTATGTTGGGATGAACGATGTAACCTAGTTAATTATTTTAATTCCATATTCCTTATTTTAACGCTTCAATGCATGTGTTGATTTATTATTGTGTTTAATGCGTGAATGAACTGGCCACTCTTTCATGATTTTATGTGTTATTTCCATAATCCGAGAGGTGAGTTAATAACATAGATCTAGGTAATAAATCCGGTAATTGAACGAGAGATAGACATATACTCTTGTGATTACTGCGATTGTGTGTGAATTCTTGTGTGTAATGCATCTAGGTAAGGAATATTCAGACCCGCTGTAGAGATACAAGGTTGACTTATTTAGGTAGAATTGATTTAAACTCGAGAGAGGAATCTAATTTGAATTAGTGAATTCGATCGAACACATATTTAGAAAATAAAATCTGGAATTGGAATTGATTTAATCGGTTAGGTGAATTCGTGAATCCTAATTATTTTACATTCTTCTTTGAAAACAAAACATTTCTGCAATTTTAAATTCTTTAATTTAATTGTTTAGTTTTAGTTTAAAACATCAAATTCATTTGTTCGTTTAAATAAATTTCTGAACTAAAATATTTCGGTAAATAATAGCAGTCTCTATGGGACGATAATCCGGACTCTAAGGTTCACTATATTAATTTTCATGACCCGTACACTTGCGGGGATATCTCGCATCGCGAGATATTAGTGAACAAGTTTTTGGCGCCGTTGCCAGGGACTGTTAATTAATATCGATACCCATTAGTTCTTATTTTACTTTGAACTTTATTTTGCTTATTTTTATTTTTATTCTTATATTAATTTTCAGTTTTTTTTTTTTATTTTTGTTTTATTTAATTTATGTTAAGAAGGACTAAGTCATTTGATTTGCTTCCTTTTGATACAGAAATTGAACGCACCTTTCGACAGAGGTGTAGACAACAGTTGGAAGTGAATCAACAAACAGACTTAGCCATGGCAGATGATAGAATTCAGGATAATCAGGGAAATCAACAAAATCTGCCAGCAGCTGTGAATGGAGAGCAACAAAATCATGGAAGACGTGTTTTACGAGACTACATGGTTCCTCCTGTGGGGAACATTGGAACCTACATTGTACCTCCTACAATCCTAGCTAATAATTTTGAGATCAAGACTTCCTTGATATCATTGATCCAAAATTCGTGTGTTTTTCATAGTTGTCATCCGAAGATCCTCATGCACATCTTCGGACATTTTTGGAACTATGTGATATGCAACGCATGAATGGAGTTTCAAATGACGCCGTAAAATTAAAGTTATTCTCATTCTCTTTGGCTGACAAAGCAAAAGCCTAGTTTTACTCTTTGCCCTTACACACAATCACCACTTTCGAAGTTATGAGCCAGAAATTTGTAGATAAATGTTTCCCACCTGGCTGCATGTCAAAGTTAAGGCGTGAAATTTTATCATTCAGTCAACAGCCTGGGGAATCAATTTTTGAGGCTTGGGAAAGATTCAACGAGCTCATCAGACATGTACTATACATGGAATCGCTGATTGGATACTAGTTCAAACATTCTACAATGGGTTGACGAATGAAAATAAAAAGTATGCAGACTCGGCAGCTGGAGGATCTGTAATGGATATGACATATGAAGAAGCATCTAAGATTTTTGGGAAGATGGCTGCGAACATTTACCAGTGGTACTCAGATAGAGCTACACCAAAGTCTGGGGGAATTGTTGCAATTAATGAGATTACAGCATTAAATGCTAAGCTGGATGCTTTAACAAAGAAAATAGAAAGCATGGGTGTGCAACCAGTCTATTCAGTACAAACGATTTTGTGTGATTTTTCTTTGAGAATCACGCTGTAAACTCCTGCCCATTACAGCAAAATCAATCGAATCCAGAGCAGGTCAACTTCATTGGGAACAGACAGCAGGGTGGTCCATATTCACAAAAATACAACTCAAAATGGAAGAATCACCCAAATTTTTCTTGGTCTAAAAATCAGAATGTTCAGTGCCCACCTGGATTTTAGCAACAACAACAATAATCTCAGAAAAACATATCTGAGAACATAGAAGTGTTAATTTAGCTGGTCAAGAGTCAAAATGGTGAGATAATGAATCAAGCTGCTGAAATAAAAAATTTGAAGAAACAGATGGGGGAGTTAGCAGCTAGCAGTGCAATAAGGCAGCCTGGACAGTTACCAAGCAACACTGAAATAAACCATCGTGAGCATGTTAATGCAATAACAACAAGGAGCGGGGTTCAGTTATCTGAAGTGACTACAGAAGAATATGAAAAGTAGAGGAACTAGAAGAAAATGTGGTGAAAGAGCAGAAAAATGAAAAAGCACAGGGTTCAACTTCTGAAACCCAAGAGAAAGTGGAAGAAGAAGTTCGAGTTCGACCTCTAGTCAAGGCATATGTACCTCCAGTTCCATATCCACAAAGACTGAGAAAACACAATCTGGAGCAGCAATTTGGGAAATTTTTGGAGATTTTCAAGAAATTACATATAAACATCCCTTTTGCATAAGTTTTAGCCCAAATGCCCCTCTACTTGAAATTCATGAAAGAGATGCTGTCAAACAAAAGGAAATTGGTTGATAATGAAACAGTAGCTCTTAGTGAGGAATGCAGTGCAATTATCTAAAAGAAGTTGTCACGGAAACTAATAGATTCAGGGAGTTTCTCTATCCCTTGTACTATTGGTAAATTTACTTTTGATAATGTATTGTGTGATCTTGGTGCCAGTGTCAATTTAATGCCTTTTTTTGTGTACAGGAAATTAGGTTTGGGGGATCCTAAACCAACCAATATCACACTGAAACTGGCCAACAGATCCATTCAGTACCCGTACGGTATTGTTGAGAATGTGATAGTAAAAGTAGACAAATTCTTCTTTCCAGTCGACTTTGTGATCCTGGACATGGAAGAGGACACTCAAATGCCCCTCATTCTTGGAAGACCATTTCTTGCTACTGGACGAGCCCTAATCGATTTTGAAAAAGGGGAAATAATTTTTAGAGTCGAGAATGAACAAGTCAGCTTCAGCATCAAGGCTAGACAGGATCTCGAATATCTAAAGGAAAGTTGCTTCAAGGCGGAAGGAGTAATTCAGAAACTAGAAGAAAATTTGAAGCAAGGAATAAAGTTAGACAACACTTCAAAGAGAAATGAAGGGAAGATGGAGGTGAATAAGAAAGGAGACAACTTGAAGGAGGAGAAAAACCCAAATTTTGCTCAGTTCCCAAACAATGGAGTCATTAAGGTGCAAAACATGGTTGAAAAGTGCAAAGCAGGAAATTGTAAAGTGTGCAGGGCTTCAAGAGGAGCTTTCAAGCCTCTATGATAAAGAAGTGCAAAAAGTCGAGCTTTAGACTTAAAACGAAGCGCTTGTTGGGAGGCAACTCAACTTTTCCTCCCTTTTATTTATTACGCTTTCATTATTTATTTTAGTATTAAAATTTTAGATATATGCATGGTAGGAACTGTTTTTGAGTGTTTTGCATGTTTCATGTTAAGAACACTTTTGCATAATAGTGTATTATTGCATATTTAGGTATGTTTTTTATTTTGCATGTTTATATTAGGCTAGGTTTTTATCGTCATTCCAAACTCACAAACACACTAGTTTGGATCATGAAGTTAATGTTTGGAAAATCATTGCATCGATCATGAAGTGATTAGGGGGATAAAAATAATTTTCAAAATCAAAATAGGAAAAATTTTCAGTACTGTCGGGATCTATGCGATCGCGTGCCAAGAGGATCTAGTGATCGCGAATTTGCATTAAAAAATCAACATATTTTTAAACCTTGAACCACGCAATCGCTGGCACTCCAGCCAGGCGATGGCATGGCTATACTAGGACCAAAATCGGCAGTTTAAGTGTTGTTCCTCATGTTTTCAATTTCAAACATTATAAACTCGTTTTCTCTCCCCTAATCACCTCATATTTGATCTTACATCTTGTGTGCATGTCATCAACACTTTGTTGCATCAATATCATTGCTTACATGACTTCAAAATCCAATCGAAGGTATGATCTCTTCACTTAAATCAATTTTTAATCAAAAGTGTGAAAGTCTCTTTAAGTTTCTCAACCTAGAAATTTTGAATTGTGAAGAATGGGCTTAGGTTAGTTGTTGGAGTCTGTGATTTGTGGTTTAGTAGACGAAAATCTTGGATTCATTCAGGCCTACAAACCTATGCATACCCTTTGATTCTTGCAATACACACCATGTGTTTGATGAAATGTCACAAAGAGAGTTTTGTGCTAATTTTATAAATCCATCCGAGCATTTATCTTCATGACATGTGTATTAATATTTATGTGTGTGTGGTGCATGAGTTAGTTCACATCTTGGCATTAAAACCATGCTGGCATCATGGCAGCCCCATTGCAAGGCCACTGCAGGGCATTGCACACAGAAACTGTCTCACATCACCTACTTCTCCACATTGTTTCATGACCCTATTGATCTTCAAATGAGCTGAATTTTTAATATATTGTCGATCATACTGTGAACTTTAACGTATCAAAAGATGGCTGGGGAAAATTTATATTTTTCTAGGCGATGTCAAGGCTTGAATGTGTGTGGTCAACCAATTTTGAAAATTCAAAATTTTGCTTTAACTTTAGTTTGGAGGTGTGGTACTGAACTTCCATTTTTTCTTATTAGTGTTTATGACTTCTAATGTTACTTATCTCTTAATTGCAAGGTAAACAGCAATCAAGACATATCCAATCAAGTTGGGCAGAGCAAGAATAGGGTCAAATTCATCCAACGTCATTTCAAATTGAAGCATCAAGACAACAAAGCATCTCCATTTCACCTGGAAAGTTCTCGTTCTCTCTTTTGTCTACTTTTTACATTTTTTTGACAAACATTGAGGACATTGTTTCTTTCTAATTTGGGGGTGCAGAATTTCATTCATGTCAATTGCTTTCATACTCATTGAATATTCTCATTCGATTTTATTGGGATTAAAAAAAAAACTGAAAACTTTGTTGACATGTTTATTGTCTAGGATATAGTATGAATCAATTTGTGCTTAGGCTTGAAAATTGGACAACATGAAAGCATGAACTTATTTTGAACTAGTTATTTTTTGCTAGATTCATATATTGAGCACATAGCCAGTGTTGGATAATTTCTTGTGTGAGGGATTTTGTTTAATACATGTGGGGCAAAGTTTATGCAATTTGAACTTAGGAATGACTTGAAAATCCCTGAACATAGATCATTAGAAATTCCATCCCTAAATTAGAATCAATCATGCTCAAAGGCAAGTTTGGGGGTAAAATGGTTGGAATTTGTATGTATTGACGGGTTGGATGTCTGTGGTTCTTGGTTTTGCACTTTAGTCATTGCAGTTTGGTCAACTGGTATAAACCATTTTCAGCATAAAAATAGAAAAATGCTGAAGGTCTTATTCTACTCTTCAAATGTCTTTTTGACTCGAGTAAGTAAGTCTGAGGGGTCCTTCAAACCTGGTGCCCTAAAGCCAACTGGCTTGGGAGTCATCGAACTAAAACTCGTTACAAGGGTCAATTAGAAAGCAAGTACGGAGAGTGGACTTACACGTAAGACATTATAACATCTTTAACTAGTCTGTTTAAACCTTTATGACTCGGGTAAGTACGTCTGAGGGGTTCTTTGAACCTGGTACCCTAAAGCCAACTGGTTTGGGAGTTGCCGATCTGAAAGCCTGCTACAGGGGTCATATAGAAAGCAAGTATGAAAATTTCTGCACAAAGATGGTAAAAGATAGGGACAATTAAAAGAAAAAAGTCGTCCATCAAAAGAAAAAAAAATATTATTGCATGGTATAAGCTTTGTTGACTGAGCTGTGGTGGCTGAGGTTGTAGAATTGGAGTCTGCTTTCGTTTGATTTGTTATGCATGCATATTTCTGATTCTGACTACCTCGTGTAGAAAAAGTAAAGAATATTTTTAGAACCCACATAGATAAAAACTCGGGATGTGAGAGAAAAGCAGAAAGTGGTGATCATCCATGAGCGTTGAAAGGAATTTCATTAGAAATTATAGAATAATCACATGGGATTCGGGCTGGATTATGCATAATGAGCCACACAGTATTGGGTATATCTTTTGCATGAGTATGCGTTTGACGTTGGCTATTCACACACACACTTGAAAATCTGGCATGATATAACTAGAAATTATTTTGCATTGTTGTTCATAACTCTTGCTTAAAGCTTCAATTGATTTGAACTATGGAGGCATATGGTAAACACGTTGACACAACAAAAATATTTGTTCTCTTATTTCTTTGATTTTTGTTGTTTATTTTCCATTATTCGAGGACGAACAATAATTCTAGTTTAGAGGTATTTGATAAGTGTGTTTTATACACTTATCTGTATGTCTAAATTAGAAGAAATTATTGTTGTTTTAGAATATATGCTCCTTAATTTGTGTTTATTTGTTTACTTTTCAGAAAATGTCCCAATCGAAGAAGAATGAACCAATTAATGGAAAAAACGGCAATATTGGATGTTAATTGGAGCTTAATTGAGCAAGTGAGAGATATGTGACGTCAACCAGGAAGGTTCATGGTGCTCAAGTGAACAAATCAGAGGTTGGAGGTCCCAATTGAAGAAATTGAGAGCTTAATTGAGAAATTCAAGAAGAACATAAAGTTTGAGGACTAAATCGCAACAATTGAAAGTGGAGGACTAAGGATACAATTAAAGGTTGGGGACTAACTTACACATCCGATGAAAGATGGAAATCGCGATCGCTGGACACTAACCACGCAATCGCATGAAGGTGCAAAATCATAACCCAAGGCTAAACAGCATTACCACGCGATCGCCGGAAATATGCTTGCGCGATCGCGTGGTTATCCGACTGGGCTGCAGATCAGATTTTTCTCACGATTTTTAACAGGTTTTGGGCTTTTTGACCTAGGTTTTCTCCAAAACCTATATATACAACTTCTTTGCACGACAATAAAACATTTGCCTCTCCATAGAACGAGCCAGAATCAAGCTTTTCACGTCTAATTTTTGGGAGATGCATTGCAGAGGGGCGAGAATGAAGATAATAGAAGAATTGATAATTGGTGCAATCTTTCCATTCTTCTATATTTTCAATGAACGTCATTATATTTTGTTTTTGTTATTTAAATATGATGTGTAACTAAATTCTATGTTGGGATGAACGATGTTGCCTAGTTAATTATTTTAATTCTATATTCCTTGTTTTAATGCTTCAATGCATGTGTTGATTTATTATTGTGTTTAATGCGTGAATGAAATGGTCACTCTTTCATGATTTTATGTGTTATTTTCATAATCCGAGAGGTGAGTTAATAACATAGATCTAGATAATAAATTCGGTAATTGAACGAGAGATAGAGATATACTCTTGTGATTAGTGCGATCGTGTATGAATTCTTGTGTCTAATGCATCTAGGTAAGGAATATTCAGACCCGCTGTAGAGATACAATGTTGACATATTTAGGTAGAATTGATTTAAAGTCGAGAGAGGAATCTCAGTTTGAATTAGTGAATTCGATCGAACACATATTTAGAAAATAAAATCTGGAATTGGAATTGATTTAATCGGCTAGGTGAATTCGTAAATCCCAACTATTTTACAATCTTCTTTGAAAACAAAACATTTCTGCAATTTTAAATTCTTTAGTTTAATTCTTTAGTTTTAGCTTAACACCTCAAATTCATTTGTTCGGTCAGATAAAGTTTCGAACTAAAATATTACGGTAATTAATAGCAGTCTCTGTGGGACGATAATCTGGATTCTAAAGTTCACTATATTACTTCTCACGATCCGTACACTTGCGAGAATATCTCGCATCGCGAGATATTAGTGAACATGCATCATCAGGAAACAAAGGTGATACAGTGTGACACCGTATTAGTCTACATTTGAGTTTGGGCTTCCTCGTGGCAATCATTAAGGTTTCCTGTTGATGTCTGCATTCTTCACGCAATCACTGTTAATGAACCACTCCCCATTTCTGGAAACTTATAATGTATTTGTTGGGATGCAAACAATCCCACATCGGTTGTGAGGAATGAAATAAACCACCATATAACCCAAGTGAGCTACTCCACCCATTACCAATTGGTTTTGGGTTGGAACCTCACTTGGGCCTGCGGCTTAGGCTTGGGATTGGGCAAAATTAAAATATCCATGGTCCCAATTGGGACCATGGATATTTTAATTTTGCCCAATCCCAAGCCCAAACCCCAGGCCCAAGTGAGGTTCCAACAGTGGTATCAGAGCCGGAAAGATTTTCTGGTGGACGCACGATCGAGTGAATGTGACTCCCTAACAATGACAGATGAATCGAGATGATGAGCATCAAGATAAAGAATTCATGTGATTTCTCACAAGATGGAAAGATCCATGGTAACATAGTGTGCAGCGGCTATGATGGATTATCTCGGTGAATGGTGATCTCTCTGGGCATGAGGAGATGTGACGGGATTTATCTTGAGGGAGGGCCAGATGGGCCAGGTGTACCTCGTGGGCCTTGTTTGAAGGAGGGATTGTTGGGATGCAAACAATCCCACATCGGTTGTGAGGAATGAAATAAACCACCATATAACCCAAGTGAGCTACTCCACCCATTACCAATTGGTTTTGGGTTGGAACCTCACTTGGACCTGGGGCTTGGGCTTGGGATTGGGCAAAATTAAAATATCTATGGTCCCAACCGTATTCGAGTATTTTTATTTCAAAAGGCGGATGTTCACAAGTGTAACATGGCTGGGAAGCCTGCTACGATCGCTAATGTTAAAGAAAAGCATGACTAATAACTTGAAACATATTCGTGCGGAGCGGAGGCAACTGATACTGCCGTTGCTATCTTGAATAGTATATTTCAGCTGCTTCTCTCCGTCGCGAACCCAACGGTGGAAACAACTTGCGACCGGAGTTGTAGATTTGCCAAAATCTCATATTTCAAGGCCGATTTTGATTCTCTTTTTCTGTCAAAATTGTCGCTTCAGCTGTCGGAACCGCTCCAACTTCCTGGTGTGTCTTCACCTAGACAGTGCACCCCCAATGGTGTTTTCCCAGGCATTTGGTTGGCTGGAGGTAGAGCTTATAAATCGGACATATCTTCTTTTTCCGGCTTCACGATTTTTTGAGACTTCTCAAATCCTCCTCTATTACATGACTTAGTCTTGAATCAACACCAAGGCTCTGATACTATTTTTTTGAGGATTTTTCAACTAATTAAGAACTCAAAATTTATAGATGAACTCCAGATTTGCTCAAGTTGCCTCTACCTTAGACTCCAACCAACAGTGTTTTTAGACTTCTAGTACCATTCCAGCAGCTTCCAATTTGGGCTCAATTCTTTCGGCTACAAATCATGCACAACTTCTTCCAACAAGGTGTCACCAAGCACAAGATTTACTCTAAAATCCTGCCCTCAACAACATTTAGACTCAAAATAATTTTCTAATCACTTAACTAAAAACAATGGATTGCAATCCCTTTTAAAACAAGTTGAGCCAAAACCAATTTTTAATAAAATTAACAAACTTAAAACAAAATTTTAATCCAATAGAAAATTACCAAAAATGCCCTCACATTTGAAAACCAAAATTAATAATTCCTACATCCCCAAACTCTAAAATTGTGCAAGTAGTTTTTCCTTTGAATAATCCCTGCCTTCCCAACTCCCCCAACAAACCAACATATAAAGAGGAAATGTTCATTAAATACCGCCTTATTAGTGTCTGGCTGAGCTTATGTTATTTCCATAAGTACTACTTTTGAAGGCTACGTTGGGTCCTGCACCGCTCACCGACGTACAAGTAATAATTTCGTTATAAATTACCATATGCAACTTGCCCCCACTTCCATTATTTTCCTCGATCGTATTCATTTGTAAGAATCCATGAGTACTTGTTCTGAATTAGGACCACCGCATGAAGCCATTTTCTTTGTCTTAGCTTTTCTTCCTGTTTTTGAGCTTGTTTCGATGAGCCAAGTCTGCAAATCACTTAGAGATGCTATAAACTATGACATATTGCCATGGCTTAACGTAATAGTCGAACCGCCTTTGAACACGCGTATTTCCGATGATATTCTGATGAAAATTACGTCGAAAGCGAATGCCCGGCTAAGGCTTTTATCTCTGAAGAACTGTATAAAAGTTACGGATGATGGAATTCTAAAGGCCGTAGAAGAAAACCCTTTTATCTCAAAGGTACGATAGTTTTCTTCTCGTGGACAAGATATGTTGGTTAATTTTGATCCATGTTTCAGGCACGATTTAGCTTCTTTATTTTTTACTGTAAAGATTATTTCGATTTATTTATTTATTTATTTTTGTTCAAATATATTGAGAAGATATATATGAATAGAAGGGAGGATAATATTTGGTTGGTGTTAATTTATTCTTATCATTTCTGTTTTTCTATGTTACGTGTCTAAGTAGAGTGTCGTCACGGTCTAAATTCCAATAAAATAAAAATGATGTAGCTCGGTAAATCGCTTGTTGAATTATTTTCATCGTCTAGCCAGGCAAAAATATGTATTATTGGACATGTCTTCATAATAATGAGTGAGTTTTTCGAAAGAAAAGAAATATTAGCTGGCCTCCCTTTAGTAAATCTTTTATAAACAATTATTTATAAAAAACAACATGTCAATATTTAATTGATCATATTTTTTAAAAGTTAAAAATAGTGGGTGTAAATTTTTTATCAGACTTTCTAAAAAAAAAAAATCAATGAAATGTTGTTCATGTGATCGTTTCTAAACAAAATTTATAAGCATTTTTCTACCAAACAAAGTCGTCATTTGCATTAATTCAACATATTTCAACCAAAAAAAGGTTGAATAACTGAACTAGATATAAGTTGGGTGAGATTAAAGGTGTTTTTAATTAGCCAAGCATGATGCCCTTGTAAACTTAGCAGTTTTCATCTTTACCTTTCGTTAGCAGCTCTATATACTAGGCTGCACGAGCATAACACCAGAGGGAATGATTAAAGCGGTGAAGTTGCTGACAAAAAGCAACCACATGCTCAAAAGCATAAAAGTCAGTGGCATCTACAACATGAAAAAAGAAGACCTTAAAACGCTTCACAATTTAATGGATTTGAACCAAACACAGCGGAAGAAAGGGAAGATCTTATATCATGAGCACGAGAAATGCTCAAGCCCCAGACACGAAGAAACCGATCGCTCCATAGATGTAGACGTGTGTCCCAAGTGTTATTCAGTAAGAATGGTTTTCGACTGTCCTGGAGATTTCTGTCCGAGGAAGAAGCAGCATTGGAAAATCGAATGTCGGGGATGCGACCTCTGCATTCCAAGGTGTGAAGAGTGCGGCATTTGTATTACTGGTCAAGAACTCGCAGAAGCAGCTTTTGCAGACGTGTTGTGTTCAGAGTGTTGGCTGCAGCTCCCGGAATGCAATTTCTGTAACGAACCATATTGTAACCAGCATGTCCATCAGGGCTGTTGCAGATTTTCAGGCTCTTCTCGGTTCGTCTGCACTGCTTGTCATGTAAAGCGCAGTCAAAATGTGCCCTAGTTATATTAATATTAACTAGTAAATGACACCCGTGTGTCATGCCTGAATAAAGATAATTCAATTTTAAATTAGATGAATCATTTAAATAAAATAAATAAATTTCGCAAATAAGAGATAAGATTATCACTTATTGGTTTTATATGACTACAAATTTTGAAATACTTCTTTAGACACAACATTATTTATTGATTTTGTTGGTCTTCCATTCTTGTCACAAATCAACATCTTTAATCTGAAACGATTTGTTACCCTACAAATCGCAACATAAAATTGCCCAAGTGTAAACATCACCACTACAAGAAAATTTTGCTTTCCTTACAAATAATGCGCATACAAAATGAGATTTGTATGTAAAGATTGTCTTTCCCCGCAAAATGAGATTTTGTAGGTATTATTAGAAAATTTTGCTTATTCCTACAAATAATGCGCATACAAAATAAGATTTGTTGGCAAAGATTGTTTTTCCCTACAAAATAAGGTGTAAAAACTTGGCTCCAAAAATATGTATACTTAGCCTACAAAATTTCGCCTATGAAATGAGATTTGTAGGCGGAATTAAGTTGTTCTCCAAAAATAATTTTTGTTGGGATATAATTTTGCCCACAAAATTTTAGATGACAATTTTTAATTCATAACGTGATTTTATTATGCCTACAAATTTGATATTTTGTAAAAGTATTTTTTTGTTAGATATTTTCAATATTTAGTCATTTGTTTATTGTTATTTCAGTAAATAAGTTTGCCGCGGTCACGTCGTAGTGTTTCTATTGGGGAATTCACTTTTCCCGCAAAACGAGGATTCGTAGGGCTAACATTTAGCTCCAAAATTTTCAAAATTAGAGGACTTTGTGCCTACAAACATATAATTTTTTTAACACAAAAAATTCGTGGTGTAAGACATTTTTATTGACAAAAAATGACTTATTTGTATGCTAATAATTTAAAAATAATCTGCAATTTGTTTAATAATCCCTACAAAATTTATAGGAGAAAATAATTAAAAAAGAATCAAAATCTAATCTAACTTATTTGACATAATAATAATAATAATAATAATAATAATAATAATAATTAAATAAAATAAAACAAAACATATTTCGTAGGTAAAATAAATATTAGCATACAAATAATTTCGTTGGGAAAGATCTTAGACGACAAATGATTTTTGTAGCGACAGGGTTCGTAGGCCCATACCTCCGCAGACAAAGTTACCAATTTTGTCGGCTTATGTCTATCCCCTTGATGTTTGCCACACAAACCTCCCTACAAATTATCTTCGTCTGGGAAGACTTTTACATACGAATAAGAACTTTTCCCTACAAATTTATTTTGTATGTGGAAAGTAAATTTCTTGTAGTGAACCGTTTAAGAAGAAGTCTCACGTGTAAGAGTGATTGTCCCTGACTCTTATTGATAGTCATGACATATGACACCATCAACGGAAATTGTCTCATTTGAAATCTAATAAGTATCCTAGAACCAAAAGAGCTCAACGACATCCTTAGAATAAAGAACTCGTGTCCGGCATTGCCGCCACAAAGAAGTTGACCTTCTCGAACAAGATCGCCAAGTTTTGTAACTATCAATCTTATTCCATAGCACAATTCCCGTGTATGATCAATATTTCTCAAAAATAGCAATAGATACTGCAAAGGCAAATAAAGATGATGCACTTCGCTTATCTGCTGCAACGGTCCACCACGTGGCGCAATAATGATATCACTGTGTCCAGGTTGTGTATCAAAATTCACCGACAATCAATCTGGTAATTTCATCGACAACAGGCAAATCATATCGCCTATCATCGGTCGCTCACCAATCAATAAGTATAAGTCTTACATTTGAAGTGTTTTCCTCAATCATCTTTTCTCTAATCGACCTAAACTGACTTACCAATTTGTTGTATTTGTCTAGCATATCCTTCAAATCATAAATTATACAATCATACAACATTGAATCGCATGATTCACTCCTATCGGGGGACATCAAAAGACATAAATTGAATTTTAGACTATCACAACAAAATTATCCGTAAACAATATATAAACAATAAATACATAATACGTACCCCCACGACCCTTTTTCTACTTTCAACCTCATTCGCATTGTCAACAATGTAAAGTTGAGCAAATTACGGAGCTGAACAATCATCAGGCAACAGACACTCACTCTTATGGAAATTTTGATCGTGTAATCTGAAGATGGGAGACCCTCTACCTTCATTCAGCCTATGATCTATTCCCCCTATAGAAGTGAACGAAAACATCATATTATATGTCCGAACGTTCTCAACAAAATTCTTAATCCTGTCATCCCTGCCATATAACGACTATCTTCCATAAGATGAATCTTCGCTTTCCTTTACATACAATAAAGTAAGGGTGAACAAATAAATCACAAAACCGAACTAAACCATAACAAATGGTTTGGTTTGGAAATAATTCTTACTCCTATATTTCATAATCATTATCCAAGACATTTTCTTAAAATAAGATTTTTAAAGTAAGAACTAACTACAATTTCTTTTTAAAAAAAATTAAATGTTTGCTTCTATATAATTAGTTAGTTTTTCAATATGAACTGATTCATAATAAACACTCAATTAGAAGCTAAATACTATTATTGAGTTAGTTTCAACTCGAAATTTTAGATGAATATATGTCTTTAAGCTCACTTTGGAATGTACTAATTCATTTTGTTAGCAATCCGCAATTTCAAATTGCACCAAACCGCAAAACATGGTTTGCTTTGGTTTTGTTTAGAAAATTAAATGGTTTGGTTTGATTTGGAAAAATCAAACCGTTTTAAATGGTTTAGTTTGAAATATTACTGCAAATCGCCCAAACCAAGCCGTGTTCACCCCTACAACAAAGTATGAACTTTGAATTATGACATGTTTTATAACGTTTATCCACTCTCTCCTCGAACCACAAATTTGTCTTGCAAAATGAACACTTAAATGTAGGATCTCTAATATCCATGTACTATGACCAATAAAACAATAGATGAAAATTTTAATAATATAGACCATACGTATAAAAGATAAGATTTACTGTTTTGACCATTGACAATGGAAAACAGCACATATAAGAAATAAATTCGATAATCATTTAAAAAAAAAAAATTGTGAGATTGATAAA
Source organism: Ligustrum vulgare (assembly GCA_963555705.1). Taxonomy (NCBI): domain Eukaryota; kingdom Viridiplantae; phylum Streptophyta; class Magnoliopsida; order Lamiales; family Oleaceae; genus Ligustrum; species Ligustrum vulgare. The sequence goes on along the minus strand of OY743169.1, from coordinate 20,016,928 downwards.
GATGCATCAAATTCATGATATTATAGGTTGTCGTAGAAATTTAAGAATCATAAATATTAAATTAAAATATAACAATTAATATCAAGGAATAGTTAATTAGTTTTAAAAATTTAGAATTAAAAGTTAGGACAAAAAATAAATAATAACTATATCATTTCAAAAAAATATAAATAATTTTTTTAACCGTTAATATTAAAAAAATTGATATGAGACTTTTTGGAATAAAAAATTAAATGATAATTATATATAATTTTGAATAACATTATTTTGACAAATAATCTAATATAGAAAAGAGCGTAATTATGTATATATAACAAAGAACTTAAAAGTAGAATTATTTATAACAAAATTTAGTAGAACTTGATTAAATATTCGATATAAATGTAAATGAAAATTTGACTTTTGATTTGTATGACTGAACAAAATTATTCATCCATAAGATTAAGTCCAATAAAATATCACAATAATTATAAAAAACTATTTACGTATTAAATGTAATTTTCTATAAAAAAAAAAACTTATTAATTTAATAAAACCCATAACAAATGAGCTCGAATTTTTAAATGTACTAAATAACTAAAAAAAAAAGATTATTTATAAGAAATATATATATTATATATGATAAGGTTTATTTATTATTATATTTATAAAACAATTTCGATATAATTTTGAGCTGAAAATTTTACATAGAATTTGGATGACTGAACACAAATATTTAGTTGTAAGATTCAAAATATTAAAATATTAGAATAATTTTATGAAAATAGAGGTTTAAACATAAATAACCAAATATAAAAAATAAAAAAATTTCCCATAGAAATTCTCTATAATTAAGTCTCATTCCATCATTGGTCATAAGTAGCAGCAGTGCGAACACAATAAAAGTTAAGTTTTCCCATCAAAACTCAACTGCTTTTATATATTACTAGTTCTATTACTCGTGCGATGCACAATATTAGATATATATACAAAATATTTGAAGTAAAAAAGTAAAATGTAAAAAACTAAACTTGTAAAGAAAAAGCTAAATTCTAAAATACAAAATATTCCTTCATAAATATGTATATATTTATGAAGTACAAATTAAAAAGGACAAATTATTTCAAATTCATAAAATTCATAAATTAAAATTAATGTCCATCAACTGTTACTATCTGAATGTATTTCTCCGGTGGGTTCTCTTGCAATCAATGGATTCACATACGCAATGCTTTCCAAATGTATCATCACATGTACAATAAAAATAAGATCGTTTCAATAAAAATAGGTCTTAAATTAAGTAATTGAAGATCTGCATTCACTTCTTCAACCTAAACCATTTTCTTGTTCTAATGTCACCATTATAGTACTCATCACCCTATTTCAACACCCTAATAAATTACATTCACATCTTAATAAGTATAACCAACAAAAAACTGCACAATATCAAAAAGATTCTCTACTATTAAACTAAACTGGATCGTATTAAATCATCATCAAAAAGTTCAATTTATAGTCCCAATCTACCCCAACATAGCAAAATTTTACCCATCATATAGATTAGAAAATGAAAATCCATATAAAAAAAAAAAACAATGTTATTGCAACTTATTAGCCCAAATTGGAAGCATCATACACAAATGTCAATAAAACTAAGAAACTAATGTCATAAAACTAATCTAGCGTAGAAATAAATTAAAGAAAACCCAATAAGCAACCTAGATATAAAAAAAATTAATGCTGAATATATAGAATATCAAAATACACCAATCCTTAAATAATTTCTACAAATATATCATAAAATACCATTGACAGCATTACTTGAATTGAATTCACCAGAATTGCTACTACCTCCAGCTCTCATCTGCTGTAACTTCTCTAGTTGTTTTTTCTCTTCTTCACCAAAGTAGTTCTCAGATTCTCCCCTGCAGCCTTTATTTTCAGGAGTCTCTCATCTTGAGCCCTTCATCGTTTGAATCAGTTAATGAATCTTGGTTTTATCAACTTCTATGATGCAGGCATATGCACAATTTCTCCCATTTTTGACTCTATGACGTTGAAAATTTATAGAAAATAAAAAATATATATTTGCATTCTCTAAGATTTAATATAAACAACATTTATACTTGTTAAGATTAGAAATATTTTCCGGTATTTATTTGCAGATAGATTATACATAACCCATAAAAAAAGTTGGAGATAAAATACCAGTTCCCGATGGGGATGGTCAAATTGGCACAGTTGGTTGTGTGGTTGATGATGGTCATGGAAATTTAGCCACTGCTGCATCCACTGGGGAATTAGTTAGCTCTCTTTTATAAAAAAAAATGGAAACTTCTCCCAAGAAATACATGAGGACCTTTCTCTATCAGAAAATGGAGTGCATTTTTGCCCAGAGATAGCATACAATGCAATATACACAAACCATTTTTGTCCAATGCATTATTAGAAATTTTGAAAAAAAACATCACCTCACTATTGACTATCATAGTGGCATTATTTATAATGGAGCAAAAAACGAAAGTAAAAGGTATCTAGCAAGGCATGAACTACCTATTCAGCCGCATCACTGGTTTTCTTGGACTTGCCTCTCCCACTTCTCACCTAGGTAACTCATCCATGCTTTGTCCGGCTCATCTATACCTTCCACCAGAAGCAAACAAATGGTGATTCATAAATAAGTGTAATATTGGAATCTTATAGTTACATTTCATAGTATGATTGCTAGATAGCCCTTCTCTTTTGAGAATCCCTTCCAACTCCTTCACTAAAAAGGCTTCTCATTTGCCATCAGGTACTTGCTTGCTTTTCTTGAAAATTGTAGGAGCAACACTATTTGTTTTCAATTGAGAAAATGAGATACCTTCATAAGAGGTTAATAATGACAACTGAACACAAAAAATCCATAGCTCAAGCATTAATCCTCTCTTTTCTATTAAAATTAAAATTAAAATAACCTTCACAAAAATATGCACTCCTTATCATATGTCAAAAACTCGGAGTTATAGTGTGTCAAGGGTACATAAGTAATCAATCAAGTGTGAATATAAACCTATATGAAAGATAATCTATTTCGAAAATCAGAATGTAACAACTACCACGAGTCATTTATGTTGCAATAAAACATTGAGAAAGAACAGATTAGTCCTTTATGCCACATGTGTGCGTTGCAGAGAGTGAAGTTGAAGTGTCGGATGAGGTGCTATCTATTTTTCGTAAGAAATGAAAGGTTGTTGAATTATTATGCTGTGGTATTTTTGAAGATCATGAAAAATTGGAGTTTTTTTCGTAAGAAAGAACAAATTAGTCCTTTATGCCACAAGTCATTTTGGTTGTTGAATTATTAAGCTGTGGTATTTCTGTTGCTAGATCCCTTGTCTTGTATGCTTTAATTTTGGAAAAAGATACTAAAGTAATAAATAATGAAATTAAGTATTTGGTTGTAATATTTTTTATATGAAGCATATTTCACTTTTCCTTGCATGATCTATTTTAGTTGGAAATGAAATACAAATAATAGAGGTTCAAGAATACCTCATCAAACACATCCTAGAATTTGTATGGCGCTTATTGATTAGTATTTCAGAACACTGCTTATTTCAAAACTATAGCAGTACTTTAGTTATGCTGAGGATGAAGAAAAGTGAAGTTGTATGTTATATTTAGTTATATATGGTACTTACTTTCTTTTAGGTCTCATGTCAAGGATCACCAGCAAATAAGTACATCCAGTGGGATCATTTGTTAAAACATCCACTTTTGAAAGATGCTTCAGTTTATACAATTTTGCTGGCTGCAAGTGCAAGAAGTAGATTCAGTATCACTTAATAGTATGGATTTTTTTGGAATGTTTTCAAGGTAGAGTTCTCATACAAAAGTTGGCGAGTAAATTCAGAAAAGTGCCACCAAAATATAGTTATTTCAGTACTCATTCTAAATTAAGGCATCATAGGGGTTGCAAAGATCTTAGAACTGATAGAAATATAGGTCATACCAACAAATTTCAGCAAGATCACTAGTTTTTGTGAGCTAGAGAAAACGAAACCCCATTCAAATAACCCTCTCGAACAGTCGAAAAAAAAATGAAGAATAGCATTTTGCCCTGTATTAGTACATCAACAATAAAATGGCGTCATTTTGCATAGATAGGAAATACTTGAAGAAACAGAAATCTGTGTCATTAATTTGAAGAAGAAACCGGTCACTAATTTTAAAACTCACTCATTAAATAACTCCCCAAAAATTATGATAACTGTAAAAAAAAAATTCAAAAAAAAAAAAAAAAAATTAGATAATGTTGACAATTGAGATTCTAGTCAAAATTGGCCAAAATTTTAGTTGTCTTTATTAATACATAGAAATTGCAAACACTAAGAAGTGGTGTTGGCATTTCTTTTCTCCAATTAAGGGCAATGTAAAAATTGCCCTTCTTTTCTTTTGAAGGACAAAATGAAAAAATAAATCAATGTTTGAGAACATTGTTGCCTCTAGATATCTATCTCACCAAAATCAATGAAGTCCAACGAAAAGACTGTTCAAAAAACTTAGTGACTGGTTTTGCTTCTCACTAATCTGATAAATCAATTGAATTGAGAGCTGCTATAGAGGTAAAAATGTTGGACATTGGATGGTTGTAATGGGCTCATACCATTCAAAACATCGCACGGGGTAATTTCTTGGTGGCTCCTAGTGTAGCGACCAATAATTTTTACGCATTTAATAATTATTTTAAAATTTAGAAAATCGTGCCGCTGCTATCTCACCCATTTTTTTACGTTAACGTCGCGACGCGTTGGTCTAGCCAAGTCGAGAAATATCGAGTTCGTTCGATTTTAAATTAAATTCCGAATTTCCAAAATTTTATTATTTTATTTATTTATTTAAATTATTATTTTCAAAATCGTTTTAAATTCCAAATTTCGTCAATCTCATTTTATCAGTTTCATTCTTCCGACCCAATTGAATTCGCGTACGATTTTTCCTCGAATTACGTGTATTGCTTGTCAAGACTTTCACACTACCAACCTCCACCTATCACATCAATCCCGTACCTATCAAATTCTTATTATATACACCAACCCACTCCATTTCACACCACCAACCCTCTTTTTCAGCAATCAACATCTCCCACTCTCAGCAGCCACACCCCAGGTTCAGCCTTCTCATGGTAAGAACCACCACCGTTCATCATCACCATCATCATCACCACCTCCATCTCCATCGAAGCCACTGCAGCTGCCTCATCACGCCACCAACCTCCATCATCACCACCTCAATCACCACTGCCCGGCCAACACCACCCACGCCTCCATCTTCAACACCCACTGCACAACCAATCTTCACGACAACCCACTCAAACCGTCACCAAAGCCACTTCCAGGTCACCTCCATCTCCATCACCCAACACCAACACAGCCACCACCACTTCTGCCTCACCACAAAACCCAACCCATTTCCACCATCACCACCGCCACCTCCAACAAACCGCCCCCAACACCACCATCACCGCCAATCAACCCACTTGCGCCACCACCACAATCGCTGCCAACCCAACTCCAAACTCAACCCAATCAAACCCAAAACCCAAGAAACAAAGTACCCAGATACCCACCTACCTCGACCGTCGGAATTATCGCCGGAGAAATAGCGTTTCAGCCTCTGTTTACTTTGTTTTTCGCACCCAATCTGCACCAAACCGTGGCCTTTTGCTCCTCTTGGTCACCGCATCTCGACGGCGGTGATACCGCCGCAACATCGCCGGCATGTAACGCCGGCAGACCGGATTTCTCCCTTTCTCCCCTCTTGCCCTCGCTCCCTCTGTCTCTCTTCCCTCTAACTGAATGAGGGAGAGAGAAATAATTCTTTTATTTAAAATTTTTTTCTTAAATTGCAGCTTAGTCCCCCAAGTTTCAAAGTTATTTAAATCAGTCCCTCTAGTTTTAAAAATTAATCATTTCAGCTCTTGAGTTTTAAAAGATTTTAATCAGTCACTCCATTTTTAAAATCTATTATTTCAGCCCAATAGTTTAATATTCGTTTTGAGTTTCAACTCAACTTTTAAAAATTTACATTTTAGTCCCTCAACTTTCAAAGTATTCATTTTAGTCCATCAAGTTTCAAAGTATTCATTTTAGTCCTTCGAATTTCAAAGTATTCATTTTAGTCCCCCAACTTTCAAAATATTCATTTTAGTCCCTCAGCTTTCAAAGTATTCATTTTAGTCCCCCAACTTTCAAAGTACTCATTTTAGTCCCTCAACTTTCAAATCATCAATTTCAGTCCCAAAAATTGTAATTTATCATTTTTAAACTACAAATTTAAAAGGACTAATTTAACTTATTTTTCTAATTGGCTAGACGAGGCATACGGAGAATTAAAGGATTGAAGTCATTTCCCGCTCGATTTTGCACTCGTTAAATTTAAGGTAGACTCGCTCATATTAATTGATTTAAATTATGATTGCATATGAATGTGTATGTTATGTGACTTATGTGAAAGTCATTTTTATAAAAAGAGACGAGAATGTATTTCTTCGAAAATATTTATGTTGTTATAACTTATATGCTTTTATGCATGAGAAAGAAAAAAGAGAATATCTTGCAAGATAAATGATGATGTTATGCATAACTTACGTGCCTTAAGTGCACGAGACGAGACTACCCACACCCGATGATTTTAAAGAGCCTATGATTTTTCAAAGAGAAGCCACGTGCTTTAATGTACAAGAAGAGACTACCCACACCCTATGTTTCTAAAGAGCCTATGATTTTTCAAAGAGAAGCCACGTGCTTTAATGTACAAGAAGAGACTACCAACACCCTATGTTTCTAAAGAGCCTGCATTTATGTGTTCAATTATATTGTAGATTAATTAATTGACGATGAGTCTACTGAGTATTTCTATGAAATACTCATGTCTATTTCAACAATATTTGCAGATTTCGGAGAGGGTGGCAAGTGATGGATGATTGTGGCAATAGTCGTTAAATGGTTGAAAATCTTATCTTAATGATTTCCATATTTCCAAACATTGGATAATTTTGAGAATTTCAGTTATTTGAGAAATTATGACATTGTCAATTGCTTTGCAATATTAATGGTTCGATTTATTATTTCGAATTATTTCATAAATGTTTTCAATTTTATCGACCATTACAGTTTATTTAATGTTGCCAAAAATGAATTTCAGATATTTCTTCCGCTAAAATATTATTTTAAAGTTTAGACCAGAAGATGACGTGGTGAACCTGGTATTTAGAACTCGGGGCGTTACACCTAGTTTTTCTTTTTCATTTTGTTTCTACATTACAACCTTCCAATCACACTTTCTAGTACCACTGCGGAGTCGTCCAATCACACTTTCTAGAACTTATTCTAACTGTGTTGCTTTGAAAGTATTGATCCCAAATTCACGGGAAAAAAATCACAAAAATAATCTTGCCTTTTTTGTCAGAAAAGCTAAGAACTTTTACCATTTTGACAAAAAAACCATTGTAAACCATGCACCAACTCAACAATGACATGATAAGATCAATGCCGCTGATTCCACCAATGTTCCTCAACATTGAAAGTCAAAATTGCTAGAGTCATAACAACTAAGCATGTTTAGACATGCTTGTCAACAGAAAAGTACTTTTCGGAAAGTAAAAACTATGTTTTTGAACTAAAAATTCAAAATAAAATAACTCCTAAAAAGACTAAAAAGAAAACTACTTTTAAGCTTAACCAAACTAACAAATTTCAACAGGCACAGACTTTCATTTACACACAAAATTAATGATATTGCATTTATATGTATAAAACGTTGAGTTCAGAAGTCAGTACATTAAGAGCAGAAGCAGATTAAGGAATTGATTGTGGTGGTCTTGATGGAGTTTCCCTTCGAGAGACAGATGGAGATGGTTTAGGCTTCGGTTCCTATTCCAAACTGTTCCTTTCTGCTCTAGACTTCTCATCTTCCAGGAAAAAAGTGATCATACATAACATTAATTAAATGCACAACACAAAGAAACCAACAAAAAAACAACGAACTGTAAATTTTAGAATCTGATCATACATTCGCTCCGTGGATTTGGAGAGTACACGAAATCCAGCACCTGTAAAAACATAACTTTAGAATTCCGGAAATGTATTTATTCCAACTTGGCATCTTTTTTCTCTCATTCTTTTCCACAGGAAAACAAATTGATTGGAACAACATTTTGTTTTCACCTCTCAAGTGCCATTGCGTTGATTTTTGGCCTATTTATCAAATATTACCAATCAGGTTTGAAGAAGACAGATAGAATGAAAATAGTGAGCATTAACAAAAATTGGTCTATTTATCCAATATTACAAAAATTGGTCTATTTATCAAATACTATAATTCTTTTCATCTTTCTTCACCAGTTGTCTTTTTAACTAAACATCATTTTTAAACATGACTTATTAACAGTTTTTTGGACAGAATCCTCAGTTGGACTCAAGTACTACATAAATTGAAGATAGGGACCCAAGTTCTCACTTACACGAAGGTTGAAAAAAAAACATATGCCATAATGCGTCCCCGAAAAAACTGAAATATCTTTAACCTCAGGGAACTCTTAAAAGATTATGAACCACATTTCAATCTGCTCATCCACAGGACAAACAAAAAAAAAAGCAGGAATAAAGAAGGTTCCTAATATTAAATTTTGCATAACATGTTAACACCAGAAGCAAAAATTTGAATAAGACTAATGAGTATTAACTATAGCTGCAAGTACATTTGGAAAAATTTTAATGATCTTCTTCATATATCTTCTTCAAAATTTACTTCCAAAATCCTATCAGCTTCATCAATCATGAGACACTGAAATTCCCAAAATGCATCTAAAATTTACTGAAATATAAATAAACAAAAGGGAAGAAAAGACTAAACGTATGGATCCTGAATGCTTTTAAGTGTTTTTTTGAATGGCAGTGACAACCATAATTCCAAAATTATACTTACCTTGAAGTTTCACAGAAGAAAGACATTATGATGATTTATCTTTTAAAAGTAAGCTGCTTAAAAACTGGACCAAACATCTTTCTAATTCACCAATGCAATCATAAGTTCATATGAGAATGAATAACGAATTTAACATTAAAGCGAAACCACAAATCGCAAGAGAAAATGAATTATTTCAGATTTATCCAAAAAAATGGTTGCATAAAATAAAAAGTCCTTACTGTCAGCAGGAAAAAAACATAAAGTGTAATTTGAAGGACAAACTCTGGGCTGGAGAGCAGGGGAATTGTAGTGAGTGGATTTTTAGTAACTTTGTCCAATTATATTAATTTATAAAAGGAAAATTCTATTTAAATAGATAGAGAACCTTCTCATGAAGAGCTATCAAAGACATTCACTGTTCTAGTAAAAAGATCAACTGGGAAGGAACATCACAAGTCTTTGAATCAACCCTAAATCAAGTAAAGAATCCCAAGCAAAGCTCTTAGTTTCCTTATTATATCATCTTGCTTCATCCCTTTTTCAGAATGATTTTAGTTATTAATCTTAAACCACAGTGATGATATTATAATTATGGACATACTATTGTTAGGACAGTAGAAATTGGTTTCAGCTATCATCACTTCACTTGCATAAAACTAAGACATCCCTCAACCAAACACGGCTTATGCAAGCTAAAGGATTCTGAAATCATAAAAATTAAACTTACATTTTGGCCATGACCGATGAATCTTAGGTGGCGTTCTGTTTGTATTTTATTTTGTATTTTCATTTTCGAAAATGTTTTGTATTTTGTGTTTTCATTTTTGTTTTCAAATTTGCTGAAAACGCGTTTGGTTTGTCATTTCTGAAAACTGTTTTTGAAAATGAAAAGCTGGAAAACACGTTCTGTTTGAAATTTTGCAGAACACTATTTAAACTATTTTTAATTAATTTGCTTGCAGAATACTACTAACTCCAACTCAAATTTCCTTTCACAATACACTAAAAATATGGTTACATGCAACACACTAATGTGAGCATTAAGAGTCTATATTAACACAGCTTGGTCAGGTTCGGGACTTGAGAAAGCTCTACTTCTATTAAAATCCAGAAAATGCAAGTTCTTTCAAAACCACCAGAGTCCATTTATCATTGCATTTTTTGAAATATAACAACAAGAATTCTCATTTAATTTTTTTTTGTAATGTTGATATTGAATTTAATAAAATTTTATTTAAACTAAGTTCCAAGTTAGGATAATTCTCAAAAAAAAAAAAAAAAAAAATTCTCTTTATTTAGGCTTAGTTCCAAGCTAGGATAATTCTAAAAAAAATAATAAAAAAATAAAATAAATAAAAACTTTATATTAAGCTTAGTTCTAAGTTAAGATAATTCTATAAAAAAAAAAATATTGCTTTGGACATTTTTTGTCGAAATACACACAAAACGCCCAAAACGATGTTTCGGGCGTTTTCCGTTTTGTGTACAATTTTTTTTTTTTTTTGTTTTCCAAAATGCGTTTTCGAAAATGGTAAAGAGAACGCGTTTTTAGCGTTTTCGAAAATAAAAACAGAAAACAACCTCAAAACAGCAAAGAGAACAGGGGCTTAGCTTCTATACTCCTCTTCTAGGAAAGCAGTGGAACTTGCTGAACTTGAATCTCGGAAGTCAAAAGTTTCAGCTCCCTTATTCAAAAATTTCATTTAAAACATAAAAATCATAGATTTAAACATAAAATTAAACAAATGGAAACTCACCCAAATTGTGTTCTTCAAAATTTGTTACTTCTTCAAGCTGAACCGCTGAAAAACTCAACATTTACGTTCTATAACTTTTGATTTTTCCTTTCTGTTGATGTAAAAATGCTTTTGGGTTTTAAGGTTAGTTAAAGATTCGATTAATATGAAAGTGAAAATTTGAATTGATAAGCTTTTGTTCTTATCGGTTGATCGGTGCAGATCAGAGGATGCTGTCATCAGATCCTTGCTCCAAGCCGGATCTCAGCCTCGACACATTTTTCACCTTCGATGCCACTTTCGGAGTGAACATCCTTTGGCGATTGGGCTTTGATGGTGGAGCCTAGTGGAGGCGTAAATGCATAGGCGTTTTGTTTTGAAATTGAAATGAAATGCAAAATACTAAATTGCAGGTGGGGCCTCGCCCTTGTTATTGACCACATGGGTCGAGATATTTCTTCCTCTACACGCTTTTTCTATCTAAGCGGAATTTTTAGGCGGCAAAAATGGTGTGAAACGAAAAATCAGAATGGCTAATGATGGGGGCCACAACTTATGATTTTTGGGGGGAAAACAATGGAGGGAAAACAAACTTACTATCCTCCTTTATAATAATAAAAAAATACTCCTCGTCCTTGTCATCACATATTCTGAGTGAAGTATCTCTTTGACTTATGGTCACTTGTATGAATGGATGGGAATCATATTTGGTAGTCTTGAGAATGGATTAGGAAATTGAAGGGTTCGATACCTACATGAAATATCTGGTTAAATTAAAAATGTGGATGTTACATATTTGGAAGTTTGGGTGTAGATTGTGAAACATTGAAAGTTTGGTTACCTAGAAGAAATGCAGTTCATAATTTCAAGCACCATTATTGCTTTTTGCAAATTTCAAGATAATTGTGCAAGTAGAAAAATTCATTTGACCGTTCCTACAATGGTCACATATTATGACTGTTTGCCCATTTTTATTTTTATTTTTATTTTTTTCTGTTACGATCGGGACACGCGAGCCGGCCCCTTTTCAGGCTTGTTGGGCTTGTTCATGAGGCAGGCCATGGGCTTCACGAGCCGAATCTAAACTGTTCAACATCCAATTTTTTTGTTTGATCCAAGTTCAAGTCTATTTTTTCACGAGCCAAGTCGAGCTTTAACGAGCCAAACTCACGAACTGTCTGGCTTGTTTGACACCCCTAGGTCAACGTGGCACCTTGACCTATTTATCCTTGCTTTTCGACAAAGCAGTGAACGACAGATGCGCGCAAGAAGTAAAGATAATTAAATTGTAAACAAATTTTCATATTTTAAAAGGGAGTTCAGGTAAAATTTAAAACCTTTCGAATATAATCTCAAAATGAGAAAGAATTAGAAAAATGAGTCTTGTGGCTAGGGTTTCAATATTCCAGAATTTTACCATTTTAATTGTTTTTTTAAGCAAATAACAGATATGTGGGTCAGGTATATGGTTCTAGTTTTTAAACCCACACTCGACCCATATTCATGACAGATTTTAATATTACACTTCGTACCTAATCCATCGACTCATTTAGGCAGGTAGTCCCCTCTCTGTTCCGGTCAGGTCTTCGCGGATATCAAGTTTGATGGATTTTTTTGACATCCCTATTTATAAATGACTTTTTATTATTTTTGAAATAAAATGTATGGTTATAAAAAAAAAGTGATTTCAAAAATATGTGCTGTTAAAAATGGTTTTGAAAATTATGTTATTTATAAATTGATTTATAATGAATAATAATTGCGTTACAGAACTACATTATGCAAGTCATTTCTAAAAGTTTGTGCTCCATATACGTGTTAAGTGAAAGCTTCAAGTATAATACGAATATTTTTCGTGCTATTATTATTATGTAGCGTGATCATAATCAATAAATTTCATTGTGATTTTATGAGTATTATGAAGCATGTTATACATGGTTACGAAAAATAGTTAAGTACTCCCTCCGTCCCACAAAGATAGGCTTACTTGAATTTTCACACAGATTAAGAAAATATAATTAATATTGTTGGAATTGTAAATTTTAGTTTGTTTTACCTAATATACCCCTATATTAATATAATGATAGTAGTTCATATTTGTTGTTAACAAGACACATTAAATAGGGGTATATTAGAAAATTAAGAAAATAACTATACTCATAATAGGAAAGTGGCCTATAATTTGGGATGGATGAAAAAGAAATACAGGCCTATTTTTGTGGGATGGAGGGAGTAATATTTTTGTATGATCGCCAATGATTTTAGGGTTAATTGTACAAAGTACTTACTTAACATGATAAAACTGATTTTTACTACTTGAAAAAAAAAATCTGGAAAATACGTATCAGCATTCTGGCGGATGAAGCCAACCTGTGCGCCGCCTGTGACCACTGTGTTCACCATGCCAATAAACTTACCGGAAAACACCTTCACTTCTCCCTCCTCCAACCTTCACCTAAACAAACTCCAAGTTTGTGACAATAGATATCTTCTCCCCGGTGTAAAGCTTTCTACGACTTCTACCCTTTTTTTTCTTCATCTTCATCTTCATTATCAAAAGGCAGAACCCTTTATTCTTCATCTTCATTATCAAACTGTAGAAGTTGGGTGTTCTTCAAGTTATTTATTTTGCAGGTTTCCAAGTTGATCACGGATTTCCCTTTATTCGTAATAATGTTGAAAGAATGGAGAGAACAAAGGGACGAATTCAAGTAAAAAGTAAGTCGGTGTACAGATGATCATAAGAAATGGTGTAACCTTGTTCCTCAATGTAGCTTCAAGTTATTTTGCAAGAACACAATGTTGAATTCAGGAAATGGTTTCTGTTAGGAAATATAATATTCCATCCTTTATTGTACAGTTTATATATGTATAGTGTATCATATCTTCCCTTCTATATTCCCTGATTTATAGGTTAATTATACCACTATTCTAGGAGTGATTAGAGATCTCATTGTATATATTTACATGGTATTGTATCAATGAAAATACAGTAATCAATTCTATTCATTTTTCCTACTTTTCATGGTATCAGAGCCAGATCAAAATTCTGACTCCATCGTCTGCATCCTATAATCTCGTGCAGAATTCCTCTCCATCAAAATGGCCAATGACAAAATAGAGAAAGTGACTCTCCTTGGGGATTCCTCAAAATCAGATCTCTCGGATCCCTATTTCACTCATCACTCGGATCATACGGGTTTAATTCTAACTTCCAAAACTATGAATGGAGAAAACTATTCAGCCTGGCGCAGAGCCATGATTCTGGCATTGAACTCTAAAAATAAGTTGGGTTTCGTCAATGGTACCATCAAGGCACCTTCGGAAGAATCAGATCCTATCAAGTATGCGGCTTGGTCACGGTGCAATGACATGGTTCATTCTTGGATTATCAACACCCTCAATCCGGAAATCTCTGACAGTGTAATCTACTATTCTAGTGCTCATGAAGTTTGGGAGGATCTTTGTGAGCGATTTTCTCAAAGCAATGTGCCTCGCATCTTTGAAATTCAACGAAATATTGCCTATCTTCGACAGGATCAACTCTCGGTCTAAACCTATTACACGAAACTAAAAGGTTTATGGGATGAATTGGATACTTATGCTGATGCAGAAAGTGGAACGCAATCAAACAAGCAAAAGTTGATGCAATTTCTAATGGGCTTAAATGAGACTTACAGTGCAATTCGTGGGCAAATTCTTTTGATCAATCCTCTACCCTCAGTTCGCCAAGCTTATGCTTCTATTTGTCAGGAGGAGAAGCAACGAACTCTCAGCAATTCACATACTGTAATGGAGTCCATCAACGGCGCAGCCATGGCCGTGCGCCACAATAAACAGCCTTCTTCCTCAGCAGTAGTGCAAAAATCGGAGCACCTAGACCAATTTGGTTCTCATGATTTTTCCCCTTATCAATCGCAGGAGAAAACGCAAGAAGGTGGGCGTCGATTTAACCAAGATCGGCGTCGTTCTGGTTCTGGAAGGGGACGACCGCAATGTTCTTACTGTGGTGAAATGGGCCATTTTGTCAAAAGGTGTTATAAATTGCATGGATATCCACCAGGTTACCAAAATTCGAAAATGAGTCCTGGCCCAAATCAATTTCATCAAGTCAACCTTGTATCAGATGGGCCAATCAAGGAAGAAGGAAAGTCAGTAGTTAATATATCAGAGGCCCAACTTAAACAACTTTTATCGCTAATTAGTGACAAGGAAGGAAATTCTAGCTCCCAAGCAAATACGGTAACCAAACCAGGTTTGTCTAAAGTCGCTTCCCGCGGCTGGATCATTGATAGCGGGGCGACGGACCATATTTCTTCATCCTCTAAGTTAATTTTGCACAAAAATAAAAATTGTTCATTGCCTCCTGTGCTCTTACCTAGCGGAGACAAAGCTAATATTGTTGCAAAGGGATCACTTCCTCTAAATTCTGTCTATCATTTGCATGATGTGTTATTTGTGCCTTCCTTCAAAGTTGATTTAATGTCAGTTAGCCGTTTGACAAGAAACCTGGATTGTTCCGTAACATTTTTCCCTCATTGGTGTATTTTGCAGGATCTGGATACGAGGAGGACGATTGGTTTGGGTAAGCAGCGTGATGGGTTGTACTATTTGGAGGCACTGGCGACGGAAAGATTTATGCACCAACCTTCTACATCCAACAACCAACCATCATGCAATCTCATCACTTCATCCACCAATCTCTGGCATAGTCGATTAGGACATGTATCCCCTTCTCGTTTAAGTTTCATTGCTAAGAATTTTTTAAACATTTCCGTTCAATCTAATAATGCTTGCCACATATGTCCTTTGGCTAAGCAAAGTCGTTTACCTTTCAGTCCTAGTAGTATTTCCTCTATAAAACCATTTGAAATTGTTCATTGTGATATTTGGGGTCGTTATCGACATCCTTCTATTTCTGGTGCTCATTACTTTCTAACTATTGTCGATGATTATACACGCTTTACTTGGATATTTTTTATGCGACATAATGATGAATCACAATCAATCCTAAAAAATTTCTTCAGCTATGTTTTTACCCAATTTGAATCTCGCATTAAAAATTTTCGAAGTGACAATGGTAGAGAGTTTGTATCACTTCGTTCTTTCTTCCAAGAAAATGGCGTGGTTTTTCAACATTCATGTGTTTACACGCCCCAGCAAAATGGAGTTGTAGAACGCAAACATCGCCATATTTTACAAGTGGCTCGAGCTTTAAAATTTCAAGCTCATCTTCCTATCCAATTTTGGGGTGAATGTGTTCTTACAGCTGTACACATCATTAATCGATTACCTTCTCCAGTTCTCTCCTTCAAAACTCCTTTTCAACTTCTCTACTCAAAGCCTCCTTCCTTCTTACATCTCTGTGTGTTTGGATGTCTCGCATATGCCACAAATGTCCACACTTCTCACAAATTTGACTATCGTGCCATGCCCTCCATTTTCATCGGTTATCCTATTGGTCAAAAGGCCTATAAATTATTTGACCTATCAAGCAAAAAAGTTTTTACTAGCCGAGACGTAAAATTCCATGAAGATTTTTTTCCTTATACATCTATCCGACCCAACTCTAACGCCTCTCAGTCAACCCATATTGCAGGTCCAATTCCATTAGTGGTTCATGACATACCTTCCTCCATTGACTCCACGTTTGATTATAATCAAACTTCATCATCCCCTCTTAATCCCTCACATGACATTTCGACCACCTCATCTTCTCCCATGGATAGGGCCAACCTTCCTTCCGATTCTCTTCAATCCGACCTTGATTCTTCTCCATTACCAGCGTCAGAACCTCCCTCCACCTTTCGTACATACACTCGTCGTCAAAAAATTTCACCTTTACCTATCATCTCTGACTCACCCAACCCTCAACCATCACCCGCAACACCATCGTCTCCACCTTCTTCCACCAATCAGCCCTCTCTTTCACCCATCCCTGAATTTGCTGGGGCCGACCAACCTCTTCCTTCATCCACTCCACCCGCAACCTCCCTTGAACCATCCATGCATATTCGTTGCTCAAGCCGCCAGACTGGTCCTCCGATCAAGCTCAGTGATTACATCTGTTCTAATGTCACAAAGCTTCCCTCCGACGGATCGTCCTCTTCACTTTCAGGTCCGCATCTCAGCACCCGCTACCCTTTGTCCAACTATGTCTCTTATCATCGATACAGGCCTCAGTATCGCTCCTTCACTGCCCATGTGAACCAAGCTACTGAACCACAATCTTATTCCGAGGCTGTCATTCATCCGGAATGGCGGGCAGCAATGCAATCTGAATTAGAAGCTCTCCAAGAGAATGGCACTTGGACTCTCACATCCCTTCCATCCGGCAAGAAACCAAATGGTTGTCGATGGGTATACAAAATCAAACATAAATCTGATGGTTCCATTGAGCGATATAAAGCACGGTTAGTTGCCAAAGGTTTCACACAATTGGAGGGTGTGGATTATCATGATACATTTTCTCCTACTGCCAAAATAATCTCTGTCCGTTGCTTACTTGCTCTAGCCGCTGCTCAGGGATGGTCCCTTCATCAATTGGATGTTAACAATGCTTTTCTCCATGGGGATCTCCATGAAGATATCTATATGTCTCCGCCGCCAGGGCTTCAGAGACAGGGGGAGAGTCACTTGGTTTGTCGACTGCATAAGTCCTTGTATGGTTTGAAACAGGCATCCGCCAATGGTTCTCTAAGTTTTCTACAGCTATTCGTTCCGCTGGTTATGTACAATCTCGTGCTGATTACTCCCTATTCACCAGGAAACAAGGCAAGTCTTTCACTACTCTTTTGATTTATGTAGACGATATCTTAATTACTGGAAATGATCCTGCTAGTATTGTTGCAATTAAGGAGTTTTTGCATAGCAGTTTTCGTTTAAAGGATCTTGGTGAGTTGAAATATTTTTTGGGAATTGAAATTGCCTCTTCTAGAAATGGGATTTTTATCTCCCAACGCAAATATGCTTTAGAGATAATCAAGGATGCAGGGTTGTTGGGGGCAGCCCCCTGTTGACACTCCCATGGATCGAAATTTGAAGTTATCTTATAAGAGTAATTTACTTAGAGACCCAGGCCGTTATAGAAGGCTAGTCGGAAGATTAATATATCTAACTGTTTCTAGACCAGACATCACATACTCGGTACATGTCTTGAGTAGATTTATGCATCAACCACGAAAACTTCACATGGAGGCAGCACTTCGAGTTGTCCGATATCTAAAAGGTGCTCCTGGCCGAGGGTTGTTCTTTTCTTCAAATAGTGATTTCAGATTACAGGCCTATTGTGACTCAGATTGGGGAGGTTGCCCACTTACTAGAAGATCCACTACCGGTTATTGTGTTTTTCTTGGACCCTCATTAATATCTTGGAAATCAAAGCGGCAGAAAACTGTATCACTTTCTTCAGCTGAAGCCGAATACCGTGCAATGACAGGAGCTTGCTGTGAGTTGACATGGCTTCAATATTTGTTGAATGACTTGGGGCTTCTTGATCATAAACCTGCCTTACTTTATTGTGACAACAAGGCCGCCTTGCACATTGCAGCTAATCCAGTTTTTCATGAACGCACTAGGCACATTGAGATGGATTGCCACTATATCAGAGATAAGATTCACGATGGATCTGTGGTCACAAAATCTATAACTTCTGCGAATCAGTTGGATGACGTTCTAACCAATCCTTTGGGGAAAGAAATTTTTGTTCCAATGATTAGCAAGTTGGGATTGCAGGATATTCACTCTCCAACTTGAGGGGGAGTGTTAGGAAATATAATATTCCATCATTTATTGTACAGTTTATATATGTATAGTGTATCATATCTTCCCTTCTATATTCCCTGATTTATAGGTTAATTATACCACTATTCTAGGAGTGATTAGAGATCTCATTGTATATATTTACAAGGTATTGTATCAATGAAAATACAGTAATCAATTATATTCATTTTTCCTACTTTTCAGTTTCCTCGTGATTGTTGATATGCTTTTTTTTTTTTTTTTGATCATTTACAAGCTATTTATTTTTAATGATTTTATGCTTGTTGTTGGCAATGATGGTGTGGTTGTGGGTTATACCTGAAAATGTAGAGAATAGTGTATAAAAAGTATTTGATTTTATGTATAAGACAAAGTATCATAAAATTTGTAAAGTATCAAACAGTGATACTAAAA
Organism: Ligustrum vulgare; assembly: GCA_963555705.1. Classification (NCBI taxonomy): domain Eukaryota; kingdom Viridiplantae; phylum Streptophyta; class Magnoliopsida; order Lamiales; family Oleaceae; genus Ligustrum; species Ligustrum vulgare. The sequence goes on along the minus strand of OY743169.1, from coordinate 19,998,086 downwards.
AAAAAGGTGTATGAAGATTATTTGATTTTATGTCTAAGATAAAGTATCATAAAAAATTGTAAAGTATCAAGCAGTAATATTAGAAAAAATTGAAAAGTATCATAAGTATCATATTATGATACTAAAATATTAAAAATGTATCAAAAGTATCATATTATGATACTAAAAAAATTGAAAAATATCATGTTGTGATACTAACATAATCACAAGTATCATACTATGATACTAAACTATTTGAGAAATATCATAAGTATTTTTCAGTTTTTAAGTTTTTTTTAAAGTAATTTTCAAAATTCATAAAATTGAAGTAAATTTCAATTTGACCCCTAAAAGTAGGGTTTTTATGTGAATAGCCCATGATTTTAAGTAAAGAAAGAAAAGGAAGCGTGTTAAACACTATGGCACGCTCCAAGTAATGCTATAACCATATATAAAAGAGTAAATAGTCAAATAAGGACTTATCGTTTTAAGTTGCTGCCTATTAAGGGCCTATCTTTTTTATTGGCAAGATTAGACCCCGATTCATCTTTCTTTGCCCGATAAGGACCTTCGTCCTCCGTCGTTAACTTTTTTTCGAGTAAGCAGTCAAATAAGGACCTATCGTTTTAGGTAGCTGTCATTAAGGACCTATCGTTTTAGGTCCCTACCTATTAAGGACATATCATTTAATTAAGGACATATTGTTTTGAATAAATAGCCAAATAAAGACCTATCGTTTTAGGTCGCTGTCTATTTAGGATCTATCTTCATTTTTTTTTTTGCAAGATCTTACCCCAAATCACCTATCATTTTAAGGTTTTGCGTTTTAATTTACTTTTAGAATATTGTCCCATTAATTTTCATTTCCCGTTATAATTCCATTGAATAATTCAAAAAATACGTTTATGTGTTTAATAATTTTTTTTCTATTTTTAATTCAAATAATTAAATTTTAACCCTCTTTTAGGCAATACTATTTTTTTATAAACACATCATTTTAACAATTCAAAAAACATGTTTATGTTTTTAATGATTTTTTCTATTTTTAACTCAAAAAAATATGTTATAGTTACCGATAGATTTTTTTGTAATTTTTTTTTTATTTTAAACTCACTTAGATTCTTATCGAAACTATCAATTAATTGTTTTCCAATTAATGCGTATAAAATAAATAGGTCCTTAATATTAATTTGACACATAGGAAGTGGAATATTATTTATTCTTAATTATTTAAATTATTTATTTTATACGCATTAATTAGAAATTAATTATTTTTTCTTTTTTTGATATAAATTAATTGATAGTTTCCATAATAATCTAAGTGATTTTAAAATAAAATGTTTTACATTCACCCTACTTTTAAAAAAAAATAATCTATTTTTATCGGTAACTATAACTACTTTTTTGAGTTAAAAATAGAAAAAATTCTTTAAAAGCATAAGCATGTTCTTTGAATTGTTCAAAAGGTATATTTATAAACGAAATAGTATTGCCCAACAGAGGATTAAAAGATAATTATTTGAATTAAAAATAGGGAAAAAATTATTAAAAGCATAAACGTATTTTTGAATTGTTCAATGAAGTTATAACGGGAAATGAAATTTGATGGAACAATATTTTATAAGTAAATTAAAACGCAAAATTTTGAAATGATAGATGATTCGGGATAAGATTTTGCAAAAAAAAAGGTCCTATATAGGTAACAACTTAAAACAATATGTCCTTAATTAAAAGATAGGTCCTTAATAGGCAGCAACCTAAAACGATAGGTCATTAATATGCAGCAACATAAAACGATAGGTCCTTATTTGGCTATTTACTCAAAAAAAGTTAACGACGATAGATAGAGGTTCTTATAGGGCAAAGAAAGATGATTCGAGATTTAATATTGTCAAAAGAAAAGATAAATCATTAATAGGTAGCGACCTAAAACGATAGGTCCTTATTTGGTTATTTACTCTATCTAAAAACTATATGAAAGCATGTAAGAATGAGCTATTAAAGGAAGTCGATGTTTGGTACAGCTAAAAAAACATTTTTTTTTTTTATAAATATTGATAAAAGGTGATGAAATAAGTGTTCAAAAATTTGATAAAAATTGTTGATCTTATAAAATATGTAGTTACAATTAATTATTGATTTCTTCTTAAATTTTCATCAATTTTTGTAAGCTATAAGAAACAAAAACTATACTTTTAGTTCTCTATGGAGAGGGTCATCTTATTCTTTAGGAGAGATATCCTTCTCTTATAGGAAGTTTTTACAACAACCCTAAGGTTTAGCAATTTCGGGGTTTCTAGTAACAGCAAGCACATACTAGGGTAGTTAACGATTGTAAATCTAATTGTAACTTCACAACATTCGTATTAATTGCAACCATTATGAACCCGTAGAAGTGTTCATCATTTGTGCAAACTTGTGTTAATTTGCATGCGGGGTTGGCCTTGAAATTTTGAAGCCTTGTGCCATCTTTGAAAATGGGGCCCTATAAGTATTAAATATGTATATGATAAAAAACAAAAAAAAAGAAATTTTTTATTAGATAAAATATTTAAAAAAAGTCATAAAAATAATAATCTAAAACTTTAGAATGTACTCTTCTTGAAATTTTTGATAGAAAACCTTCACATGATCCTCCTAAAACCCTCAAAATTGTTTTTAGTCATTTCTTCTCTTGCATGATCCCCGCCTTCCCAATTCCCCCAATCAAACCGGCATAGAGAATATGTTCATTAAATATTAAAAAGTTATTTTTTATAAATAAAAAATGTGATGTTTTTAAGATAAAATATTATGAGTGAAAAGTGATTTAAAGAAATGTCTATAATTAAAAAGTGTTTTGGGAAAATCATGGGCGGATCCAGCTATGGGCGAGCCCGTTTGGCCGCTCGTGCTAGATCCGATCGAATTTTCAGATTTATTAATTAATTATTATTATTTTTTTATAAAAAAAATGTAACAACCAAGTAATGTGTTTGATTGAAAGTTTAATGTGTTTGATTAGTTTAATTTTCTAGGTGGAAAAAATTGAGAATTTTTCAACTTTTGTTGTTTGATTGACATTGTTTTCCATGAAAAATAAAGCAAAATTTAGCTATTTTAATATATATATTTTTAATTTTTCACGCATTTGTACTTGATAATAATATTAATTTTTGGTAAAAATCTACTTAATATATAATAGGAGGAGAGTTTGGCTAAACTTTCCCCCCAAAATCTCCCTCCCAGCAAACCCTCCCAAAAGTCACCCCCAACTACAAATAGAAAGTTAGCATAAACATTTTGTTCCGTCTCTAGATTTTTCCCTAAAAGAACGTCACTTCAAATTAGGGAGAGAAAAATTCAAAATGAATGTTGGTACAAATCTTTCAGGATACGCCTCATTCTGCCTCAAAAACCGTGCATGCCATTCCACCAATCCACATCAAAAACACTCATTTTTTTAAAAATTCCCAAAGACAGCAAACCAGACCACCGATCAGAGGCTAAAATCTGTGAAGGCTGAAGTAGTCGACCAAACCAAGAAGAAGTCAGTAATTAAATAAAAACTGGTGGAAGCAAGAATGAAGTGACCGAGACAGAGGCTGGCCGACCGAAAGTTCAAAGGAAAATCGAGCTTCTAATCATTTTCAAAATCCCCGACCTCTGGCCAGTCAACTGCTGAACGAAGTCCACCAATAGAACCGCGGCATCAAGGTGAAGACTTGACCTGAACTTGGTCGGGTTCCGGCGACTGGACGGCGAGAATCGACCGCAAAAGCTTAAAGGTGAAGATTAATTTTTCTTCAAGTTTTTGAAGTCTTCGGTGTTGGTTATTGGAGCTAGAGGGTTAGGTTCACATGCTCTGCTGTCCGAACCTTAACAGATGAAAGGGGATTCACAGACACCAAGTTTTCTTTTAACGACTGTTGAGTGCATTTTACATGCATATTTCATATATTTTTAGTAATACTTTTTGAGCAATTTGGACAAATACCTACTTAATTGTGCATATTTTGTGGTTAAATAGGTCTAACAATCAACTTCATGGAGAAAACACAAGAAAGAAGCTAAATGGATGAATACTTGAAGAAATTGAGGAGAAAAGAGTCAAAACCATCAAAGAGTCAAAGTTAGAGGACCAAGGTACAACCACGCGATCGCGTGGTCACACGGAAGTCGCGTTCGCGAAGTCAAGCACAAATCCAACCCGAGACTAAAAAGGGAAACCAAGCGATCGCGAGCCAGTCAACCACGCGATCGCGTGGTCATAAAATGTAGCGAAAATCTGGGCCGACACGGTTCGGCCCAAATGCTGTTGTGCGCGGATCTAGTGATTTTTGGGGGTATTTTGAGGGTTTTTGGCCAATTTTGAATCACTTTTTCCCTCTTTGGAACTCAAGAAACCCTAGGCTCTCTCTTTCTCTATTTTTACCACATTTTCATCTTGTAATTTCTCTTGATTTTGTATAGTTTAGTTGATGAATATTGATTAAGGGGAGAAATACCAAAGTCATTGTGGAAGAATATTGATATTTTTAAGCTTGAATCATTGGTTAAGGGAAGTATTTATTGCTTAATCTTCATATTTCTCTATTTATTTTAATCAATTGTTGAAATAATGTATTTAATTCTTGGATTTCATTGTTATTTCATCAAGGGCTAAACTATTTTGTGTTGGGATGTTGATGAAACTTGACCTAGCTTAGTTGATTCTAATGCTTGTATTAAGAATTTAAGTTTTTTATTATCTTGTGCATTTATTGTTGTATTTATTGACTAGCATTTATTGTGACCACATTTATGCTTAGGTTTCATGGAATGTGCAATTATTGAGAAATTGTTGTGTATTCTAGATTAATACAATATTTGCTCTAGGTTCTTGTTTAGGATAGAGATATACATAAAACCCTAGATGACCCATTGAGTTATTTTCACATAGGTTTAATGCAATTGGTGTGTTTTTAATCGACATAGAGATATAGTAGGTTAATGCCACTAGTTCGGGTTAATTTCACTCGAGAGAGGTAATTGGCTAAGCTTGGAAAATCGGGTCTAACATGATTAATGAATTGCATTTCTATTTGCTTATTGATAATTCAATTAGGTTATGGTCAAGTGGAATCAAGAATCCCAACACTCCTTTATCATCTATTCATCACAATTTTTCTAGTTATTTATTTAAAATTGCAACTTTAATTCTAGTACGAGACTTTCTCAAAACAAACTTTTATTGTGTGTGTTTATTGTTAAAATTAATTATACTAGAGTGTAGTTGAAATAGACAATCCTTGTGGGATCGATAAACCGGACTCAATTAGTCCACTATCACTTGTATGCAACTCGTGCACTTGCGGTGTGTTTCTAGCGAACAAGTTTTTGGCGCCGTTGCCGGGGATTGTTTCTATTTAAAGTACATTTTAGTTGATATTAGCTTTGACTTGTAGTTACTTTTATTTCTTGTACAAATTTTCTTTTGTTTTGTTTAGTATAAGAAATCTTCTAATTTCTTGTGTTGTTCTAGGTTGTTAATTGTGCATGCGTCGAAGTAGAAGTCTTGATCTAGTTGAAATAGATCCGGACATCGAGGGAACTTTTCGAAGTAGGTTAAGGGAACAACGGGAAGCTAGGAGACAACTTCTTACTGGGATGGAAGGAGAAAGAGTTAACATCGAGCTTAATGCTCCAGCTGCAATTCCTCCAAGGAGTGGAATCCCACCCGGTTTTATTCCTCAAGCGGCTAGAGCTCCAGAGCCCCTTGTTAATGAAGAAGACATGCTTTTTGGGGATTTCATGAATCCTCCTATTGTCGAGAATCAATCAAGCATTGTCTATCCCTCCTACAATCATCCAAATTTCCAACTTCGGCCGGATGTCATCAATTTATTCTCCAACACCATCTCATTCTATGGGAGGACAGATGAAAATCCACATGCTCATGTGGTACGGTTCCTAGAGATTTGTAGCAACTTCAACTATGAGGGTGTGAATGTGGAGGCAATTCGGATGAGGTTATTTGTACATACTTTGAAGGATAAAGCAAGAGAATGGCTTGACACTTTGCCTCCGGTGAGTATCACGACTTGGGTGGAGTTTGTCCAAAGGTTCACTACAAAACTTTTCCCACCATCTAGAGTTGCTAAACTCAAGCATGATATTACTACATTTCAACAATTCGAGATGGAGAGCTTTCATGAAGCTTGGGAGAGATTCAAAGACATGCTTAGGAAGTGCCCAAATCATGGGATTACATTGGGGCAACAAGTCAACCACTTCTATGCCGGGTTAACTCCTCCTTGCCGTTCAAATGTGGATTCATCCTCTAATGGGTCCATCAAGACAAAGAGCATTCGGGAGGCTTATGATTTGTTTGAGATCATGAGTGAACAAAGTGCAATGTGGCCGGATAGAAGTGCACCAAGGAGTTCTAGTGGTGCACGAGGGGGTGATGATTATGCACTTGTCTTGTCAAAGATTGATTCCTTAGCCAAGAAAGTGGAAGGGTTATCTACTTCAAACTCTTGGCCCGTCAATATGGTTCAAGCCCCTCCGGTATGTGATATATGTGGGGCTAATCATCAAAGCTCTATGTGTCCATTGGTGGCAAGTGGTTCTTCATCTACCGAGCAAGTTGCTTATGCTCAAAATTTCCAACGCCAAGGGTTCAATCCATATGCTCCTACATACAATCCCGGTTGGAGAAATCATCCTAATTTATCTTATGGCAACAATCACAATGTGTTGAATCCAAAGCCACAAGAGAAGAAAGAGGGATGGGAAGAGGCTATCACCAAGTTAGCAAATCATCAATTGCAATATCAAGAACGCAATGATGCCTCTTTGAGAAATTTGAAGAAGCAAGTGGGCCAAATAGCTAAACTTCTCTCGGAAAGGCAACAAGGAGCTTTGCCTAGCAACACCGAGACAAATCCTAGGGAGAATGTGCAAGCTATTACAACAAGGAGCGGGGTGCAATTGCCCGAAATCACGGCCCCACAACCAACAACTCAATCAAACAAGGCTCCCATTGAAGAAAATGAGCCTATTCAAGCATCCGAACCAATTGTTGAAGTGCCAAAGGAAAGTGAGCCGGAAGCTTCCACATCAAAGGCCCCAACATCAATCAAGGCTTATGTGCCTCCTATTCCATTTCCTCAAAGGTTGCAAAAGCAAAAGCTTGATAGTCAATTTGGCAAATTTTTGGAAGTGTTCAAGAAGCTACACATCAACATTCCTTTCGCCGATGCATTAGCTCAAATGCCAAGCTATGCCAATAAAAGAAGGATATTTTATCCAATAAAAGAAGGCTTGAAGAGCATGAAACGGTGATGCTAACTGAGGAATGTAGTGCCATCATTCAAAACAAGCTTCCTCCAAAAATTAAAGATCCAGGGAGTTTTACTATTCCATGCACTATTGGTGATGTTAATTTTAGTAAAGCTTTATATGATCTTGGTGCTAGCATTAATTTGATGCCTTTGTCCATTTTCAGGAAATTGGAATTGGGGGAAGCTAAAGCAACCACTGTGTCTCTACAATTGGCGGATAGGTCCATTAAATATCCTTGGGGGATCATTGAGGATGTTCTTGTGAAGGTGGATAAATTCGTATTTCCGGCGGACTTCATTATTCTAGACATGGAGGAAGATCATGACATTCCAATCATTTTGGGAAGGCCATTTCTAGCAACCGGGAGAGCACTTATTGATGTGCAAGAAGGGCAATTAATTTTGAGGGTGCAAGATGAGCAAGTCACCTTCAATGTGTTGAAGGCCATTAAATATCCTTCAGAATCAAATTCATGCTTTCGGGTGGATGTGATTGATCATCTAGTGGTAAACTCCTTCAACCGTGGGATTTCTAAGGATCCATTGGAGTCTTGTATCGCCCACTCTTTGACTATTGAGGATGATGATCATGAAGTTGAACAAATGGCTCATTATTTGGAAGCATCACCACAATACCAACACAAGAGGGCCCCCTACTTTGAGGAATTGAAAAAGAGTTCTTCACCACCCCTACCATCTCTCGAGAAGGCACCTACCCTCGAGCAAAAGCCTCTTCCTTCTCATTTGAGGTATGCTTACTTGGGGGAATCTTCTGATAAGTGTGTTTTTACACACTTATTTAGTTCCTAAATTAGCACTTTAATTGACAAATTGAGCAAATATCTACTTATAAATTGTGTTTATCTTGTACAATTAGGTACAAACTCAATTGGAAAGAAAATAGACAAGATTGGAGAGAAATTGAGGCTAAAAGATAAGCAAATTTGATGTCCAAGGACCTAATTGAAAGAAATCAAAAGTTTGGGGACTTAATTGCAACATCTCAAAAGTTGAAGGACCAAAAGTGCAATTTTAGCAAGAATAAGACAAGAGAACGTGGCTGGGAATCTGATGAGCTGGAAATGATGGGAGAGGGATGGAGAAAAGTTGCTGAGAGACAAAGACGCATGGGCTGAAATAAAAGAAAAATGCTGGCTGCTGGCTCGTGGATGATGGCTGTGGAGTGAAAGAGAATTGGGAGAACAGCTACATATATACACACAGTTGAGCAGCAGAGAGAGGAGGGAGGTTTGATCTTCAGCTGGTGACAGCAGCTGGAGAGATTGATTTCAGGTAGATAGGAAAGGAAAAGAGGAGAAACCGGGTGGAAGCATTTCAGGGTGACAGCCTGAAATGGAACTTACTGGTTCAATTCATTAGCTATAGATATATACACAAAAACAGAGAGAAGGAAACCGGGGGGTGCATATAGGAAAAGCAAAGGAACCGGGGCTGGCTGCACTGCTGAAGAGAGAGGGAGTGACACCCTGCTCTTGGAAGCACCTGGGAGAAGCTGGACTGTATTATTGCTGGAGATTTATACTGCTGTGCTACTGCTGGAGCTGAGGCCATAACTGGAAGAAGAAGTTACTGGTTCAAGGCTGAAGAGCTGCTGCCTACAACCGGAAACGTTCTGCTGCAACTGATGTAGTGAAACCAGAGGAAGAATCTGTTGGTGAAACAAAGAGAGTGCTGCTTCTGGATCTGCTACTGCTGTTACCAGAGGAAGGAGTTGGTTGCTGGCTGCTGAGGGGGAGTTGCTGGTTATTTGGAGCAACTGGTCTACTGCCTTGGGGGTATTATTCAAGTACTGGAGATTGGAGATCACTGCGGCTGCTGCTACTGAGATAAAGGCAGCATACTGCTGCTGCTGGAAACTGATAGACACTTCCTGGATTGCTCACACTTCATGCTGGACTGATTAACTAAAAAACCAGACTGGTGTAATTGACTGCTGCTGAAAGAGGCTGCAAGGGTGCTGCTGCTGAGTGCTGGCTGGTGCAAGGTCTGCTGGTGCTACTGCTGTTAACCAGACTGGTACTGGTGCTACTACCTCTGGAGCTGAAGGTCTGCTGCTGGTGCTGATATGAAGCTTGGCCTGTGACTGCAATGGAATAGATGATGACTACCATGGCTGGAATTGGAATGGACTGAATCTGGTTCTAGCTGGATCTGAAGGAATTGAGATGGAGATGGGACTGAATTGATGGTTCAACCTGGGAGCAGGGACTGAAATCCAAAGAAGTGAAAGGCTAGGTGCTGAGGAAGAAGTTGCAATGAAGCAGGTTGCGGCTGGACGCAACTCAAGCAGCTAGCCAAATTCACAATCTTCAAACTCCGGGTTGTAATTTTATCATCTATCGCTTTTTCTTCCATCATGTTTAGCTAAATTTTGCACGTTGGGATTTATGGAATGATTTTAACCTAGCTTGGATTAATTTTAATATTTGCTATTTGATTAAATGCTTATTTCATGTGTGTTTGTTATTGAGATTATTACATGTGTTTGCTTGATCACCAAATATGTGTTTTGTGAAGTGTATGATAATCGAGAGATATTATGCATTTTAGACCAAATAACAAATGCTCTAGGTTCTTGTTAAGGATAGAGATATACCTTAAACCCTAGATGATCCATTGAGCTATTTTCACAAAGAGTTAATGCAATTGATTGGGCCTTAATCGACATAGAGATATAGTAGGTTAGACCAATTGATTAGGGTTGATTTCACTCGAGAGAGGTAATTGACTAAACTTGGAAAATCGGGTCTAACATTGTAAATGAGTAATTTATTAATTTGCATGTTGAGAAATTAATTAGGCGACGGTTAAATGAAATCATGAATCCCAACCATTTTATCTTTTATTTTCCTTATTTTAATTTAGTTTAACAATCTTTTCTTTAAATTAGAATTTACAAAAATCCAACTTTTAATTGTGTGTTTCTTTTATTGTTAGAATTGAATTAATTAAAGTTTTATAATCTAAAGTAAACATTCCTCGTGGGATCGACAATCCGGACTCAAAAAGTCCACTTTATTACTTGTACGCGACCCGTGCGCTTGCGGTACACTATTTTGAGCGAACATCTTCTACCCTTCCGGTCATTATTTCTAACTTGTTGAATGAGGAGGAGGAAGACAAATTGCTTCGGGTATTGAGGGAGCACAAGGAGGCTATTGGATGGACCATCTCGGATATTCGAGGTATTTGCCCTTCATTATGCATGCACAAAATTCTTATGGAAGATGATTTAAAACCTTCGGTGGAGCATCAACGTCGGTTAAATCCGAACATGAAGGAAGTGGTTAGAGCCGAAGTGGTGAAGTGGCTTGATGCGGGTATAATATATCCAATCTCGGATAGTGCGTGGGTGAGCCCGGTGCAAGTAATGCCGAAGAAAGGAGGTGTTACGGTGGTGGAGAATGAGAATAATGAACTTATTCCAACGAGGCCAGTGACGGGGTGGAGAGTTTGCATTGATTATCGCAAGCTCAACAATGCTACTAGGAAGGATCATTTTTCCCTTCCATTCATCGATCAAATGCTTGAGCGATTGGAGGGTTACTCTCATTATTGCTTTCTAGATGGGTATTCGGGCTATAATCAAATTTCTATAGCCCCGGAGGATCAAGAAAAGACAACATTCACATGCCCATATGGAACTTTTGCATATAGGAGGATGCCCTTCGGTCTCTGCAATGCCCCCGCCACCTTCCAACGGTGCATGATGGCTATCTTCTCCGACATGTGGAGAAATTTATTGAGGTATTTATGGATGACTTCTCCGTTTTTGGTGCTTCATTCGATGATTGTTTGAATAATTTGAGAATGGTGCTAAAAAGATGTGAAGATACCAATTTGGTTTTGAATTGGGAAAAATGCCATTTCATGGTTCGAGAGGGGATAGTTCTTGGGCACCGAATTTCAAGTGAGGGGATTGAGGTTGATAAGGCAAAAATTCAAGTTATTGAAAAATTACCTCCCCCAACCTCGGTAAAGGGCATAAGAAGCTTCTTGGGGCATGCGGGATTTTATAGGGGGTTTATCAAAGACTTCTCAAAAATCACGAAGCCACTTTGTTATTTGCTTGAGAAGAGTGCCACATTTGATTTCTCTAAAGAGTGCCTTCAAGCTTTTAACACTCTTAAAGAGAAACTCATCACGGCACCTATTATTGTGGCTCCGGATTGGAGTTTTCCCTTCGAGCTTATGTGTGATGCAAGTGATTACGCCGTGGGGGCGGTTTTGGGGCAAAGAAAGGACAAACTCTTGCATGTCATCTACTACGCTAGTAGAACCTTGACCGATGCTCAATTGAATTATGCTACTACCGAGAAGGAAATGCTAGCAGTGGTCTTTGCCTTTGATAAGTTTCGGTCGTATCTTATTGGGTCCAAGGTGATTGTGTATACCGACCACTCGGCCCTCAAGTATTTGTTGGCAAAGAAGGATGCCAAGCCGCGGTTAATTAGATGGGTTCTTCTCCTCCAAGAGTTTGATTTGGAGATTTGTGATAAGAAGGGGACAGAAAATCTTGTAGCCGATCACTTGTCTAGACTTGAGCAAACCGATGAAATTTTGGATGAAGAGATAAGTGAGGTATTCCCGGATGAGCAAATTTTCCAAATCATGGATCTTCTACAAGTTGCTAGTGTGCCATGGTATGCGGACCATGTGAATTTTCTTGCAAGTGGCATCACTCCCCCGGACCGCTCGTATCAACAAAGGAAGAAGTTCTTTTCGGATATCAAGCATTATTTTTGGGATGACCCGTTTTTGTTCAAAAGGGGTCTGGATCAAATCATGAGAAGGTGTGTGCCCGAGGAGGAGATGGAGAAGATTCTTGAACAATGTCATTCATCGCCTTATGGAGGCCATTTTGGTGCCGTGAAAACTGCATCAAAGGTTCTTCAATCGGGATTTTATTGGTCCACTTTATTCAAGGATGCTCACACACTTGTGTCCAAATGTGACCGATGCCAACGATTGGGTAATATCTCTAACCGAAATGAAATGCCCTTAAATTCTATTTTAGAGGTGGAGATATTCGATGTTTGGGGTATTGATTTTATGGGACCTTTTCCATCGTCCTTTTCAAATCAATACATCCTAGTTGCAGTAGACTATGTGTCCAAGTGGGTAGAAGCGGTGGCACTCCCCACAAATGATGCTCGAGTGGTGGTGAGATTTTTGAAGAAAAATATTTTTACTCGTTATGGCACCCCTCGAGCTATCATTAGTGATAGAGGAAAACACTTTTGCAACCACCTCTTCGACTCACTTTTGACCAAGTATGGGGTCAAACATCGAATATCCACAGCTTATCATCCGTAAACAAGTGAGCAGGTTGAAATTTCAAATAGAGAATTGAAAAAGGTCCTTGAAGTGATGGTGAATGCCTCGAGGAAAGATTGGTCCAAGAAATTGGATGATGCATTATGGGCATACCGCACCGCTTTCAAGACCCCCATTGGTATGTCTCCATTTCGACTCCTATTTGGTAAAGCGTGTCATCTCCCGGTTGAGCTTGAGCACCGAGCATATTGGGCAACAAAAGTGTTGAATTTTGATATGGAGTTGGCCGGTGAGAAAAGACTACTCCAACTCAATGAGCTTGATGAATTCCGCCTTGAATCATATGAAAATGCCCGGATTTACAAAGAAAAGACAAAGAGGTGGCATGACAAGAACCTTGTGAAGCGGGACTTCCAAGTTGGGCAACAAGTACTTCTCTACAACTCAAGACTTCGATTGTTCCCCGGTAAACTCCGTTCTAGATGGTCGGGACCATTCACCATTGCCCAAATCTTCCCACATGGAGCGGTTGAACTTTATCATGGAAGTAAAGGGAACTTCAAAGTAAATGGGCAACGTTTGAAGCCATACTTGGGGGGTAATTATGAAAAGGAGAAGTCATCCATCCCTCTTGCAAACCCGGAGTAATTGTATCAAAAAGTCGAGCTTACGACATTAACCAAGCGCTTTTTGGGAGGCAACCCAAATTTCTACTCTTTTAATTACTTGTTGATATTTACTTATTGCATTTTTATTATGTCTAACTTGGTTAATCACCAATTTTGTAGGTTCGAAATTCTTTTTGAAATCCTAAGAAACTTTGTCCTCAACAAGTTTGGGGGAGATTGGCGTATCAAGATAATCAAAGCTTAGGTCAATTTGGAACATCATACACGCATCAATCCGGGGAAGTTCCATCAACCATTCCTTTCTTGTTATTATGCCATTGTCAACATCGAGGACAATGTTTGATTTAAGTTTGGGGGTGTTGGGATCATGTGCTTTATGAACATTTTACATTGCCTTGCCGGCCCTTGATGTCTTGATGGTTGAAATTGTTTATTTTGTTGAGAATATTGACATGCTAGAGAGCCTTGCCGGCTTATAAGACTTTGATGTTGAAATTGTTGTTAATTCATGAGTTATGACCAAATATGCTACTTGTGCTATTTTCTTTAAATGATTATCCATGTAAGATCATATGTACATTGAGCACAATAGTCATGTTCAATTGTCGGTGAGTTTGGGAATTGTTGAAGGGCGAAGAGGTTAATGGAGTAGATAAACTAGGTTGGGAGCTTGTATTGTTTATTTTATCAACCTATCAAATGTTTCTTAATACTCTAAATCTCTTGATCCTAATGTAAGACAAGTTTGGGGGTGGTCGACCCGATAAAGGAGACGGCCTAGACGTGTGGTGATTCCATGCATGTGGAAGTAAATTTTTGTGTGGAGTATCTTTCGCCAAGTATAAGCCAAGTAATGACCGTATGCTAGAGTTCTAAGCCCATTTTAATTTTTGCATTGCATTGCCCTATCTCGAAGCCTTTTTGACTCGAGTTATTAAGCCCGTAGGAGTATTTTGAAACTTGGGAGTCACCGGCCGAAAGCTCGCTACATGGGTCAATTAGAAAGCTTAATGAGTAGGGTACTCACGCACACACTTAAAAAAAAGAAGCACATTATCATTGCATTGGCTTAATAAGTCTACCCCACTTCGTAGCCTTTTTGACTCGAGTTAATAAGTCCGTAGGGGTATTTTGTAACCTGGTACCCTTTGATCTTAAAACAATCGGGGAGCTGCCGACTTAAAGCTCGCTACATGGGTCAATTAGAAAGCTTAAGGGAGTGGGGAAGTTACGAGCAAACATCATGTTAGTTGTTAGAAATCATGCATTTGTACTTGCATAAGGGCTTAGATGAATAGTGGGTTTGAATTGCTTGGTATAAACTTGAATGTCGAAGCACTCATTAGTGGAGAGTCACTGCATTTCTAGGTTTTTGAGATTGTCGGTAAAACACAACCGTGCTTTAGTGGGAAAAGAAAGAGTGATTTGAGAAGTACCCTCTAGAATTGCATCCTGGGAGTGGAAAGAAAATTATTCATTGGGGGATGAATGTCACGAGTGGGAAAGGAAAGAATTGACCACCAATGGTGGGATAGTTTTGACTTGAAACCTTTTTACTCATCAACATTCTTGAATCTTATTGACGATTGACAATGGCTATACACACACGCACCGATCGAACCTCGAATAAGCCAAACTCATTTTTGTAGCATTATTTGGGAACATAATTATGAATTAATTATGCAATTTCACACTCATGGAAGATTGCGAGCTATTTAGCATTGTTGATCATTATGTCATTTTTTGTACATGCATGTGAATATTCTTGCTCGGGACGAGCAAGAGTTCAAGTTTGGGGGTATTTGTTGAGTGCATTTTACATGCATATTTCATATATTTTTAGTAATACTTTTTGAGCAATTTGGACAAATACCTACTTAATTGTGCATATTTTGTGGTTAAATAGGTCTAACAATCAACTTCATGGAGAAAACACAAGAAAGAAGCTAAATGGATGAATACTTGAAGAAATTGAGGAGAAAAGAGTCAAAACCATCAAAGAGTCAAAGTTAGAGGACCAAGGTGCAACCACGCGATCGCGTGGTCACACGGAAGTCGCGTTCGCGAAGTCAAGCACAAATCCAACCCGAGACTAAAAAGGGAAACCAAGCGATCGCGAGCCAGTCAACCACGCGATCGCGTGGTCATAAAATGTAGCGAAAATCTGGGCCGACCCGGTTCGGCCCAAATGCTGTTGTGCGCGGATCTAGTGATTTTTGGGGGTATTTTGAGGGTTTTTGGCCAATTTTGAATCACTTTTTCCCTCTTTGGAACTCAAGAAACCCTAGGCTCTCTCTTTCTCTATTTTTACCACATTTTCATCTTGTAATTTCTCTTGATTTTGTATAGTTTAGTTGATGAATATTGATTAAGGGGAGAAATACCAAAGTCATTGTGGAAGAATATTGATATTTTTAAGCTTGAATCATTGGTTGAGGGAAGTATTTATTGCTTAATCTTCATATTTCTCTATTTATTTTAATTCATTGTTGAAATAATGTATTTAATTCTTGGATTTCATTGTTATTTCATCATGGGTTAAACTATTTTGTGTTGGGATGTTGATGAAACTTGACCTAGCTTAGTTGATTTTAATGCTTGTATTAAGAATTTAAGTTTTTTTTATTATCTTGTGCATTTATTGTTGTATTTATTGACTAACATTTATTGTGACCACATTTATGCTTAGGTTTCATGGAATGTGCAATTATTGAGAAATTGTTGTGTATTCTAGATTAATACAATATTTGCTCTAGGTTCTTGTTTAGGATAAAGATATACATAAAACCCTAGATGACCCATTGAGTTATTTTCACATAGGTTTAATGCAATTGGTGTGTTTTTAATCGACATAGAGCTATAGTAGGTTAATGCCACTAGTTAGGGTTAATTTCACTCGAGAGAGGTAATTGGCTAAGCTTGGAAAATCGGGTCTAACATGATTAATGAATTGTATTTCTATTTGCTTATTGATAATTCAATTAGGTAATGGTCAAGTGGAATCAAGAATCCCAACACTCCTTTATCATCTATTCATCACAATTTTTCTAGTTATTTATTTAAAATTGCAACTTTAATTCTAGTACGAAACTTTCTCAAAACAAACTTTTATTGTGTGTGTTTATTGTTAAAATTAATTATACTAGAGTGTAGTTGAAATAGAAAATCCTTGTGGGATCGATAAACCGGACTCAATTAGTCCACGATCACTTGTATGCGACTCGTGCACTTGCGGTGTGTTTCTAGCGAACAACGACTTTTCAGTTTTCACCTTAGTCGAAGGAAATAATATTTGTGTTTTGTGACTTTAATTTCTTGTGTTCCGTGAGATTTACTATGCTTTTACCCTTTGATTGAAAGGGAATGGAGCAGAATTACTAATTTTATCTGTTATTCTTGAATCTGCCATTATCTTCGAGTCAATGATAGGGCACTATCTTGGGGCTGCTGGGGGACTGAAAGCAATTGTAACAATAAAAGCCATTACGACAGGATGGCTGCATCCTAGCTTGGCAGGGCTTACAATTTCACTTTTTAATCACTTGGCCATGAATTTGATGTTCAATATTATCATTGGAATTGGATTTTGCCTACTGTGGAGTTTAAGACTGTTGCAAAGCATGAAGTTAATGTTGGTAAGATGATTTACTTGTCTAACCACCATATCTCTTATTGTATGTGGATAATATTAATATTAAAGCAAAATGTTGATTATAAGTTAGATCCTTGAGATTTACTTAAATTTTCTTTGTGTTATCATATCCAGTTGTTTCATATTCATTTGGATTTGGCGGGCACAATTTTGTTGTGGCCTTTCTGCATTCAAGCCCTGATCCTGCTCAAAATGATTTCTTATGGCAAGATCAATCTTGCTCAACAGAGGTCCTTGTGAATCTTCGCTGAATTGTTTCCCCACCATGCTAGCTTGCTTTGCTCCATCAGCATTTGGGGACTCATTATTTATTGTAGTAAAATTGGGTATAACTCTTATCTTGACTCTTAAAACCCCTATTTAACAAACCTTGAGTTAGCTTAGGATGAAGGGTTGTCTAATGCTTTTTAAGACAAGAAGATTAAAAGAAATCATTAAGCTCCATTTAGCTGAAGATTTCACCTCTTAATTTATCCAATCTAGCTTAAGTTTGAGTTAATATTATGCTTCTTTTCATTATGTTTGTCCTTCTGGAGTGGATTATCAATGTTTTTGATTTGGAAAACATTTGCAGGACGTATAGGTATTGTTGATCATGATGTGGTGGAACATAATAATCTGCAAAGATAGGTAAAAGTGGGAAGTGAAATCCGAAATTTGGTTTATAATTTCCATGTTTTAGAAATAAGATGCTTTGGAGAAACTATGACTCCAATTTTAAAATAATCATGAGTACTTCAAGAGGTCCATGGATTTAGTTCAAAATGGTAGTAGTAAATGCATTGGAGTGACAATATGATTGTAACTTTTGTATATAGCTCAAAGAAACCAAACATGGGACATTTGATTTCATATTCATGTATGGAAAGTCATTTTTTAAATTGTTTGGGTTAGACTTACCCATGTAGTGTATAACTAGGTATGTTACTGTTGCAATTGGCTAGCTTTTGGTTCTTCAAAAGCTGGATTTTATCTCTAATTCACACTAGAAGCATTCTAGACAGCATTCAGCAGCTAAGTTCTTTAAATTTCTTGTCATTAAGCAACAATAAATTAGGGCAAGTTTCCTATAAAGGCAGCCTCGCAAACAAGGAGTCCGGTGGAATGCTGATGCTTGGGTGTGTGTGATTTTCAACTTTGACAGATACATCTTTGTGTTCAATGGAAGTCTTGGTTATATCATATAACTCCTACAACTATAGAAACAAGGTTTACTCTTACCCTACTCATCAATTCTTGCACAATTTGGTAAAAAAAATTAAACATTTGGTGACCATTATACTCCACCAACTGTTCGATTTAATTTATTAGCTCAATAGATTTAATTTATTATGTGGATATACAACATCATATTTGTAGGAATCTAGGAGAACATTTTACTCTACCAAGGGATCCAACTTCTAGGGCTTGCTGGCATTCAGGATACAATCAATGCAAGCATATACATTGAGCACGTGTTATTTCGAGAATACCACCTAAAAAATAATGTAGAACCTGGGTGCTTCTAGCTTCATTTTTTAACCATCTCAAGAGATTAATGCTCGACATGTTCAAGCTTTCGTGTGATTTTTAAACTAAATGTTTTAGAATTGGATAAAACAGTCCAGATGACGCTTCATAAGTTAAAATATTAATTGTAAGAGGCTCATTATCGCTTATTATTTTGTTTATATACATGATATCATCGATATTTGATATTTTAAAGAGAAAATTTTAAATGGAGAAAAGATTTATTGAGGAGACTCATGGCTCAATAGTTAGTGGTGTGCCAGGAACATTTCGTTGGCGCGTAAGGAGCAGAATTATTCTGGGTCCAATTATAGGTTCTGCGATTTGCTTCCCTCTTGGTAAGTATTGGTTCTTCCCTCTTGATAAGTGTATTGGACCTTTGAACTATTTAGATAAGAGAGAAGTTTGAAACTGTTTTTCATAAAATTGGGAGCAAGCTTATGTTCATCTAAATTGGAAAAATAGTCCTAAATCACATGTCCCCCCAATTTGGCTAACCTCTTGAAGTGAAATAGAAAATATGGCAAAACCTTATACTTAAGCCCCTGTTTGGTTCTGAAATTTTTGAACAAATTATCCCCAAAACTCATTTCCAACAACATATTTTTATAAGAGAATGTACAACTAGCATTACTTAATAAAAATAAAATTTGATAAAGTTCTTAATGTTGTTAGTTGTTTACTTTCCTTTCAGAAATTCAATAAGAGCTTATTCACTGGTTAGTTTCTATTAATCTTCCAATTTGTTATTTAAGATACCATTTTTCAAATGAGTTATTTAAGAGTTAATTATGATACCATATTCAGGTATGCGCGTTTCAATTGGATGACTTCCTTCCATCAATTCCAAGGACTAGAATTTCAAAAGCCTATCATTTGGTTTCCAAGTATCAGAATTTGGACCGTGTAAGAATAATCTTTGATCAACCGAAAGCTAAATAAGTTTATTATGTAATCATGGTGAAGTAGAATCTTTGGTTAATGTAAAAGATCCATATTAAGTCTATATTCTCTATGAAGCATTAGATTATAACTTAAGAATTTCTGCGCACACTAAATAAAATCCTAAACCAATTATCATGTCATACATTGACTTTTTTTGTTGATGTGCTGAAATTGGAATGTATGTATTACAAGCATATCGGAGGACCTGCTATTAATCATTTCTTATTATCTTAAAGTATAAATTTTTTTGATGTCATGACAAATACGATGCAAACTTAAAGAGACTCAAACCCCTTAAACCTCTTACACCGGAGCTTTTGCAGTGTCAAGATGAAGATCTTGGTTTCCTCAGGCCGTCTCTTTTCAGATATTTCAAAAACATAATCATTGTACATTTGTCATTGAGAGGTCTAATCTCTTTGCTCCTACTTGAACCAATAACCTAAGGGAGTTCGAAATTTGCATCATTCGCATCTTCAAGGCCCTGATCTTATAATTTTTTCTTTGAATTATATGAACTTGCGCATATTCTTTATTTTAGAAAGCAACTTGGCCAACTTTTGCTATGATAAGTTCCTGTTCACTTAACTACAATTAGAGATTTACCCCCTTCACCAGAAACTGCAATTGCTAAAGGAAATATGGGTCCAAGTACAATGGAGGCTTTTGACCACATCCCACAACTTAGACATCTTAACCACCCCACCATTTTAGCCTTCGTTTGGCAAACATGTTTTTTTCCTACCAAATTCCCAAAATCACTTTTTAACCACACACATTTTCTCTCTATTTTTCAACCACACATTTTACCTAGAAAACATAAAAAACATGTTTTTAAACAAAAAGATTTTAACAAACAGAGGTAGAGTCTACTAATCGACTCTTGAAACAAGATGCAATGACTTTATTTCCACATGATAGCTGCTTTACTGTAATTTATATGTTGATCATTATAATGTTTACCATGTCATATGAAATCTCCCAAGTGTTCCATCAACATGGAAGGGTCTTACAAATACATTGGAGGAAAGGTATGTTTCATTTCTTGATATACTTATGATATGATAATTATAAATTCATTAGTCATACTTTTATTATTTATATGTGATGTGCAGGAAATTGATTAATTTTTGCATGGAAATCTCGATCAAAGAAAAAACTTAGATATGGATACTCTTTTTACAACATTTTTTTTTTGAAGTAATTGTTTATATATTTTTGACATATTTCTATCTAAATTTTAAAGTAGGCGATGTGGGATCTAAATTTTTGTATATTGTATTAAATCTTTTTAAGACATTTTATCAAAATCGCATTTATTAATTATATATGCATTAATTTTCATATATTGAAGTCCAGATTTTTCACTTACTGAGTACATTTACTTCAAGCAAACATAATAAAAATGTCATCCATGCATCGCACAGGTATATATTAATAAATCATTTAAGAAAAATAAAAAGATCAAACGTAACGAAAATGATAAAAAAAAAAATTCATGAAAAACAAAACTTCCTCCCCCTTGAAAAACGAATTCCTTCAAATCAAGGAAAATACCAGATTTCGAGACAAGTTGGAAAACGAATTCCGTGAAAAACTTACGCCATTAAACAGCGCAAAAGTTGAAAAATCACCTGAAAATCTCATTTTCATAGAAAACTTAAGGCTATCAAACACAGTCTTATATCCATAACACATGCCATTCGTCCAATCCATTTGCTGCTTTGGGAGACAATTGGTTGAATGACAGTTTATACAGAGCGCAATAGTTTTAAACTCATTGAGAATAAGGCAATTTTGCAAAGCTTTCAAAGTATGAGACATTGGAGAATGTAATTATCTAAGCTTATAGTTACGGAATAGGATTGTATCATGTATTTTCTTACTATTTTTGTTTGTGTTGAACTATATTTTTATATTAAATGAAATTATGTTTTAAAGCATTTATATGTTAGTAGAATTTTTAATATTTCGTTAGTTAGATAATATTTTGCCGTTGAGAGTCGACGCGGTCAATGATGAAAGAGTCGGACTTCCAGCCACAATTCTGGATTCGTATGTATTGTTTCAAACGGAAGCTAATTTGCAAACGTATGCGGGCCGTAGTTCTTGAACCGTACACCGACATACAAGTCACAATTTCGTCATAAATTTCAACACGCAACTCAACTTGCCCTACTTCTTCATTATCTCTTTTCACAAATAAATATAGTCCACTCTTATAATATTCATTTCGATAAACCATGAGTACGTGTTCTGAATCGGCCGGGCCACCGCATGAAGCCCTTTTCTTCGTCTTATCTTTTCTTCCTGTTTTTGAGCTTTTTTCGACGAGCCAAGTCTGCAAATCACTTAGAGATGCTATAAACAATGACATACTGCCATGGCTTAACGTAATAGTCGGGCCACCTTTGAACAAGCGTCTTTCGGATGATATACTGATGAAAGTCACGTCCAAAGCGAATGGCCGGCTAAGGGTTCTGGCTCTGAAGAATTGTGTGAAAGTTACTGATGATGGACTTCTAAAAGTCGCAGAGGAAAATCCCTTTATATCCAAGGTATGATTATGATTTTTTTTTTTTTCTGAGATTCGTTGGTTAATCTGATTGATGTTTCATGCACAATTCATCTTCTTTATACTTGATTGTAAAGATTATTTTCAGCATCTTTGTTCAAATTATTTGAGAAGATATGAATGGGAGGAAGGATAAGAATTGGTTGGTATTGGTTCATTCTTTAATTTATTTATTTTTCTATGTTACATTTATATTTTTTGATTATCAACTCAATTATTTTTCGTCACGAGATGAACTTGAATAAATAAATGAAGTTTATATTTCCAACACGATTTCGTGTTAATTCAAGCTACAAGTTGGGTGGTGATTAGTGTTATTTTATACACAAGCATACGCTCATAAAATTAACAGATATTTTCACTATCTTTCCTCTGCAGCTCTATACTCCAGGCTGCACAAGCATAACCCCAGAGGGATTCATTAGAGCAGTGAAGTTGCTAACAAAAGACAACCACAGAATAAAGAGCCTAAAAATCACTGGCATCTACAACATGAAGAAAGAAGATCTTGAAACGCTTCACAATTTACTAGATTCGAACCAAAAACAGCAAAAGAAAGGGACGATATTATACCACGAGTACAAGAAATGCTCGAGCCTTGGACACGAAGAAATTGATGGTTCGATAGATGTAGACGTTTGTCCCAGGTGCTGTGAAGTAGGAATGGTGTTCGACTGCCCTGGAGATTCTTGTCAACGGAAGAAGCACCATCGGATGATTGAATGCAGAGGATGCTACCACTGTATTCCGAGATGTGAAGAGTGTGGCCTTTGTATTACCGGTCAAGAACTCGCCGAGGCAGCTTGTGAAGACGTGTTGTGTTTAGAGTGTTGGCTGCAGCTCCCGAAGTGCAATTTCTGTAACAAGCCATATTGTAATCTACATGCCCATCAGGCCTGCAGATTTTCATGCACTTCTGGGTTTGTATGCACCACCTGTCACGCAAAATTCCCACTCCAGTGAGGATGATCTGAAAATTGTTATATTGATTCCTCAAGTGGCTCTAAGCACTGAAAATTTGAGGTCCCATTGAAATTAAAAATAAAAAAAAAACAGAAAGCATCAGAAGGAAAACAGATTCATGAACTATGGTTTCATTCTTTATACATAACAAATGTGGTGGACATTTGAGTACAGATGCAGAAAGGTAACAGGGAGATTTTCTAATCAGAATTCTAAAATTACTTTCGAATCTAATAAAAAATTGTTTGTTTTTACAAATTAAAGAACCATTCCTCTTCTTTAAATGACCGTCACACCTTGTGCTCCTTGGAGTAGTAACAAAACTAGGTGTGAGGAGTAGTTACATGAACAACAAAACAATTGTTTCGAGGTTGTCAATGCATTTACAAAGATGCAGGATAAAGAAAATCATTACAAAAATGTACAACTCCAAAGTAGAACGCCGCCAAGTACCACCAAGCTCGTGAAAGCATCCCTGCTACCGAAATATCTTGAATGACAGCCAGATGCTGTAGAGTTTGAAGATGGAACTGGGGAGGTGCTATTTGTAAAGGTGCCATTTCTTCCACCACTACAAAAAATAAACAAACAAAAAAGCCAAATTTTTCAAAGGAACTCAACCTCAGGTCGTGAAAAGATATCAGATCTATCTGAATACCAGTTTGAGTTTAAGCAGTTCATACCTTCCGGGAAATATGCAAGAACCGTGACCTGCGCCAGAACATAACATTAGTAATCCCAACAAGTTTACACAATAAGCATCTTCTACTTTTGCACGTACTAAGTTGATGGGATTCTTATACTCGGCAAATGAGTAGGGCAAACATTCAAAACTCATAGTCTCACACAATAAGCATCTTCGGTAGAAAATGTTTTTAGTTCCTTCTGTATTTCTCATGTTAAATGTGTTCTCTTTGCACTAATTAAATTTGATCACCACAGCAGCAAATAGCACAAAGCATTAACTGTTATATGTGATCCAGAAAGGAAAATAACATATTGGCCACATACTTGGATCTGTGGTTGTGACGGTGGCTACCCCATTGAAGTTGCAGGTTCCATCAATCATAGCCATCCCGTGATAATATGCATCGAAAGCATATGATGCATGTGTAACTACAGTATCTGGTTCATAGCAAGGCTGCCCTTGTAACAGAGGAGAACAATCCACTTTTCCAGGTCCACAAGCCCAATCTAGGGCAGCTTGTAACATCTTGCGGTCAGCACCTTCCCTTGCAACACAGAATGTCTGATTTGTAGTATCATTTGCCAACACAGTCCCAGAACCAGTCGAGCGTAGGATATAAATTGGCACCCCATTGGCATCGTAAAGCCCCCAGTTCTTCTCAGAAATAGGCCCAGGCCTAAGATCTTCATTGTAAAGTTCATAAATGTATGTACTAATTGCAATTCCGGGATGTTTGGGAGTTCCCGTGTTGTTTAAAACGTGTCTGATAAGGTTACTGTTGTAAGTGTTGGCGTTGTCAAGAGTTGCATCTGGTTCAGACGAGTCACCCTTGGAAGGCCAGCCTGACTCGGTCACAACAATGGGAATATTAGTGAAATTCAAATAGGACATCGCAAAGTATCCTGCATCAACGGCCGCATCAAAGACGTTAGTGTAATGCAGTAGTGTATTAGGATCAACAGCTTCCTTGTTAGGAGAGAGTGGACGAAACAGAGCATAATCCAAAGGAATCACACCGTTGGATTGCATGTAATCATAATATGGATACACATTAAGCATAAGAAAGGATCCAGTAGACTGTAAAAACTTGAGTAATGGGACCATAACAGGGTCCGAGGAGCGGTTAAAAAAAGCTTGCGAGGGTGGAAATGAGTCTAGGATTATAGAAGAAGGATGTGGGGTAGAAACTTTAATTTGGGAGTCAAGATTTGAAGCTACGAGGGCAGAATGAATGTATTTCATGGCAGAAACTAGGATTGGAGCAGCATTTGGAAGAGTGCTTAGGACTTCGGATCCTACACCAATGGCAGTGATGTTGGTGGCAGGAACGTGTGCAAGAACGTTGCGAGAAACCCAGTTAGCTGCAGTTGCATTCGACTGCCCAATGCCTAATAGCTGATCGTTGGGAACAGATACAGTAACTCGTATTCCAGTATTAGCAAGTGCAAGTAGCATGGCTCGGTCTGCATCATAAAGCCTGACTTGGTGGATTTGTTGAGCTTTGAGAAGAGCCACCACCTGGGTTGGATTTGGCATGTCAGAGAGTGCTGTGCCTATATTTACACCAATGAAAGCATCTGCAGAATAGGGAATAAGAGAAATGAGGGGAATGGGCTGATCAAAAGACACTGAACATAAACACCAAGCCCCTGTTTGGTCCAGGATTTTTTACACCTCTTTCCTTCAAAACTCATTTTCAATCACACATTTTTTTTGTAGGACCCACCACTTTCACACTTTTCAACATCTTTTCAACCACACATTCTCCCAAAAATCCAATTTTCCTCCAATTTCTCCTCTTCAAGTGTGTGTGTGTTTTAACAATCTTTCGTTAAGAACTAATATTTTCCTCATCATTGGAGAAGTTTTCACAACATAGAATGGTGAATTACATCGGAAAATTAATACAAGTAATTACTTCAAACAGCAACACTTCCGATTTCCATTGTTAAATTGACTTCTTTTACTTCTAAGAATGAAAAATAACTTTCATTTTATTTTTTAGTTTCACATCATGGATGTTGTGAATTAGAACTCTAATTCTATTTTATCAAGAGTAATTAATATCAAGAAAGAGAAAAAGTCAATCAAGAAATGCAAGACTTATAGATGTTCGCCTCAATATGAGACTACTCCCTCTAGTGATGACAAAAAAATCAAAATTGATCTGTTAATCCGAATAAATCCCGATTCGTGGATTGATGGATCGAGAATTATGTTATCTGATTTGGATAGGGGGTGATCCAATCCACGATATTAATTTTTCAAAAAAATAAAAAAATTGTATAAAAAACTAATTACTAAATCTAAAATATTTAATCTTGAGTCGAATTTGACATGGAATCTCTAATTATCTACATACGTATTACATGGCATTCTTATTTTGCAGTTTTAATTTCAAATTTAATTGGCACACCACGAAAAACTTCTTTAGCTTAATTTGTATGAAAATATAATTACTTTTTTTGTATGAACTAAGTCTTGTATGCAAATTATTACTAAATTAGCTTGTCTGTAAAATAAATCGGGTTGGTCTCATTTAACACTCGGCAAAGTTGAAGTTTTTATTTAGTGAAAATCAGAAATTGAATGTCATAGAAATGAACTACTAAATGGGCAACTTAAGAAATCTTGTTATTATGCAAATCAGCAACAGACCATGTGAAATCATAATGGCATTATAGTTTTCCCCTTGAGAGCTAAAATAGTCTCATAATCAGTAAAAAAAAAATTAACTGACGGATCATTAGGGTAGATCAGATATCTGATCCACCTTGACCAGAACCCAATCTATCTCGAAATTCGACAAATCGCGGGTCAAATATGGATCGGACCAAATTTTTTGCAGGGCAGATTCAGATCGGCTCCGATCCGCCCCATTTCCATCTCTAACATCTTCGCCCGCTGCTACAAGTATTCACTTTAATAAAAATGATATTTACAACTGAAAACACACCTATCTTCTCTAGAGCCCATTTTGTCCTGTGCCTTTTTTTCAAAATTGTAAGGAATTTTGAGTTTTGGGAGAATGCGTGGTGGAAAAGTGATAGAAAAGTGTCGAGTCTCGTAGAGATGTGTAGTTGAAAATGAATGTAAGAAAGATTTGAAAAAAGGGCAAGGCCAAACAGGACCCTAATCTCTCTTTTCAATCTATCTTTATGGATATATCAAAGCCCAAGTATTGGCCTAATTTATAATATTTAATAGGGGAAATTCGAATTACAGTCTTCAATTCTGTACTTAGAGATTAATTCACCATCAATAACTCCTCTACAACAGAAACAACTCTTCAATCCTCAAAAGAGAAGTTCAACTGAAGTTGTACACAACTACAACTTCAGTTTCTCAAGTGAGTTTTCATCAACATGTTAGTCGAATACTAAATTCCCTGGATCAAAGCGTTAAGATTTCATCCAACAAAGTTGATCAAATGAAATGATAAATAACCTTTATATTTTTATTTTTATTTTTTTGTCTTTGCATAATAAACATGATTCTTCGCCAAGTGAATAGTATTCTGACTGTCACAATGTAACATATTTTTTCATACTTTTGACCCAATTCCTCCAAGAAAAAAAAATAGCAACTATCTTTTGCAGCTTAGACGCTCAACTACCTGTTATAACACCTAAAGTTTATACATATCATGTAGTAATTTTTCTACTATCAATATCCCGTGCCATGTGAGCATCTATTTAGCCCTATCCTAAATCTCATCTTCTAAAGCACAAGGTTGAACCTAAAGTACCTCTCAAGTATCTGATAATCAACTTTACTGCCTCTTAACGTTGTTTACCTGGATTGCTCATATATCTACTCAAAACTCCCGTTGCATGTGCTATATCTGGTCTTGTAAACACCAGACATACATAAGACTGTCAATAGTAGAGGCATAAGGCACCTTGGCCATGTAGGCTTGCTTGTGCTCTATGGAGGGTGACTGCTCGTTTAATAGCTTAGAGTGACTAACCAAGGAGTACTTACTGATTTTGCATCATTCATACTGAACCTGCTTAGCACCTTCTTTACATACTCTTCATGTAATAGTTTCCAGACGTTATTGTCTCTAATAATTCTCATCTCAAGGATTTGTTTTGTAGCACCCAAGTCTTTCATTGCAAACTCCATGAATAATTCAACTTATTTATCTCTTGTTTGCAAATACCAGCATTTATTCATTTAACATGTCATCAACATATAGCAGCAAAATAATATAGGGGTTATCAAGGTTCTTTAAATAGCAACAATGATCTCTTGGACACCTCCTGAAATCATTATTGTTCATAAAACTATCAAACTTTTAAATTTTTAATACCACTTTCTTGGAGCTTGCTTAAGATCACACTCTTTGGAAGTTTGCACTCCATTTTCTACTTTTCCAGTACTTCGAAACCTTGTGACTACATCATGTAAATATTTTCCTCCAAGTCATCATTAAAAAAAAGGTTGTCCTTACATGTAACTGCTCTAAGTGCAAAGTCTTCATTTACCACTAATCCAAGTACCACTCTAATTGTGGTTATATAATTTCACCATAGGAAAGAAAATCTCACTGTAGTCAAATCTCTTATTTCTGTTGAAATCCCTTTACAAAAAGTCTTACTTTGTATCACTTATTTCCATCATGTTCTTTTAACCGGTAAACTCATTTATTCTATAAAATCTTGTTTTCTTTTAGTATGTCAATTCTTATGTCTGATTGAACAATAATGAGTCCATCTCGTCTCGCATTGCTAATTCCCACTTGATTCATTCATCAACCTACAAAGCTTCACTAATTTTCTGGTTCACCCCCCATAATATCAAATTGCCAACTAAGAGTTGTATAAAGAATCAAGCCCTTAATGTAAAAGTCTAGAACTTTGTCAATAGCATTAAGAATATGAAGATTGTGAATGTCCTCTCTGTTTCTCATTGAAATGTCTTGGATTCATCTTGAACCTAGTTTCGGGTGAGAGCTGAAATGGTAGAGATTTCATATTTCTCATTCTACTCTTGAAACAAAGTGAAACTTTTGCAATATTAGATTAATTTTTCTTTTCTATACCCTTTGAAAGAATCAAAGGCTAAATCAAGGACAATAATTACATCAAAAATGCTACATGCACATGCTACATAGATATTGACAAATAAGTGATGCAGAGGTGTAGTAACTGTTGATTTAAAAAATGATGTGATGATTGAAAAACATGATTGGGGCACATGTGCCTTATGTTAACTTGCATGTGAAAATCTGTGTACATGTAGCAAGATTTTAATTATATATTCATTGAAAGCTTTTTCCCTAATATTAATGGAACTAGGCATACTATTAAAATTCACCGACAAATTGCTTCCAATTTTTTACACAAAACTGCTGAAGGAAGATTGCCTTATTACTCTAATACTTCAATTATTACTATTAAAATATAGGCATTTTCATACTCGAAAGTCCTAAAAGTTAGATTTAAACAAGATAGGAGGCAGTCCATGTGCATAAAAACCAGTAAGGACAGAATAGTTCTTCATAAAATATGACAATGCAACTACTGTGACTGTGACATGTTAACATGTCAGATTTCAAACTATTAAAATGACAAAAATGCCCTTCAAAGCGAAGTTCTGTTGGATCCCATTGGGTGTCATGGTCAGAAGATATTTTTATTGCATAATATACTTTCTTTATACACAAAAATTTATACATAAAAGGACAGCCAACGAGGTGGTTAGCAATAGAGCTATTTCCCAGTCTTGGTAGGGGAGACATTGTAGAATGTACGATATCAATAAGCTAAAAGAATTTACTGCAGATAAAATATTCCACCTTAAAAAGAACTTCAAGAAAATAGAAAATTGAGATTATTTCTTCCTCTTGAATAACCTCATTTGGAATGTAAAATGTGAAGACAAAGAAAGGCTAAAAGCCTAAAACTAAACAATGTGAGTATCGTTTCAGTAATTCTTAACTTTACCAAACAAAATCAACTATTTACCCCTTTTAGTTAATATAAACTTCATTCTTAAAAACTGCTGTAACCCAAATTTTAGTGGGTATATTTCAAGAAATGAACATTTCAAAGTGATACTTAAGCTAAATATACATTAGTACAAAAAAGCACTTTCTTTCAAAAATACAAAATGTCCAAATCAAAAACCAACAACAAAGACACAAGCACATCCAGATCAATGTGAAGAGGTTAACTGAATAGAAATAAATTGAATGGAGAATACAAAAAACATATAGAAAAAAGTTAACAGAAACAAGACAATAAGAAGAAAAAAACACTGACCTTCATCAGCAGAAGCAGCAGATACTGCTAAGAGAAGTGCAAAAAACAGTAAACCCATAAATATATTCTTCCTTTATTTTTTGCCCTTCAACTTCAAAGCTTCAAACTTGAAAAACCAGGAAGGCAAATCTCTAAAGAGGAAATATTATAGTGAGAAAAATAATAAACAATAAAACAAATGTTGAGGTATCTGCTTTTGAGGAAGGAAGGAATACAGAGCTAAAAAGAGAGAGAAGGGACAATGGAAAACGATCAGAGAGGGAATTACTGTGTATATCGATGTTTGTATTGTACTTATCAATCTTGGGTATCAAATTGACGGTCCAGATACATGCTGTCTTTTTCAATTTTTTTTTCTTTTCTTTTCGGAAGTTTATTACTGATTGAAGTTCTTGAACCCACTGTACACCAGAAAGTTGAAAGTTCCCTTTTTTTGGCCTCCTGGGATTATAATACAATTTTACTGCGTTCATCTATGGTACTATAAATAGTAAAATCTGCAGATAGGGCTGGAGGGGTTGGGGGTAGGGGGTTTAAGTACAAAGATTTTGAGACAGACGAGAGTAGCTGGACTTCGTATTCAACGCTCCCCGAACAGAAAATTAAATACTGACTCGTATTTATTTTTTTAATAATTTGTAGGAATTGTTACGATAGTGACACTGTTTGATTTATAAACTGATTTATTTATGATTTTAAGATAAAAAGAAGTTGTTGAAAATTGAAGAGAGAAAAGTGTATGACTAAAAAGTGATTTGAAAAATTGTGTGATTTATAAATTGATTTATAAATAAAAAAAGGACAATTATCAAACGGTGGCTTAATAAGGTAAATTTCATTATAAGGGAAATGGAAAATGACGTATTATGAAATTTAAAAATAAGTAAAACCCTTTTTTAAAACAAAAAACGTAATATTTTAGAGGTAAAATATATAATTAAAAATAGTTTTGAAAAATGTGTGTGATCAAAAGTAATTTGATAATAAAGTTTTATGATGCGTTCAAGGAAAAGGTTTTATAACCAGTGTTCTAAAACGAGCGCACGAAGCGTGCCGAAGCGCGCTTAAGCTCGCCTTAAGCGTATCCGAAGCGCGCTCCTGCCTTTTTTTTTTCCTTTTTTTTTTTTTTTACTTGTTCAAGCATGGGTAAAATTTAAATCAAATATCTAGGAATTGAAAAACGTTTTTTAACGCATACTCCCGCTTAAGCTTCAAAAACTTGACTCTCGAACTTCACGCTTCGTCACGCTTCACACTTTTTAGAACACTGATTATAACACCTATTACAATCAAACACGTTTTCCAATCCACTTTTAACCACACACATTTTTCAAAATACTTTTTACTCACAGATAAAAGGGGGGGGGGGGCTCCCCAGCCGCTTGTTTATAAATAAGTTGTAAAACTAAGAAATTAAAGTTTAATAATCAACTTAAAGAATGATTTAGTTGGCAAAAATAAGTTTAGTGGCTCAAATGAGATTTTGTTGAATATCTATATACATATATAATACTACCTCCGTCTCATGAAAATAGTCCATTACCAATTTTCACACAGATTAAAAAATATTAATTAATGTGCTTGAAAATATAATTTTACAATGACTTTTCCACTATACCCTTATTCAATACTAATTGAATTTAATGCATCACACACTTAGGTAATTAGACTAAGGGCATATTAGGAAAAGAAAATATTAACTTCACTCTTATTAAGGTAAGTGGACTATAATTTGAGACAGACGAAAAAGAAAAAGGGAACTATTTTCACGGGACGGAAGTAATAGAATAGTCGTCACAATTTTACTCACATAATTTTCCTACAATAAATTCTTTCTATAATTGGTAAATGATAATTGATGATATTTCTTGGAAGATACATAAACCATGTAATCATATGTATTGGATATTAAAATGTCTAAAGCAATTAATTTGAACTAAATATTAATCTCTCCGTTCCATAATGATATGCTTGTTTTTATTTTCACATTGATTAAAAATATAATTAATATATATTGAAACTATAAATTTACTTACATTTTACATAATCTATCATTACATTAAATAATGAATTGTTCATTTTTGTTGATAATAATACATATTAGATAGGGGTATATTAGAAATTTATGACATTAATATATATACTCTTAATAAGAGAAGTGACATATAATTTAGAACAAACAAAAAAGAAAAACAAGTTTATCTTTATGAGACGGATGGAGTAATTAATACGTGTACAATAATCAAGTCGTCTTGAAAAATGTAAAAATATTACTTGAAATCTTAAGCTTACCAATACAAATCATTTATTAAACTTTCAATCAATCCGAGTCCACTTTTGGAGATATAAACAGGTATTGAATTTGAATCATTTATTAAACAAGGCATAATTAACCAGAATATTTCTGATAATTATATCATCATTTTGAAATCGAAAAATCCATATTACATTTATTAAACAAGGCATAATTAACCAGAATATTTCTGATAATTATATCATCATTTTGAAATCGAAAAATATATAATATGGATGTTAAATCGAAGATCTCAACGTTGTAAACATATTGTATTTGTAATATATATATTCAATAAAATCATTAAAATTTATATTTCATATTACTTATTTGTTACATTCATTTTAATATAGGACTGCATATAGGTCAGTCGCATGTAAATTTAAAAAAATTTGTTCATTGTGTTATTTTTATCGAGCATTATATTTTTACAACTTATTTAATAAATAATATTCAATTATATATTTTGTGTATAGCACAGGTGCGATTACTTGTTCACCTGAAATGTAAGGATAACAATGGGGTAAGTTTGGGGCAGTGGTGTCATCACCTGCCCCATCCCACCTCATCACGCCCTAACGAAGATTTATCATCTCTGTCTTTGCCTCATCCTCGTTTAAATTGGGACGGGACGAAGAACGGGGATGCCCAAAATTCATGTTTTCATCCTCATTTATTATTATATACTCATTCCGTGTCAATTATATTTTTTTCTTCTATCCCAATAATATAGATCTGTTTCCTTTTTTGGGAATTATTTATATTGTTTGTTTACTAATGTACTCATATTCATTACTTCCAATAATAATAATTTTGATACTTAAATAAGGGTAAGTTGAGAATTTTCTTTACAAAAATCACTTTCTTAATAACATTAAATATGTTCTCTTAATCTCTATGAAAAGTTAAACCAGCCTATATAATTGGGATGGAGGGAGTATTTAAAAAAATTAAATTCTTTG
The DNA here is from genome assembly GCA_963555705.1 of Ligustrum vulgare. Taxonomy (NCBI): domain Eukaryota; kingdom Viridiplantae; phylum Streptophyta; class Magnoliopsida; order Lamiales; family Oleaceae; genus Ligustrum; species Ligustrum vulgare. Next base: position 19,965,017 of record OY743169.1, on the reverse strand, counting down.
ATTTATTTTTAGAATTTGAGAATTAAGATTAAGGTTTGAATTAGCTTATTTTGGTCATCGGGGTAATCAGGCTTGGAATTGAAAAAAATTGATTAATTTTTGGGTTTTGACCTTTATTTATTTTTTTATTGAACTTGTTAATCGGAGACAGAGCGAAGTGGGTATCATGACTGGAATCACCATCCTCAGCCCCAATTCGAGGACACTTTCTCATCTGCATCTTTACCAAGATTTTCCGCACCATTCGGGTAGGATCCCCGTCGGATTCGAGGATTCCCGCCCCGTTGTCATCCCTACTAAGATGAAATTTAACCAAATAATATTTATCGAATACTATGAGCTCTTTCTTTATTAATAATTGAGTAATATGTGACATTTCTTCGTCGGTAATAACACGGTGTCGTATTGCATTTTTTTCAGGGTGAAACGGTGGCGTCTTTTTGAAACGGCTTCATTTGTTTACATGTTTTTTTCATTTCAAAAAATTTGTCAATTCAATTTGTATTTTGGGTACCGTGACTAGACGACCATATGATGTTTTGTTGGCTTGAAAATCGTCTATATTCGTTTCTTGTATTCCTGTATATTTTAAATTCGAACACGTAGCTTTTCTTTTTGATTTCCAATAAGAGGTTGAAAGATTCAAGAGTTTTTTCCCAAACCTGCAAACTTATAAACACTATTTTATTTTCACCTTGTTTTTGTTGTTTGTGCAATTTTTTAACATGGTTTTTTCTGCTCTGCTTGTTGAGGTACTAATCAATAATTCATTTGTTTTGGTGTATGCTGTAATTTCAAACGGGTAACTTCCCATTCTGATTCTCGATAGAGGTTTACATTCATACTGTCGGATATTTGAACCCCCCCCCCCCCAGTTAGTCTTCAAAATCATTAAATTGTGCTCTGATGCCACGTTTGAGACGCTCCAAATTTATATCCAATTTCTATGTATTTATCTTTTTTACCACCACATTCTTTTTTTTTTTTTTAGAAATAAAATAATACTATATCAGTCTTGTCTAAAAATAATCTTCACTTTGTTCTTCAATATAATTTGACTTTACTAAAAAAAAGTATTTATCTTTGAAATCTCATTTGTACTTTAGTTTAGAAGAAAACAAGATAAACGGTAATATAAAAATATTACAATCAGAAGTTAATATAAGAATATCTGTTAAAACAAAGAATAAAGCGAGGAGAGTAGTAGACATTCAGGAATTATAAAACTATTTAATTATAAAATAAAATTATTAAAAGTAATTGTGACCTTTTTATAATTTCCCTATTGACAGATTGATGAACCAAGGTCAGGTACCAAGTATACAATCATCTCGTTATTTGGAAGTTGGCACCAACCTCCAATCCATGTGTTTTCATTCATATATTGCAAAACTTAATGAGCTAATGATCAATAAATAACAATATGCATGATCATACCTATGAGTTTTGATTCAATTTCTCATAATGATCGCATTCCCGGACTTCATGCCTTTTTCGTTATAGCAGTTTACCCACATTTTCTATTTTAGGCCCGAATCCCACAACATTATATTGCATGAGCTCAAGTATCAATAAGGCATCTACATTTGTGTGCCTTCCAGTGCATGTGATTCCATCATCGGCCATTGAGATTCAATATTCCATAGTTTATATTGATCATTGCCCACTAAGACTCAAGATACTGTATTAGAATTGATATTATATATTAATTTGACCTGTCTTATGTATACAGCTTTCGAAGTGCCAATCTCCAGTCTCAGGGCCACCAAGAGACCTCTCGACACCCTCCATATACCGATGTCGGAGCCGCTAATACCTCATTCTCAACTACCTTTAATGACCTTCGGGAGCCTCAAGCGGATGTATACATCCAGACACAAAATATAGTACGGTACACCCATAGGAGATTCTACTATTTTCAATAACATTCTTTTGATATGCTCGTTATATCTTTCTTTACAATTTACGAATAATTTCTTCTAAGTCCAATGCACATGTTCATGCCCATGCAATTACATATCATAATCAAATCAGATGTCATTTCAGTGGCATTCATGTACATTAATAACATATTGTATCATCAAATCATGTCTTACATGCTTTCACTGTATACATATATTTAGCACGTTATCTCCAACGTATATTTTATCAATAATATGTTTCACATAAAAGCACATAATAATATAAATATTATTGTTTTGCATTGTAGTATAAACGTTACTTACCTTACTCCTTGAATATCCTAGAGTTCACAACTTTATTCATCAATATTTTGCATCACCAATATCCTCTTAGAGTCAAACTAGATTATAATTATGTATGTAAATTATAATTTAGTCCTGTGATACTATGTATATTTCATCTAATAAGTATAAATTAGGGTCCAATAAAATTAAAATGAACCATTTTTCTATAAAATATTTAATTGAAATAATTATAGGAAATGTTATAAATAATATATTATGTGAATGACCAATTACCATTGTACCCCTGTAAACTTTACATATTACGATTGTGTCATTGTTCACCCTATAAATAGGGACCTAAGTTTTCATTCTTATCACACCAATTATGAGAAGAGTTTCTCTCATTCTCTCCATCTCTCTCTCATTCTCTCCATCTCTCTCTCTCTCTCTCTCTCTCTCTCTCTCTCTCTCTCTCTCTCTCTCTCTCTTATTTGTTATATTTTGATAGTTTCACAACACGTTATCAGTACGAGTCTCTAACCAATTCAATAATATGACGGGAGTATGCTCTATAGTTGCATCTAAATAATGAACCTCTATATCAGAAACCTGATTATTATTAATCATTGTTTTCCTTTCCCAAATCAAACACTTTTGACTTTAGAAAATAGCCCATATATTGTAGATCTGAAAACTTCAAGAAAGATGGAAACTTTACATCTTTGTATGATTCAAAAATTTCCATACGAGGAAAGAAACATGGTCTTGATGTTGTTCAAAAAGGAAAATTGGAAAAATCCGAAACTTTCAAAGTCGATCTACGCAAAACCGTATATCCAATCGACGACCGGAGACCAGATCCATAACCACGACGACGGGACGATCCTCCGGCACCGGCGCGTGTCGACGGCTAAGAAACAGCGCGGCGGCGCGTGAGTACCACACGCAAACGTCGAAACGGCGCTTGGGGGCTCGTGTGTTGTTTCTCGGCGACGGTATCAAAAGACAGTTTGTTCATATCAACGTTTTTTATTTTTCTATGGTCTTACTTTTTTGTTTGGTGCTGTTTTGGACATTTTCCGGTGGTCGAACGTGGCGGCTTCGTAAAAACTATTTTTGAAGCAATTCCGGCGAGATTTTGAATTTTGGACCGAAAGTAAGTTTGTTCTAAATCAAATTTCAAACATATTGATGGTTTCGATTTACTCATATGATCAATATATTAAAATATGGACGATTTTGCCATTGATGATACGTTAAAGTATATTAATCGTGATTTAACGAATTTGATTAATCATGATTACTGATCTGATGATAAGTACTAATAGAATATATATTCTCAATCATTTAACACTACGATGTGATCAATATGATAAATTAAAAGATTTAAAATAAGGTACAAGTAATATAATAGTTACCATGTCATGATGTATTGAGTATAACTCATTATCGTAATGGACTGGACTATTATGAATACCTTAACTGGATTTAGAGATATGACTTGTTCATTTATGAAAGGTTATTATTTCATTATGTTGTTACCACCTATATGGTTGGTTTTATCAACTTTAAATATACATCATATTACGTTACCACCTATATGGTTGGTTCTACAAGTTTCAAGTATATTACGTTACCACCTATATGGTTGGTTCTACCAATTTTAAGCATATTATGTTACCACCTAAATGGTTGGTTCTAATGGTTTTAAATATTTCTACTCATATAAATTTGATATATTGTTGTTATTCGATATTTCAACAGAATGGTACTAGAAGTTACCATTACCAAAAGATTGTTGGATTTTAATAAAAGTATTTTATCAAATGGTACCAGAAGTTACCAATATCTGTATTGAAATGATAGATGAAAATAAATTATTCAACAAGAAAAATGTTGATGTATAATAAGATAATGTCACATGATAGCACGGATATGGCTAATGTGAAAATAATCTCATCAGTATTATGAGATAAATATTAAATGATTGCGATAAATAGTTTTGAATTTTGATCAAAATTCTTGCACAAGAACTTATGTACTCCAGAAGAAGTACATATTTACTCCAGAAGAAGTAAAGATTATCATCTAAACATACTAAAATGATATTATTACTATTATTGCTCCTGAAGAAGCATAAAAGAGTCATACTGAAAAGAGATACATGCAAAACACAAAAGGGGGAAACATTTATGATCCTCAAAAGTAGAGGTGTGTATCAAGAGTAATAATACTCCGTACTCTACCACCCCTAATCTTTTTGTGTGTCTCAAGAGTAAGAATACTCCATACTCTACCATTCCTAATCCTTTTGAGGTTCACAAGATTAAGTTCAAATATTCATTAGTATTAGAGGTGTATCTCAAGAGTAAGAATACTCTGTACTCCACCACCCACAATATTTTGGAGATTTACAAGGATAAATTTACATTAACCGGACTCCATTTTCGCTTGGTACCCCTTCCTTGCAACCAATCTATCTTAACTCCCACTAGATCTTGTATTGGAACATATGATTGTAACTTTTCCAGCAGTTCATCGATAGTGGGAGCAGAAATAAGGATCCACCTAGAAAATGGAGAGATGAATCCCTATTCCACAGTATAATCAAGAAATATTAGTAAACTATCAAAGAAGTTGTTAACATTTAAAAGCTCAATGGGCTTAGTATGGAGACCCCCCATGAGGTAATATGAGGTAATATTAAAGATTTCCTCTAAAGTACCAAAACCTCCAGGCATGGCAATGAAGGCATCAGAACCATATAACATACAAGTTATGCGTTCATGGATAGATAACGTCTGTACTTCATGCCCTCGTGTTTTTCCTGCGATATCAGCTAAAGGAACTGGTACAACCCCCATCACTCTCACTTTCTCTGTTTGGACGGATTGTGAAACACAACATATCAATCCACTGCTACTCCCTCCATATACTAGATTGATACCTCTCTCTCTCCCAACTTCCTCCCTAAAAGCACTGATGCTTCTAAATATTCAAAGTCTTTCCCAATTTTTGATCCACAAAATACACGGATAGTTTTGATCTGTCGAAATTTTGATCCTTCCATCTTTTAAGAGTATAAGAAAGGAAAACTTACAAGAAAATGTTATTTTGGGATGCATTAAACTGCGAAATTACTTGGCTTTTTAAACTTGAAAAAATTTACTATTTACTACTCGTCTTTTGAAAAAAGTTACTATTTACTTTTGATTAAATAACACCACTTTTGATCATAAATTTTGCTCCATAATGGATACTCTTTCGGTGATCTCTCAGTAACAATCTCTTAATACGCGATAAAATGAAAATACAAATTACTTTGTTAAAATATATATATGTATACATATATATATACTATACTAATTTGCCTTGTATCAATGCTGAGTAGCTAAAACATCATTGTTTATAACAGTCTGGCAAACATGATCTTTTGCTATTATATTTTTGAGAATATAACGGTCTTTTATCATTGTTGAATTGAGCTAATAAAGATAGTAGTTCACACTGCACATACCCACAAGGGTGCGTCTCAAGAGTCAATCGGATATCATCCAAAGAGTCCTTACTCAGTCCACACTTAATGAAATCTATTTTATCATCTCGATTTCTGGATGAATATCCTATTGATTTACAACGGGTATCACATGTCCATCGAGCACATTTGTAGCAACCATTTAATCTTTTTGCTCTTCGCTTCTTTGCAAAAGTACTCTTACCTAAGCCTGGCATATGCTTACAAAATGAATTTGGTAATTCACTAGCTAATCGATCTTTTGCTTCAATCAACCAACGAACATCTTCTAGGATAGCTTGATCCATCAGCAGCCTCAATCTTTCGAGTCGAACTCGGTAAATCGTTTTCAAAACAATTATCAGAAGATTTGAGTAGTATTTGCGTGTATTTGATAATATAACATCCATTTTGATGGATCTGATCTTCTTCCCAAATGATCTATTTAAATGCATTATTTAACGTGTAAAAAAAAGCAGTGGCTCCGCGTGTCATTAATTCTACCAAGAAAAGGGAAAAGATTTGTAATCAAAAGATGAGGACAATGATCATTTCTGTGAGATTTCGATCTAATCATCTTTTTAGATATAATAAATCAAGTTGTACTGATTTATAAATTCGAACAATTAAATATTGTATTGAACTAGAAGTTCATACGTACAAGTGAAATATGTATATAGTATGAACTAAAAGTTCATCGATATTGTATTGAACCAAATATTCATGCATAGAAATGAAATAAAACTGTATTGAACTAGAAATTCTATAATAAACGGTTAGATTATCAAAAGTTTCAAATTATTTTCTATGAGAATAACTTATTTAGATATTGTTTATCATACAACAATATTCTATGTCAAACAAGGATTAGCTCAAGCTTTATGATTTGTAAAAAGTGCGATATGTATACACTTCACTAAAGCGCACTTAAATATATGATTGAGATTATATCTCTAAAAGGATGACATGTGCTGTGGTATTTTAGCCGATTGATATAATATAAGATTTGTGAACATTATGGGGAAAACAGCCCGAAGCGTACTTATGCCTGAAGTATAATGGCAATCGATTCCAAAAACAAATATCTCTTGAATAATTGAGATGATCCCTTTGAGGTTAAATATTCATGGTGAGTAAAAGGGACATAGTCAAATGATAAGAGATTTATGTACATGATCTCTATATGTTATATTGAGATGAAATGGAATCGATAAATAAATTAAATACACACACAACTCTCTTGTGAAAATTAGGTTGATGAAATTATAATATTTTGACCAAATATAAAATCTCAATGTAGAGATTATTGTTCAAGGACCTGAAGTTTAAACACTTAAATGTGTAAAGCCAGTAGTTATTTATACAAATGAAAAATATTACACAATGGTAAAAAACGACTCGTTGCGCGCAAAGAATTTCATAGAACTGGCATGACATATGATGGATAGACTATAATCTAAATCACTAGCTTGAGCTCTTTGATATACCATGAGTGAGATCAAAATGTATGATTCTCATCTCGGTACTTTGGGAGTATTCTTTGATGTACCAGTTGATCGCGGTACGTTGGACTTTCAAGTAAAATGATTGTAGATTATATGTTAAAATTGATATATATTTCAATGATTGATTATACTTATATAAATCAGAAATTTTGGTTTATGAGATGCAAGAACATACATGTAGAATCACTGAAAGATTCAATATACCCAGAGTAGTATCACTATAGAATGATACAAATTACTCATTGATATAATATGTTGAAATTGAAATTGGAATGTACTATTTTTGACATATGGAAAATTGATTATTCACCAGAAGTAAATTTGAAAATGAATATTTTATTATTCACCAAAAGTGAATATGGAAATGAATATATTTAATTATTCACCAGAAGTGAATTCTAGATTTGATTATTCACCAGAAGTGAAAGATGCAATCTGTAAATTAGTAAAACATTGCTTAATATAGCATGTTATGACATCATAAATGAGCTATGAACGATTTATATAAAGCTCATCATAAATGATATGTTTGATGAAAGGATTCATGATTGCATCAATATACTTGTGATATTCCATGAAAGGAATAAATAGCGCTGCACTCTTTTTTCCTTAACTGAGGTTTTGTTCCACAGGATTTTCCTAGCAAGATTTTTAATGAGGTAACAGTTGAGACGTATTAATGAGAATTAATGAGAATAATGTACTCTTTTTCCCTTCGCTAAGGTTTTGTCCCACATGATTTTCCTAGCAAGGTTTTTGAGGTATTATCACAGCTATCTATGAGCTATAATTCAGCAACACATTTTTGTACTGGAATGATGTCAACAAATGAAGAAAATCATAGACATCTTATGAAGAATGTTATGATATCGGCTACACAGAAGGAGATTTTTACATATTCTAGACGAAAGATGATATCAATGTTCAAGAAGCTCATAACTACTTGATTGCACACTTCAGGGGAGAATCATACTGTACTCTTTTTCCTTCGTTCAGGTTTTGTCCTACTAGGTTTCCTGACAAGGTTTTAACGAGGCAACGGCTGTACTCTTTTTCTTTGGTTCAGATTTTATCCCACTGGGTTTTATTGACAAGGTTTTAATGAGGCAGCATTTCAGAACTTCAAGCTTCAGTACATGATTTGTTATACTTATTATTAGATGTCATTTCGAATATTAGACTCAATGATTGACGATGGCCAACATTAGGGGGAGTAGATGCACTCTTTTCCTTCGCTCAAGTTTTATCCCACTGGATTTTCTTAGCAAGGTTTTAATGAGGCAGACAATTGCGGAATAGACCATTCAAGGGGAGTGTTATAAATAATATATTATGTGAATGACCAATTACCATTGTACTCCTGTAAACTTTATATATTACGATTGTGCCATTATCCACTCCTATAATAGGGGCCTAAGTTTTCATTCTTGACACGCCAATTATGAGAAAAGTTTCTCTCTCTCTCTCTCTCTCTCTCTCTCTCTCTCTCTCTCTCTCTCTCTCTCTCTCTCTCTCTCTTATTTGTTATATTTTGATAATTTCACAATAGGAACCACCATAATTTAAAGGGGTCGAATTGCTTTATTATACCTTGTAAGGGAGTTAACCTAATAACAACAACAACAACAACAACAACAACAATAATAATAATAATAATAATAATAATAAATAAAGAAAACAATTACCTAGAAGAGGTGGTTTGGAACCCCCTCCCCCCCCATCAAAACAATTTGGAGGGTGTTCGACCACCCCCCTCCCCCTCTATTTTAACTAATGAATGATTCTATTTATAGTCTCTAAAAATTACGGGGTCATATAAAATCGTAATAGAGAGTTTTTAATGCCTATACGAAGCTCTCACGAAGTACTTTACAACGATATTTTTGCATCATAAAATTAGTAATCGAGGTAAAATTTATGGGTCGTCAAAGTTTACCGCTTAATACTATTTTGTATCCCTTTTTACCTCTTTTCAAGTTACTACTTTCGTTTTATTTTTGTGGTTAAAAAGTGATTTTTGAAATTGTGTAGTTTAAATTATAATTTAAACTGCCCATTTAATGGGCCGCTGAACGCAGGCTAAGTCTAATTCAAATTATTGTTTTCTTTGATCATATAATGCAAGAACACATTCTCAAATCCAAAATAAGGAAAATCATTATCATTATATTGGACACAAAATTTAGAATTAGTTGATACTTATGTTAGCGGGTAAGATCAAGAAAATAATAATTGAGAAACTAAAGAATTCTATGTATTTTTCTTTTATACTTAATTGCACTCCAGATTTGAGTCATGAAGAACAAATGTCCATAGTATTGAGATGCATAGATAATTCAACAAGTCCAGTGAAGGTAAAATAAATTATTTTTAGGATTTTTATTGGTAGATGATACACCTAGAAAGGGAATTTTTGATAAATCCGTGGATGCCTTGAATAATATAGAACTTGATATTGATGATGTAAGGGGTCAATGTTATGATAATGGTTCTAACGTGAAAGGAAAACATACAGAGGTGCATAATAGACTACTAAAAGTAAATCCTAGAGCATTCTATATTCCTTGTGGGTGTCATAGTCTTAATCTTGCACTTTGTGATATGACCACTTGTTACTTCATAGATAAAAGATTCTCTACTAAAATTGGCAAGCGGTGATGATCTTAAGACAAAAAGTGAGGCGGAGTGTTTGAAAACATATGAATTTGAGAAATTTGAATTTGTACTTGGGGTGGTTATTCGGTTTGAAGTATTGAATAATGTTATTAGAGCAAGTAAACATTGCAAACATAAAACATGCATATTGACATTGCTATAGACCATTTGAAATAACTCATTTCATTTTTCAAAAACTATAAAGAAATTGGATTTGAATCAGCCATGATTGATGCTAAAAAAGATTGCAAGTGAATTAGAAATTGATCCGATGTTTTGCGAAAAATGAGTTATACATAGAAAGAAGTAGTTTTGTGAGACTTCTTGTGAAGAGATAACGCATATAGATGAAGAATCTTTCAAGATCAATTATTTCGTATACTTAGTCTATCAAGCTCTATCATCAATTCAAAATAGATTTGAACAATTTCAGAAATAGGATGACATTTTCGGATTTTTGTTTGATTTGAAAAAAGCTTAAATCTATTGATGATGATATTTTGAAGTGTTCTTGCATTAACCTTAACAATTACTTGAAACATAACATGATATCTGATGTTGATGGGGTAAAATTATTTTGTGAGTTGAAAGTTCAAAGGAAAGCAATACCTTAAAAAGTTAATGGAGCAATTGGTGTTAAACTAAATTAAGATAATGAACTTTTATTTTGTAAATGCTTTGGTCGCTTATATATGACTATTCTTATCACTGTTGCCTCTGCTAAAAGAAGCTTTTCAAAGTTGAAGTTAATTACGCCTTATCTTCAATCAACTATGTCACAAGAGAGATTGAATGAATTAACTATAATTTCTATCAAAAGAATAAGTTGTTAAACTTGATTTGAGTAGTTTGATTACTAATTTTGCATCCCAAAACTTGAGAATGCTAAATATTATGCTATTATAATCTCTCAATTGTGAGAGATTTTAATTTAGAGTTGAGTTAGTTTGGTCTATCTAAAATTTTTACCACAACTTTTCAAACTCAATCTCAGTCTTTCATACTCACTTCTATACTATACTGTGACAGTAGCAGTTTAGTGTCACCCTTTACTCCATAGGACTGTTCACCCGCCTGAACGAAAAATGTCGAATTTCTTTATCACTTCGTCGGGGAGCGTGGCGATCTTAAGGTCCTTTACGTGCAGACAGAGAATCAGGTTCCGGTTTATACGATTATTACGAATGAGCCCAGTCCGGTCTCACTGGAATACCAGTTAGTTACCTATCATATCAGCCACCAAATAGGCATCCTTCCATCCAGTATGGATTCTCCACTAGCCGACCATGCTTCAACATAATGGAAAGTTTGACCGTCTTGTTTGTTGCACCATGTGCTGCCCTTCTTTGTTTGACACCAACAAGACTTCGGAAGCGCCTTCAACCACCCTTGACTAGGAAACTACCAGACACTGATGCCATTCAATCAAATGGAGAAGCAAATATGTGAACTACCCTACAATACTTCTTCTTAAGTCCCGTCATAGCACTTCTTCTTCGTAAAAAGCAGCGGGAGCTGCCTAGTAATAATCTTCGTAATCAAAATCTGGATACTTAATCTACGACACCCTCAGGACATGGACATTATCTATTACATTCATGATTAGAGTCGACTGGATTGGACTGGACTGGACTGGAATGACATTGACGCAGAAACAGAATCAAGAGAGTAGGTAGAAGCTAGAACTGCTCAATTCGGTCGAGGCTTTTCAATCCAGCGATACCGATAAGCTAGACCAATAGTAGCGCTACTAACCCAGGGCGATGGGGTACTATTCAAAAGCATCATTCGCTGATACGAATACCGTTGGTGGTTCAGTGAAAGCCCTAGAGAAAGCTATTCCACCGTTTTCTTATAGCTTAGCTGCGGGGTCACAATCTTCCTTATTTGGCCAATTCCTGCATAAAGGTAGGGATGGGAAGTAGCTTCACCTGTTGTCAGAATCGAATGTAGCCTTTAATTTAAAAAGGCAAGGCCCCTACCGATAGGGGGAAAGAAGAGTGTGCAATGACGACCGGCCCGCAAGCGACTCGATTTTCTTTTCTTAGCTTCTCTGGATTCTATTATACTATTATATATGATAATATCACCAAGGGACAGCGGGTGCCACATGTGAGAAAGCAACCCAATCAGGAACAAGGTAAAAAGCTATTCGAGAACAGGTAGGTATGGTGGTTTCCTTAATACGCAATTTCAAGTGGTGCCATGCCGCCAACGGAGAACATTGGATGTACTTCTGTTTTATCCCTATAAGAGATATTGGATTTTGAGTTCCATCTTTTCTCTACTTTGAGTCTTTCATTCCTGTCCCCACAAAGGGGCAGGGAAGCGCTACCTGCTAGAGTCGTGAACTGGGAACCGAAAAGAAGCATTTCTCGAGAATCAGCAATTTGAGCTATTTCATCAGATGTAAATGCAAGCAATTTTTTTGATGTGATAGAGGCGACTAACTTTCCAAAAAGTCTTTCTTCTTTCGGTTCGGTTTGCTTTACGCGCTGAACTGACCTTTTTTTTATTGGTGTTTGGAAGGTGAGCTTCGAAAGAAAGATCGAAAATTGAATCAATGCTGAAAGAATGAACCAGGGCTATCCATTTAGCTCTTCACTTCTAAACCTGGACTTAGACTGGCTCGCTTAAACCCTACAAGAGAGGGAGCCATTCTAGACCGGATAAAGCCCTTTAAATGAACCCCTTGCTTGCTGCTCCCGGCTTTCTATGCTTTTACGGATGAAGACGAAGCGATCAAACTACAAGCTAGCTAGCGCGCTACGACTTTCGAGCTTACGCCTACGCTTGCTTATTATGTCTTTCTTTCAGAAGGGCTTGTGGTTCATTACACCAAAGGCTTTCAGTGAACTATTGAAGCTATCGAGAGAGTACCAAATGCTGACGGTGACGAAGCAACTTTCGGTGGAAGCGGAGCCAACAAGTTTAGTCGAAGAGTGTAGCGAGTCTAAGGTTACAGAAGCGTTCGCCTACTTTGATAGGTATAGCATTACAAGCAAATAGAGCGGAGAGCTTGTTGTAGTCAGTCCTAAAGGGAGAGGTCAAGCCCACAATTTTTTATTTTTCATACCAATCTGAACCACATATCCATATAATAAAATTAAAAAAAAAAAAAATCCACAAAAATCAAAACTTTTCCATAGACCAAACACAGTTTTATTTGAAGTTGGCTTTAGCTGAATTCACTTTATGAGCGCTTTTATGGAGCACAGTGTCGACGAAGCTTCAGCAGCTCACCTCCATAACGAACTCATTACAGTGGAATCTATATTTCCTGAAAAGGTACTTGAGGCCTGTAGGGTTGGATCAAGCTTAGGTTGAAAATTTCCATGATCTACATTTGAGTATCACTAAGTAGTGTATGAACTGAAAGTTATAAGAGGACTTCTGCATGTTAACCCAAACTTCTACGCAAAAAAGAAATAGGTAAGGAGAAAATAGACATCCTTGGCATATAGCTCCCGTTTGGTTTTGATTAAAATATCAAATCAAACTTCAATTAATTTTAACCATACATTTTTTGAGATTCACAATTTTTCGATCACACATCTCATCAACTTTTATTAAAATCTAACTAAAATCTGATTATTTTAATTTATACCAAACTGTGGCATAATCCTCTAGTTAAAGGCACCTCATTACCTCATTTTTTTTATCAAAAATAACAAAAAGATGGTTGACAAATATTTATAACCAAATTCCGCTAATGAACTAGGAAACTATCATGGAATTCCTTTCAACTTGGGCTTATGTCCAATTTCAATGCCAAATAGTACCTACACGTTATTGAATGGACCAATTCAAAGCATAGATGATTTTATCGGTAATCAATCTACATATAACGCGTGCATTCTAGTTGAGGGATGTAATGTCCAGTAAGACAGACTTCAGTCGGTTAGGCATGGTCTTTGTAATAATTTTATGAATAAGTCTATTTGCACAATATCATTCGTAATGTGAATGACAATCCCCTCACATTGAGTGGGGCTAGTGCGCCAAAACCATATCATATTTCTTGGGCATTTAACTTTCAGGATGAGAATAATTATTAGAACTAGAAAATAGAAATGTTATGTTTGGTTGAAAACTGTCCAAAAATAAATAAAAAAATCACATGATTGAGGTTGTGTTTGATTGCCACCAATTTCTCTGAGAAAGGAAAATAAATTCCGTATTTTCTCAATTTTTGGTGTTTGACAGCACAATTTTTTCGTGGAAAATGATTTCCATCTTTGAAACTCACGCGCCCATTTTCTTGTTTTTTGAGGAAAATGGTTTCCAGCTGGTGGAGCAGAAATTATTTTCCTGGCAAATTCTTTCCAAGTTTTTGTTACGTTTGGTCATTTTTGTTATTGTTAATTGATTTATTTTTCTTTCAAAAATTAACATTATTATTACCAAGTACGAATGTGTGTAAAAAATATATATATTTTAAATAGTTAAAATTTATTTTATTTGTCATGAAAAATAATGTCAATCAAACAAAAAAGATGAAAAATTTCTCACTTTTTTCACCTAGAAAATTAAACATATCAAACACATTAAACTTTCAATTCTCAAAAATTCATTTTCTTTCCACTCAAATTTCATCATCGCTATCAAACGCACCCTAAGGCAAGAATCTTTCCTATTATTCACTCACTAAAAAATAAAAACATATTGTTGTAATCCCTCTCCTCGCCATTTATTTCTATCTTCTAACTAACTTTCCCTGCCTCTAGTATATTGTTGTTGCCTCTTAACAGATTTTGGCTGAGCCCTAACGGCTGCAGATGATTCTCCGGCATTCTTTGCCCTTATGGAGTAAGTATATCGAATGCTTATCATTACCCTTGAGTTCAAAAGGCACATTGTCCTAAAAGTGAAAATCAGGACTAATTGTCACCATACAACGACATTTAAGGGTTTAAGTCAGAGTCAAGCAGAATGTTGCTAGCTTTAACAAATCCGGACTCATTAGCACAAAATTGGGATGAAAATGAGCTTTAAATCTTGGGTTGTTTCTATCACAAGAAGACCAACATTGCTAACTGCCAATTTCTGCACGGCGCGCAGTTTTGCACGCCGTAAATTAGGATTTTATTTTTTAAAAAAAATAAAATTTGTAAATTATAATTTCAAAAAACCTATAATAATAAAACAAATACTCAATAATGCATATATAATCAATAAACGTGATTTCGATAAATAAACAATATCTTAGTAAGATTCAATGCTATATACAAAAATTTTGAACTCACATAGCCTACTCAAAAATTTAGATAGGAATTAATATCAAAAGTATATAGACAACTACTTCAAAATAAACTTCAAATGTCGTAAAAAATAAAAGTATCCGTATCGAAACTTCTTCTTTGACCAATAGTACCATGCCAAAAATAATCAACTTCCTACACATCACATAAATAATGAATTTATAATTAATAAATAATAAATTTATAATTATCATATCAAAAGTATATCAAAAAGTGAAGCATACCTTTATTGTGATTTCAACTAATCCACTTCAATGTACCTAATTGGCCATG
Organism: Ligustrum vulgare; assembly: GCA_963555705.1. Classification (NCBI taxonomy): domain Eukaryota; kingdom Viridiplantae; phylum Streptophyta; class Magnoliopsida; order Lamiales; family Oleaceae; genus Ligustrum; species Ligustrum vulgare. The sequence continues at coordinate 19,949,623 of OY743169.1, read as the reverse complement.
CAATTGTACTTCCTAATGCATCTTCAAGAAGAAAAAGCTCACGTGTAGGACGATATAAACTGACATTATCAATTACTTCAATAACTCAGACTTTCCAACTTTCATTGCCAAGGGGCATATGATGCACTAAATCATTTGAATTTGTTGATGCGATTTCACCTTTTGCAACAACATCACCTTTCCCAAACCAAGATAACAATTTGCATTTCTTAGTTTGAAGGCTATCTAAACCATTCAAACTTTTGTCTCTAGGCTGTAAAATTAACATCATATTGTACGATTGGTTATTTTGAATATAGAAAAGTGTATGTAATATATACATATAAGATAACATTCACTAATTATAGTTTTCCACTTACATTATCTTCTTGTACTGCACTTTTGCCCTTCATTTGAAACAAAACTTTTAATTCTTTAATTTCGTCTCTTAAATCTTGGAGTTGAGATTGCATATTATGATTATGCACCAAAGCATTCAACTTTGAAGGAGTCGCACCAAAACCAAGACCTCTTACACGACCTCTACGTTCTGGACCAAGTACTTTTGCAACGCCATCATCTTTTAGAGAGTGTTTGCTTGGAGAGTTCACCGTTTCTGAACATGCTCTTATTTTTTGCTGATATTAAGAAACAAATTAATTCATTAAACTTAAATAAATATAAACTTTGAATATATCTTAAAAAAATAACATAGTCAAAATTTACCAGTGTTTCTCCAACTAATTCATTAATTGGTTCACCATTTCTCCGTGTGTGTCCTCGAATGTACACATCATCTCTTGTAATGGAATCAGGGTCTTCACTTTCAACACGCTGCATCAAAATACACATTTTATATATGTGATATTTGTAGACATAATTTTTCAAACAAATTTAGCATTTTTTTACCAATTCAGCTTCTAAGCGAGCAAAGCCCTTTCTACTCGTTGTATGTGTTATGGTTTGACTAGCCCTCATCTTTTTGAATATTTCACTCTTTTCCTGAAAAATCAATAAAGGCTCACGTCAATAACAAGTTATGACCATTTACAAAGAACATTCAAACTCAAATGCATGCATTAAAAAAAGAAGTGTAGACACATTAAGTACACTTCTCTAGTTTCTTATGGCAAACAGACCTACTGAATTTTAAAATTGTCATTTTTCTATTATAAATTTTACAAAAATTTCGGCAGAATCTCCCCTACAAATTGGACTTAGCAAACCTGTAGAGGGACATCACAATACTATAAACAATCAACACTTAACCACAATGATTCAAAACACCAACCATAGCTCAATCAAACCCCAACGTCATCAACTACTCCAAAAAAATCTCCAACTCCTCAACGTAACAAATCAAATCCGAACAATAGAATTTAAATCAACATGCAATCCAATAAGTCATATTCAACATATTAAAGAACAATAGTGCTTCAACTAAATAAGTCATATTCAACATATTAAAGAACTTGTTGTTTTCGAGTGAAGCAATGGACGCTTACCTTGTATGGTTGAGAATTGTGTTCTTTGACAAATGCTTGCCATTCTTCCATTGAATTAACATTATCGGGCTTGAGGAGAGCAGCAGCTCTTGTTATGCCATCTGTCATTCCTAAGTTATTGATTGCTTTAAGAACATTAGATCTATGATCTCGCCAATGCTTTCCAAGTTTTTGCATGATGTACTTTCTATGACAATTATCAACGTCAAACTTTTGCTGCATCAAAATACACATCATTAATAGTAATTTCACTTAAATTATATATGTGAATTGAAGTTATTGTCACCTGCATATGCTCCCATATGTCATCAAGAAAACTTCTGTTGATATCTTTCCAACTTTTTTATGTAATTGGTATAAGTTCTCTTGCAGTTGTTCCAAGAAATGACGACAGCTTATTTGAACTTTTACAAATTGGCTGACCTCTTTCATTAAACTCTATTTTTAATTTTGCACCCTTCCCCCTATTGAAACAATTCACTTTCGCTCGACCTCTTCCCTTATTTCCCTTTTCAGTATTGCTAGGTAGGAGTTCAACATCATGTTGCAAATAATTTTCTTGTCTTTCTGGAACAGAATTAGAACCTCCTTCTGATATTCTTATACTTTCATTTACTTCTCTTGTTGCAGTAACAATTGAAGCCTTTCTAGCTCGTTTTGATTTTTTACTTCCTTGATTAGATGACTGTATTAAACATATATATGTATGTGTGTGTGTGTGTGTGTGTGTGTGTGAGTTGAGAACTTACTTCACCAGGATATGTCATCTTATGGCCACTTATATGAACATCAGCATCCACAAAACTCAACTTTCATCATTTATATCTACAAATAAAGGAAGACAAACTGGAATTAGATATACTAGCATCTACGTAATGTCACATAAATTTAAAATTAAACTAATTAATAAAGAATCTTGAAGATATACAATTACCATATTCAATATCAATGCCCTCACAATCATGTCTTACATAACCTTCATCTTCAACAATAATATCAAGTTGTAATACATCTAATGTGGTTGGAGTATAAGCTTCTTCATCAAAATTTTCTAATTCATGAAATCCTCAAGGAGGTTCCTTTAATACAATATACCAATTAGATGTATCGCTTTCTCTAGAATAAAAAACTTGTTTTGCTTGTGATGCTAAAATAAATGGATCTCTTTCAAATTGATGTTGTCCTCTATGAAGATTTACCAACGTAAATCCTTCTTCAATTTTGACTCCACTATCTATATTTGCCCAATCACAATAAAACACTGGAACTTTAAAACTATGATAGTCTAGTAAAATTATGTCTCTTATCACCCCATAATAAGAAATTTTACCAACTACATGACTTGTATCCTTCACACTAGATCGACAAATAGTTTGTGCTTCAATAGAAACACCACTATTTTGTGTTCTTCTACTAACATCGGTTGTATGAAATCGATGCCCATTGATAATATAACCAGAATATGACATCACATCACATCTAGGTCGACGTGAAAGCCACCTCAATGTACTTGACATGTTACAGCTGTCTTGTTTGCCTTTTTCAGCAAACCAAGATGTAAAAGTCTCTATATGTCTCATTTGCAATAAAGTTTCATTCCTGGCAACACGACTATCTGAATTCTTAATCTCCTCCTTATGCATCCTAAATGAAAATAAAAAAAAAAATTAGATAAGTTTATGGGTAAATATTGATCATTATTAAGTATATTAACTAACTCTATTACGTTATATATGGTTCAACTGCATCGCTGTTAAACAACACATATCGATGAGCGACCTCAAGCATTTCTTGACTCAAAGTTTTTGACTTTCCTTTCGAAATTGTACGTTCATCAATAATTGTTTCATTCTCGAAATCCTCATTTCGAGTATGTCGAACACCAACTTCAGCAGCTTGTTTCATATAACCACTACAAAAATGCGTACATTCATCAGCTAAATAACGCTCTGCTATACAACCCTCGGGTCTTGAACGATTTCTAACATATCCCTTAAGTGTCTTCATAAACCTAAATTCAAAACATAATATGTATGATATACATAAACAATTAGGAGAAGAAATGTTGAATAAATACATACAAAAGTGTAAAAGTAAGTTACCTCTCAAATGGGTACATCCAACGATATTGTACAGGTCCACCAATACGGACTTCACGCCCAAGGTGGATGGTTAAATGAATCATTATATCAAAAAAAGATGGGGGAAAATACCTTTCTAGCATACACAAAGTCACCGCAACATCCTCCTCAAGCTTTTCTAATTTATTTTTATCGACGACTCATTGACATATTTCATTGAAAAATGCACATAGTCGAAAAATCGCATTTCTTGGTCCTGGAGGTAGAAGTCCTCTTAATGCAACTGATAACAACTGTTGTATGAACACATGACAATCATGAGACTTCAAATTTAAAATCTTATTATCTACTAATGAGATGCACTTTGAAATGTTGGAGCTATAGCCATCAGGTAATCTTAATTCAAACAACCTCTTACAAAATAACTCTTTCTCCTTTTTGGATAGCATGTAAGATGCTGTGGGTAGGTAATATGTATTTCCTTTCAATTCTGGATGAAGATCCTTTCTAATACCCATATTGAGCAAATCCTTACGAGAATTAAGTCCATCTTTTGATTTTTCCTTCACATTCAAAATAGTGCCAAGAATGCTCTCGCAAACATTCTTCTCAACGTGCATTACATCCAAATTATGACGCAAAAGTAGTGTCTGTAAAATAATACTATTAAATTAGAAAAACTTTAAGAAAAAAATAGATAATATAAAATAGCTTGAAATGGCTAACCTCCCAATATGGTAGCTCAAAGAATATTGATTTTTTTCCATGGCCAATCAGAATCTGATTTTTTCTTCTTTCTTTTTTTACCTATTTTCCCTCAATTATTGTCAACATTTTTTATTGTCTGCATAACTTCTCGACCAGTTAATATTTTGGGACTAGGCATATGTTCCTTATTCCCATCAAACCAAGCTTCTTTTGATCGATAAGGATGATTATATGCAAGAAATCTTCTATGACCCATGTACGCAAACTTTCGACTAAATTTCAACCATTTTGCACATGTGGATAAACCACATACTAGACAAGCTGCTTCGCCTTTTGTAGGATATCCTGATAAGTTTCCATAAGCCGGAAAATCATTAATTGTCCACATCAATACAGCCTTCAAATTGAATTTAGACTTTGTAAATCCATCATATACTTCAACACCAATATTCCACATCACCTTTAAGTCTTCAATGAGTGGTTGTAAGTACACATCTATATCATTCCCTGGTTGTTTTGGACCTGGGATTAACAAAGTCAACAACAAATTTTCCTTGGACATGCATATCCAAGGAGGGAGATTATATATAACTAGTATCACCGGCCAACAACTATACCTAGAACTTAGGTCACCAAATGGATTAAATCCGTCAGATGAAAGTCCAAGCCTAAGATTTCGTGGTTCTGATGCAAAACAAGGCCACTTTTGATCAATTCTCTCCCAAGCTAATGAATCAACTGGATGACGCATTTTTCCATCTTGACTTTTGTGATTTAAGTGCCATATTAGTTGTTCTGCCTTATCAAGTGACCTAAACATTCTTCTAAATCGTGGTATAATTGGAAAATATCTCAAAACCTTTGCAGGTATCCCCTTTTGAATTTTTTTGGTTCGTTCATTATATTTCCATCGTGAAGATGCACATTTTGGACATGTCTCCAAATTCTCTAGATCATTCCTAAACAAACAACAATCATTAACGCATGCATGTATCTTCTCGTACCCAAGATCAAAAGTGTTCAATAACTTTTTCGTTGAATTACAAGAATTAGGAAGGGTGTTCCCATCTGGTAGAATATCTCTAATAATATCAAGAAGTTCATTGAAACCGTTTTCAGATACCATGTGTAGCCTTAAGCTTGTATAAGACAACGATGGCAGAAATCCTTGTGTACTTTGTGCAACCAGGGTATAGAGGAATTTCAACGCCCTCATATAAATTTGAAAAGTCCCTCTCTCTATTTTTATCATCGGGTTCCACAATATTTTCATCCTCAAAAAATGCATCCCTATACATCTTATAAGTCTCTAGATTTTCTCTATCTTGATGAGGTAATGAAGCTGCATTCAATTTTTCCCCATGAAACACCCATGTAGTATAAGTAGGATCCATCCCATTAATGATCAAATGCCCATACATTGTATCAAAATGTTGGTGGAATAAGTTTTTACAACATTTACAGGGGCATAAGACATTTTCTGGATTTCCCGCATTGGCTTGCACTATATTTGCAAACTTTCTTGCACCATATTGATATGCCTCTGAAACTCTAAAAAAATACTAAATATAAATCCTCTAAATGCATTTATTGGCTCATTTTAAAAACTTCTAAAACTAAGGAGATAAAATAACCTTGATAGGTGAACCCAATCTTTGTCCATGATAATATATCAACACTATCAAGATATAACCTGTTATAAATATAGTAAAAAGACTAGGAAAAAAATGATTATATTTAAACAACAATGAAATCTAAGTTTACAAAGCACATGTAATATGGATTAATCGCTAATCCTGTACTGCCAATAGCAGTATAATAACAACGGAAAATATTTAAATCAAGTAAAAGAACTCAAAAATTAGTGGTTCACCGCCAATACAAGAGCTATGTACACTTGCAGCAATAGAGTTTCACATAGTTGAAGCAAAAACAAAAATAATGAAATCAATTAATAATATAAAATAAAGAAAATCTTGCATTTCTTTGGTTAATAAACACTATGCAAGCAAGCCTAATTGATCTGCCCGATTTGTAGGCCAACTTGATTTGATGGAATGGTTCTACAAGTTAACATATGAATTTTGACAACAGTAATTTCATCTACGTGTCCATTCACAATTTGGTCAATAATTTTCAAGTAATAGATGTGAAGTGTAGCCCACCTTTTTCTTCAAATAAAAAAATGAATCTGTCAACATCATTTTGCAGAGATTGCTTTATGGGATGTGTGCAATTCGTATAAACAAGAATTACCGAACACTGTGTCATTTAGCTCATTCATGCTTACTATATCTAGTTATTTCGGGTTCTTCTAGCAGCTTTAACAAGTTTAACACACAAATATAAGAATCCACAGAGTATTAACATAGCTAGACTATAAAACTTCAAAGAAGTTGTAAAAATATTGTCCCACCAGCCCAAGCTACATCATAATGAACATAGAGCTTCCTGTGAAACAGCAATTTAGCATTTCTAACCAGGGTTACTAACCCCACATGGAGGGAGGGGGGCCCACGAATATTTCATTATGTGTGGGCCCCTCTACCATGTGAGGGTTAGTCAACCTGTTTGTACAACTTTGTTTTTACATATAGCATGACTGATTTCAAATATTGATTACTTCAAAAAAACTGAAAGCAACAATGAAATCCATAGAAGAATTAGCTAGCACCCAGGGTAAATGTTTCCAATATGAGTGTACTCATACATGGACAGGAAGAAAAAAGAGAGAACAGAGTGAACTGGTAACGGTACAAACTATGCCGTAAACTAAGATCAAGACAATGAATTAAAAGAAATGACAGGAAACTGACTCTATTCTAAAAGATAGTTATTTAGTCACAGAATCTGTGAACTGTTGATTATCAGACAAATTCATCACTCAAGAGTTGGTGAACAGCAGAAAAAGAATGTATATAAAATACCCGAAGAAAAACAACATCCCTATTAGATTAGACCAATGACTTCTGATCCAAATGACAAATATTCACATAAACTTCCATCCGTGATCATCTAAAGGATTAGAAACCACTTTTAGAAAACACCAAAATAGAGCAACAAGAGTGTCTTCTTAATGGTCCTTGTCCAACTTCAACGGTCAAAGCAAAGGATTTCACATAGAAAGGCCAACAATGTAAATCCAGCTTTTTGCAGACATTCTCATTTCTACCAAACTCTACATGACTTGCCATGCGATAAATTCTAAAGGGATTGAGATGCGATACCGTAACAAGTTTCTCTTAATAGACAGGCCACTTACTAAGTAATAACGGATATGTGGTCATCCACCAATACTTTAATCAATACTTTATCTCACAGGAGCCTTTGAATCCCCCTTAGTATTTTTTCTCCAGAAATTTAAGCTCCTATATCTATAAGCCTTACATGAGCCAAGGAATGTCACCACAAATAACCCTTTGAGCCAATCTCTTAACCACTTCAATTTTACCAATGCTAGTTCTAGTTTTGGTTCATGAGCACCAGCAAGGGCCTAATTGGTCCGGTGGGTAAATGTCAGGATTCATAATGGGAACGAATTTTACTTTTCATTATCCATATCTTAAAACTACGAAAGCTCTATGAAAACTTAAAAATGCAGCACCAGCAAAGAAAAAGACTATAGCAGGGAAAGCAACCCCAGCAAAAGGTTGAAGTCAGAGAGTGAATTCGAGCAGTCAAGAATATCCCCTCATTCAAAAATTGAAGAAGGCAGTAGTTTGACCAACAGTCCAAGGAAGTGATTTCAAAATCCTTTGACCCCATTGAATTGAACTGAATGTACTCATAATTAATAAAAATACTACCACTATGAGCGCCTCCTAGCCAAGTTATTCTATTTTCAAATGATCTTCCATCTCATTTTAGAAAGAATGTGCATTATGTTCAATTATAACTATCATGCAGACAGTCTATTGTGAAATCATCCATTTGAGAACACTCAAACTAACTGATAGCACGAAAAAAAAAGAAAAAAAAAATTCCACAAAACTAACAATCAAAATCCATAATTATCCAAATTAAACCAAGTCTCATTTCCTCCCGGTAAAAGTAGAAATAATAATTCATACAGTACCTGGCATTTTCAACAACAAAACAAAACTAAAAACATGGGATTTTAACACTTCAATAATCAGAAGAAACTGGAAGAACGAAAGAATGGAGAACTAACCTCAAACCAACCCTTATTCTGCCCTTAATCGCCTATCTGCTCTCGCACGCTGTGGAACTGATTGGAGAAGAAATCAAGAAATCCTTAATCGCCTATCTGCTCTCGCACGCTGTGGAACTGATTGAAGAAGAAATCAAGAAATCAGGAAGAAGACAGAGAAGAAGAATGGACGAAGAAGACGAATGGAAGAAGAAGAAGAGAATTCCCAACCTCAATCACCACTTGCCTCTCTACTCTCACCGCTGAAGACCTTCGTGTGGAGTTATGGACTGAAGGTACTCTCGCCGCTGAAGACCTTCGTGTAGTGAGATAGGCTGAAGGTACTTTCGCCGTCGTGTAGTGAGATGGGTTGAAGGTACTTTCGCCGCTGAAGAGCTGTAGTTATGGGCTGAAGGTTGAAAGGAAGGCGCGCCCTAATTTTTGCCATCCAGCTGCGTCGCGCGCGATTTTCGTGTTATTTTTATTGTTTTACGGCGTGCATACTGCACGCCGTGTTCCTTATACTATTACACGGCGTGCTATCTGCACGCCGTTTAAAGCATTTATTTTGAAATTTTAAGCGTTTTACTTTTGCACGCCGTAAATCACCTATTTTTACAGCGTGCCAATTTTGGCACGCCGTAAATAATATAATTTTAAGGCATGCCAAATTTGCACGCCGTAAATAATATAATTTTAAGGCATGCCAAATTTGTAGTGATACACAATCTAATTTGAATACAAAAACTTTCAACCATCGCATATAATGGCAAAGCTGGAATTCAATCGAGCAACTATCACAAGTACAGTATCTGAGATAAATACATAGCCAGTCGTCCCCACCACGGAATGCCAAAATTTTTTATTCGGGTAAGCGGTTAAGTGCGACGACACTCACAGCCGCTAAAGGTAGAGATCGATGATCAGAGGGTCATCATCTGTTCGGTTGTTGTAGCACCGCTCAGCAAAATCGGCGACTGTAGGTTCACGGCGAAGAGTAGGAATGGAGGGTGTCATCGATGGGGAAGGGGATGGTGGTGGTTCAGTGGTGGTGGTTGAAGCAGTTGGAGGGAGTGGAGGAAAAACAATACGTATTTTTCATTTTTTTTCCCTCATGCAATATTTTTCAATTAGGGTTTAAAATCTAGGTACACTGTGCAATTTTCCCTTAAATAAATGTAAAGTTAAAAAGATTCACAATACCCATTTTACCCATTCTGAATTTTAAAATTTAATATTTTTCATAAGGGTGGACGTGGTTCGGTTTGCTTCTGGTTCCAGAAGAACCAAATCAAACCATAAACCGTTGATTTTTTACTAAATGAACCAATTGGTTTTTTTAAAGATATGGAACCAAATCGGAACCAAACCGCTCGGTTCTGGTTTGGTCTGGTTTGGTTCTGGGACCATTACTTGAATTTTTAAATAATAAAGACAAATTAAAATCCGTTTATATTCTCTTCTTTATTTGAATCCATCCACATCAATACTAAATAGAAAATTAAATTTTTAGTTAACAAAATAAAAATTTAGAAAAAGTAATATGTCATTCCAAGTCAAAGAAGAAAAAACTCACCTAAAAAAAGCTCGTCGACCTGTTAAAACTTAGAAAATTGAATATAAAAGCAGTTTAGACTCATAGTTACAGATTATAATGAAGTTCTGAGTCCCATTCCACCGTAGTGCCGTGTGAGTTAGGGATGGATTTGCAACTTGAGTTTGAGTTAACTCTTGAGAATTGACGAATTGAGCCAAGGTTTATATATACATAAATTTTAAAAAATAAATATATATGTCGTCGATAGTGATTAAGGAGTGCAACGATTACTGTGTTATAGGAGTGCAAATAAAGCCGTGTGAATGCGTGTCTATAAGAAAAAGAAGAAAAATGAATTAGAATTAGAATTTAGATTTATGATTTAAAATATTTGTCTAATAGGAAATATATATATATATATATATATATATATATATATATAAATTGAGTTTGGTTCTTGGTTCTGATTCTGAAAAGAGAACCGGAACCAGAGCCGAAACCAAATGGTTCTTGATTATAAGAAACAAACCATTATTTTTTTTTTATGTAGAACCGAACCAAACCGCTTGGTTCTGATTTGGTTTGATTTTGATTTGATCTAGTCTAGTCCGGTTATTTTGTCCACCCATAGTTTTTCATCTCATTTCCATTTCCCTCTCTACCCCCTCTACCTCTCCATGTCCATCTTCATTTATTTCTCTTTTATATTTACTAGTATTTCACCACGTGCTTCGCACGTCTTATGTATGCGAAAAAAGAACTTATAATTTGTATCTCCTATGTAATGAAGTATAAAATGAAAATTATTGAAATCATCATATTATACAAAAATAATTATAACTCATTGAATATAAAATATAAAAAATAATACGTCATTATTTATTATATATAGTATTAAACTCTTATGAAGGATATTAATACTAAATCGTGTTAGGTAAATTCTTTTTAAACTCTTATGATTCTGTCAAATTAATTATTATTACTAATTTTAATTTTCATAGTGAAAATAACTATTCATGTGAAAATTATTCAATTACTTATTTATTATTAACTTACGAGTAAATTTTGTAATAGTCATTTTCAATTTCTCTCAATTATTAAGTGTACATCGTGACATTTATGTAGCAAAACGAAAATTCGAGAAGACGTTGAAAATGTGTTTGAACCATAGAAATATTTTCATGTTTTTGTCAGATTTGATCAAGTGAAATTTCTTTTTCATTTGATAATGATTTAAATCAAATTTTAATTAGATTTAGAAGTTGATGAATTTGTGTGGTTAAAATTTTGTAGATTCCATAAAATATTTGGTTGAAATAAATTGTTAACTTTGACTTAAATTAAAATCAACACCCAATCAGGGTTTAATTACGTTCATCATATAAGTGAAGATTGAATACTTATTTATCTATAAATATATTTTAATAACTTACCTCTTGTTGCGCTTGATTAAAAAAAAAATCTTGAAAATGACCACCCTCATATTAACATCCAAATAAATAATTCTATATTTTTTAATTTTGATTATTCAAAATGTTATTGGTTTTAAAATGTATTTATATTGACATAAATCTTAATTTACTAATTATTCATCATGTTGATTATTTTAACCATCTCCATATTATTTCTATTGTGAATTATCTTAATTCTGCTATAATATTATTGGAATCTTGTATTGTATATATAAAAAAAATTACGTCTATGTTTGATTTACGTTGTAAACTTGTAATGATTCAGTTTTAGAATTGTATAAACATATGTATTGAATTACAATGTGACAATATTGAAAATGGTTATCAATAAACATATTTTATAAATTATATGCATTAATATAAGGACCTTATATTGGAAATTGAATTTATTGTTTAATTAAATCAAAATCATTTGAAAAGTCATTCAACATTTATTTATGTGGAAATATAATTTGTTTTTTAATTAAGGGTATTGTAGACGTAAGAGAAATGAAAGTAAGGACATAATTGACAATTAAAAGATTCTTAAACATCTATGCTTTTATATATTAGTGATTGATGGTTGCTAGTGCTCTGGATTTTCTCTTTTTGAAGTAGACTTTGAAATTGAAAAATTTCAGTTTAATACTGCTATGCTATGTTGGTAAGGATTTACTCTCTAAAGATTTAATTTTTTGGACAAGTGAATTGACCCAACTTGAGGTCTATTTTCAGAAATTCGAAAACTGCTAGGGATCAATTTTTCGACCTCGTCGATTTTGTCTGACCCCTCATCTGTTGGGGGGTCTATTAACCCCTTGTCTGTTAATGGTCTATTAACAGACTCCTCGTGTATTAGGGATTTGTTAACAGACTTAACAGACGTCTGGTAATAGACCCTCAAACCATCTGTAACATACCCCCTTCTGTTAGGGTTTGTTAAGGGACTGTAAACGAATTTCTCGTATGCTAGGGGTATGTTAACAGACCCCATCTGTTAGTAGTTTGTGGAGTCTGTTAATAGATTATAATCCTCCCTTAATTTGAAATTCAAATTTGAGGTATTTTTGTCTTTTGAAATTTGTAAATGAACGACATTTTTGTCTTTTGATATAACAAAGGTTATTCTAGTAAATAAAGAGTAAGTTAGACTAATGTATTGAATAACATGTTTGACGTGTGCATTGTGAAAATTCTTCTTTTCATTGCACATTTCTCCTCTCATCTGTTCGATGTCTTCGACTTCTTTTGCGATGAGAGTTTTGGTTCAAAAACCTCCGATGAAGGAAAAGGTAGGACTACCAACATCTCCTCGTCCTCTATGGTTGTGCCTTCATGTTGAAGTCCATCACATTCAAGATTTCTACTCGGTACAACCTTAAGATGAATCAGTACTGCCAATATTTTTTTGGTTTTTTCTATGAATTGCAGCATCTTTTCAATGCTCCGTGTGAGGATGTCCCACGATCTTTCTAGTCCAGGTAAGCGTTGTATCTCTGATTTCAGTTCTTCCATTTCCTTCTCTGTTTATTCCACCATGCTTTTTACCTCTTCCAGGCCATCAGGATTAATGTGTTTTGATACCAATTTGATAGGAATAAACATATAAATTTAGATGTAGGATCTTTACCTTGATTCTAAATCAAGAACACCAAGAAGAATTCTCCAAGAATGCCAAAAACAATGAATTCGATTATCGACCGAAATGTAGGCTCACAACCATATCATTGGGAAACCAAAATCATGCACTCTCTATCAAACCAAGAAGAAAAACTTTCTTATTGTATAATGAAGAAAAACTCAAGTTCTATTTTTAAGAGAGAAAACTAGAAAAATTTCTAGAGAAATGCATCACCTCTTCGAAAAAACTAGTTGCACCATCTTTATAAAACTTGACCCTTTTAGTAAAAATACCCCAAGTCCAAAATAACTTGTAAAAAACAGTTGACAAATTTATGCAACTACTAAAAAAATAGTTCTCAATTGGTTTTAACGGTCGTAAGTTTTTTTTTTTTGCCCCCGATTACTTTAAGTAATCTTCGAAATGTCACACAAGTTTATGTTAAACAAGATAGCATTTCTAAGAGCTTGTTTGTTTGGTTCTAAGCCAATAATCCCACATTCCTTCACCTTGGCACCGCACGGTTGAAGGCGGAAGTAGTGTCCAAGAAAGTGAACTCGGTGGAGTGAAGCCGTGAAAACAAGAAAGGATTTCTAGTTTTCTCTCATTCTTGGAGAATTCTTCTTGGTGTTCTTGATTTACAATCAAGGTAAAGATCCTACTGTGGTATCAGAGCGAGTAGGAGGAATTACCAAGTGAATCATAATTGCCAAGGAGTGATCGAACGAAAAAAAAAAGGCGGTGACCGAAGCTGGTGGAAGGAAGTGCACTGTCCAAGAAGCTGATACCGTAAGAAATTGGGAAGTGAGAGAAGGCGGTGAAGCCAGGCGGTGGTACAAACCGTGAAGTAGTGTACTGACTGTGTGTGAAGGCTGGAAGAAAAGTGAAGCCGACCGAGAGGTGAAGACAAAGCGGGGTTCACTGACATTTTTCAAAAATCCGATCTCCGGCCGATCAATCGGAGATCCAAGATCACTGGAAGAACCGCGGGGTCAAGGGGAAGACTCGACTGGAAGCTGGAAGCTGGGAGGCATCCGGCGGCTGGACGGTGTCGATTTGGCCGGAAATAAGAAAGACAGCCGGACAAAAAAATTGAAATTCCCGCCGGTAGGGAGCTCCAATCAACGAACGGTTTGCGCCATTGGACTCCTGACGGAGAGGAGAATCTTCTAGTGTGTCAGGAAAAAATTCCGAAGGCAGTGGCGGTTTCTGGCGACGACAGTGTTTTCAGGCGAGGCTCCGGCGACAATTTTTGACATATTGTTCTAAAGGACCTGCAGAGTCAATATTCGAAGTCCGTTTCACCAAATTCAATTTGGATATTGTTTGAGGTTTGCAAATGGTTTTTTGCGTGATTCTTTAGTTTGATTTTTTGAGATTGAACTGTGCATTGAAGGCTCCTATTGTAGTTGTACGAACATTTAGGATAATTTATGAGCTCGGGGTTTTGTGAACAAACCGGGGAAGGGCTAGAAGATGGGGATTCCTTGAGGTTCGGGTTTGACAAGATTATGTTTTAATCTCGGTTGTATTGAATTTGACAAGATTAGGTATTAATCTTGGGTTTGATAGGAGGTCTTCTTGCTGATTTGACGTGAGAATAATATTCACAAGGATATTTTTACAAGATTAGGGGTTAATCTTGGGGGTATGCAAGGTTACAAGATTGGGTGTTAATCTTGGGTATTAAATTTTGCATTGTATACCGGTTTTGTTGCTGTGGTTATTTTTACTTGCTAGAATTTGCAAGGGGAGTGATAAGTATCATTCGGTGAGCAACGATGTTTTTGAACAATGGTTTCAAGAATGGGATCTAGGGTCGAGCTGGAGAAGTTCAGCGGTAAAGGGGATTTCTCCCTTTGGAAGAAGAAAATGAAAGCAGTATTGGTGCAACAAAGGGTTGCAAAGACATTGGAGAAAGAATCTGAATGGCCGGAGGCATTATTAGCCAAAGATGATGAAGTAGCTGAAATTCAAGAAGTGGCATACAGCACTCTGATTCTTCATCTCTCAGATAACGTTCTGAGGCAGGTAAACGATTCTAAAACTGCTTTAGATGAAATTTATACTGCTAAAACTGTTCATAATAAGAATTTTCTCTTAGAAAGAATTTTTGGTTTCAAAATGGACCCCTCCAAAGATCTTGAAACAAATTTAAATGCATTTTCTGAAATAACTTTAGATTTAACGAACAGTGGACAGAAAATTGAAGATGATCAATTAGCTATAATTTTGGTAAATTCTCTTCCAGAATCTTTCAAAGAACTTAAAAATGTGATTAAATATGGAAGGGATATCATCACTCTTGCAAATGTCATTGCTTCAATTAGGTCTAAAGCATTAGAAATCAATTTGGAGGAGAAAGCTGTCCATACTGAAACGACTTATTTTGTTAAAAGTAAATTTGGTAAGAAATAGTCAAATGCTATGAACTTTAACAAGAATAAAGGTAAGAGTAAGGAATAGTGGAAGGGCAAGGTTAGTGGTAGAGATGGAGATAAGTGCTTTCATTGTGGTAAAACGGGACACTTTAAGAAAGATTGCTACGAGTGGCTAAGGAAGAAAGAGGGGCTGCGGGATGTAGCTGAAAGTAATACTGCTTTTGGGGCTTTTGGAAATGATGATGATCAATTGAGAGTGTTAAATGTGACATTAGGTGAGCGGAATCAAGCGTGGATACTTGACTCGGAGTGTTCCTATCATATGACCTCCCATAAGGCTTGGTTTAAGACTTATAGAGAGATAGATGGGGAGAATGTGTATTTAGGGAATGGTGAGTTTTGTACTGTGATGGGAATAGGTGAAGTTGTGGTCAAGGTGTATAATGGGGTGGTTAGAGTTCTAACTGGGGTGAGGCATATACCTGCTTTATCCAAAAATCTTATTTCTTTGAGTACATTGCATATGTCTGGATTTCATTATGAAACAAAGAATGATAATATGTTAGTATGTAAAGGCAATGACATTGCGATTAAAGGAATATTGAGAAATAGACTTTATTATATGCTTGGCACAACGGTAATTCAAGATCATTCATGCTCACACATAATTCAAAAAGATAACACTCAATTGAGGGACAAAACGATAACCCATGAAGGAAATAAATTTCCTCGTATTTCTGTTACTACTAACAATGTTGCAGGTTTAGCTCCAAATTCACTTAAAAGTGAGTTTTTGGAGGGTAAGGAGTTTGGAATAAACTCTAGTGACCAAGGAACAAGTGGTCAAAGATGTGAAGTTCAAAATCAACTACAAAATAGAGATTTTGAATCAGTTGTTGAGGAAGTTCAACAAGAAAATGATGAAGAAGTTGTTGAAAATGATGGAGTTCAACAAGAAGCTACTCAAGAAAGCTTGTATGACTATCTATTAGTCATGGATGGTGAAAGGAGGCAGGTAAACTCTAATCCTAGTTTTTATTCCATTAGTCTAAAAAAGTGTTCTCTTTTGACAGGTATTAAGGAATTTACAAGTTGTGGAGAAGCTAGAAAGATTCAAAGTGCAATGCAAGAGATGTTTTCTCCTGAACCATCAAATCAAAAGGCTTGGAAGGATGAAAGCTTCCAAGAGGACTTTCGGAATAGGTGAAGGTAAAGATCCTACATTAGAATTACTATTAGAACTAGAAAATTAAAAAAAAAAAAAAAAAACCGTGTTTGATCGGCTAGAAACTCTCCACAATTTCCTTACTCGCTAAAAGGTAAAAACATAATGAAGTGATCCTAAGAGTATCTCCAATGAGACAATGTCTACTATGTATATTTGACAAAGACATTAACATTAAAATTTAAAAACCTCTCCAACGCAATAATGTTCATTATGCATACATGGCAAATTATTATTAATTTTCAAGAAAAATGAAAGAGAGAAATATTTTAATTGAATAAAAATTATTAACTTAAATGTCTAGGTGCTGGACACAATATCTAACATTAATTATTCCACATAAGCAATTCTTGCTATATGTCAAAAAAATAGCTAATTCTTGCTATATGTCAAAAAAATAGCTAGATGTTGTATCTAAATAATGTCTCATTGGAGATGCTCTAAGAAGTGCATTTTATACTTATTTAGATACTACAACTAGGAAATTAAATCGTCGTTTTATAATAAATTCTACTTCATTCATTGCAATTTGTATTTATTTCAGTTCTTAACCCAAATTCAAAATAATGGATGTATCGAGGCAAATCGGGATCAATTGAAGGGCAATTTGGATGCAACATGGAAGTGAATAAAGAAAATCGAGAATCAAGTCAGGGCTAAAGTGCAAGAAATCAGCATTCCAAGGATTCAATTGAATGTATAAAAAAGGGAAGGACTAACTTGCAATACTGTAAAGACGGTCAAAACTATGAAGGAAAAACACTTTGCCCCATGCGATAGCCTAACCAAAACCAAGTGATCATCATCCAAAGGAATTTTGGTGCAATAGATTTTATAATCTCAAAGTCAAGCGATCGCCAGGTTTAAAACCAAGCAATAATCAACAAGCAAATACATGATTTTCAGGCCACGAATACTCGCAATTTAACTCAGCACTGATCACAAAAGTCACTTTGATTTTTTATGCAAACGAAAATACATTCCTGTATTCAAATAAGAATATATACAAGTTAAATCACCAAACTTAAGTGCTTAGAATTTTACTCGCTACATGCATATATACGCATCGCAGAAAGTTCGTAGTTAAATTCTCATATTCCAGTACCAATTTCCTTGCAGGTGGACAGAGAAATGTAGCCCCGTGCATCAGAAGTAGCAGATAATCCAAAACCACCCGACTCTATGGTGGCACGATCTGTAGCTTTCTTGCAGAAGTTGTATGGTGCAGAGTTCATTGCCCTGTACAAGCAGATGAAGTTAATAAAAGACACTGGAGAGTTTACACTTTTCTATTTCTACCTATGAAACAACTAAAATGAGAAAAGAGCGTGCACAGAGAGAGAGAGAGAGAGAGAGAGAGAGAGAGAGAGAGTTAAGTAGGACAAGCCACTGAGCATAAGCAAAGATTTGGCCTGGCTCGCCAAATTGAGAGAAATAAGCAACTTTAGTTTTAAAAAGTACATATATATGGCAAGCTGCACTTTTTTAAGCGAGCCGCTCGCGCTATTTTACACTCCTAGGACAGTTACACAAGTCTCTTCATGCTCTCTCTTGGTTTCTCTGTGTGTGAATATATTCCAATAGATTTTAGCTGCTTAAAAAAAAAAAAAAATCAAATACGAATTCAACAATGTACAATGGTTTACCTTTCCTTTCGTTTCTCAAGAAAGCGAGCGAGGGATGCTTTGCGTGCCTGTGGAGCAGCTGCACAAAAATACATCTTTTACAAACATTGTATAGCTGGTGATTATGAAGATAATCCATGGTATTGAGATGAGTCACAATTAACTGAAGCAGAAAGCATAATGTTTAAAAATTGAAAAATTATGCACATGTAACATCAGAGCATAACATACCAGATGATATAATTGCTGTTGCAGCTATAGATCCTACAGATGTTACAATTCTTGGAGGCTCCACTTTGCTAACAAGATTGGTTGAGAAGCCAAGGGAATTAGATAGGTTGACGTCGTCTTTGTTATCAGGAAGTGTACTGCCAGACTGATCAATGGGATGAGAGGAAACAGATATAGGACTTGAGAGAGCAGAGCCAGGTGGCACATTCAAGCTTTGGTTCACCAATGCTTCATCAGCTGCTGCAAGTTTGGAGGTAGGTGGATCAATGCATAGTCTTGGTTGAGCCATGTTAGATGAGGCACACCCATTTCCAGCCAAAAGTATAATTGCCTGAGCCTGGAAAAAACCCCAGTAAAAGGGTAAAGAAGTTTAATAAACTTCCACTTGTCATTTTAAAAAATTACAAAGGCAACACACAAAGCACCTTCTCCGGGGAGATGTCATCAAAGACATTCACTTTTCCGGCATAAAAGATTGTCAACTGACAAGGAGCAGCAGAAGCCTTAGCATCAAACCTACAACCAAAAATGCATTGAAATTAAATTTTTGATTTGATGTGAACTAATCCTCTTTCTTTATCTCTTTCTTTAACTTAACCGTATACTCGTCATACAAACATAATACCTTGATCCTATCAAAATGAATAGGCAGAGAACATTACTACCACAATTACAAATATAACTATTTGTCTGGTGACAGTCATGTAGTTATAGATTTATATAAACAGGCAATATCAAAAAAGGTTACAGCATACCATTGTTTGCCTGTCCCAACTGCAGAAACAGTGGAAGGAAGAAATATGAGAGGAATCCCGCCAAGAACTCGTTGCTTCATGGTAGCATCCCCAAAGTTCTGACCAGAACCCATAAAAATGATTATTGAGAAAAGGATTGGTAATGAAAGGATGAACTGAGTTCTGCTGCACATTATATTTATGTTCTTCTGAGATTATTACCATTCAGGAGGAGATTTCAAAAACCACAGGTTATATACAACATTATCATGTCTATTTGCATTAAATGCATGAATTGCTTTTAACAACTGAAAACACAATAGGATTGAAATTATCCACATTCATCAGGACCTTTTCAATAGTCAAGCAACAAAACATGATTAAATAAAGAGGAAACAGTTTCACCAACACAATCTGATTTCAGGCCTTACACCTGAACTTCACTGCAATGTCACTCGTACATGGAAAAAAATTAAACCTGGATATTGCCTGATTGTCGTTTCTGGCTGGCATCAAATATGTCTGCAGCCGATTTTGTAATGTCTCCAGGAGATGCAAGAGGATCTGACTTGAATTTTGAGCGTGTTTGGCATTGTTCAGATTTAGAGGATGCAAAATCTGGGAGGACGGACTCCTTGTTCGATAACAGACATGGACCCCCTGAATTCTTGGTGCATCCTTTGAACATGAATGATATGCAAGAAACATTGAATCAAACATGGAGGAAAGCTTGTAACAAGAACATGAGTTAATATAATTCTGCAATTTTTCCTATATACAGCTAAAGAGTTTTAGATAAGATATAAGAGCTGTCCAAGTCAGTTTGCAAAGAAGACAGTGATACCTATGTGCGCTTTCAACCCTTTGAAATAAAGAAATGAAACAATCTGATTCATTCAGAGTGAACTAATTGACAAATTTTATAAAGCAAAATTATTTTCCTTGCGACTGTTATGCTTAAGGATACAAATTTTACCCCATAAATCATTCCCCCCAAAACTCAAAAGTTAGATGCATATTCTTCTGCTGCTTACAAACAGGTAATCAAAGCTATGGCTCCTAATTGGCTGCTATTGTATGAAAGATTTATAATTTAGATGTAACCCGCCTTTTGTTTTTCATATGAACAAAATAATAAGTAGTCTCTTTGTATAAAACTACTATGTAACTGAAATTGGTGGAACAAGCCAACTGTAGATCATTGACTATCTTCACCAAAGGTATTTATACACACTTAATTAAGTTGATTCAACATACCCACATGCCAATTTTCCCTCCTACATGCCAATTCTAGAATGAAGCTTCTTAATTTTGAAAAATAATCTATCTCTAGAGATATTTCTTGATATTTTACGCATTAAGAAGCACATTCCAAATCCAAAAAATAGCATGAAAACCGGAAATAGAAAGGGACCAAACAAAATATCCTCAAAATAGTTGAGGGAATGAAATTCAAACACAACCCATCAACCAAACTCAGCCTTTGTTTGTTTTTCTATAAAATTTTCACTTTTTTCTACGGTATTCAATTTCAGCCACCTAAGTCTCCACGATATTTTACTTTTCAACCAAATTTTAACCACTCATTCTCCAAAAAATCACTATTCATTTCAAAAAAACTATTTTTATACAATATCAAACACACACTTAATATCAAAATTTAAATACAAAAATGCCATCAGTTGAAACTCAAAATATATGTGCGCGGCGCGTGTCAGAATTAAAGAGAAAGATGAATCACCAGAATCTTTGCAATCTTGTAAAATTTTGGCTTTAAGTACACCAACGGAATCCTTTAAGCTCAGTCCCATGCAGTTTCTCTCCATCGCACCTCAGAATTTAAGAACGGCTAAAGCAAAATTCAAGAAGAAATAGGGAAAAAAAAATCCCAAACAGATCTCTGCTCTCTTAAAAAACTCAGATTTCAAAAAAAAAAAAAACGGAGTTATTATGTAAATATAATCTTCAAAGAATCATAGAGGGTAAAATGTTTCACCAAAAATACTTCCAATTGCAGCAAACGGAGGGAGTGGGGTGGAGTCGTATGTGTTGCGAATCATGTGTACGCAACGCAAGTGGTAATCAAGTGAATATATGGTAATAATAGCATTCGAGACCAAACATAAATGGAAATGAGTTCGTGGTTCAGGTTTTTTTTTGATAACATTGTTTGATTTATAAATTAATTTATTTATGATTTAAGGTAAAAAAGTAGTAATTGAAAATAAAAGAGATAAAATGTGTATGATTAAAAAATAATTTGAAAAATTATATAATTTACAAACATATTTATAAATCAAAAAACACAAGTTACCAAACGGTGAAGGGCAAATTACGCCCATTCGTACTTCCATTTTTAAAATTGGTAAAATCAGTTATTTGGAAATTATTTACACAAAGTCAGATGTCTCTCAATCGTTTCATCCAAATCAATCCAACTTACAATTGAAAATCTCACCATCACCATCACCCTCAGACCATCTCAGTTAGCCACAATTCAGGTGACAATCGTCGACAAGCACAGCGGCACAGTGTGAATGCCAACAACATCGCGACGCCGACAACGCTCCGACATTGACGACTTAACCACTTTTGGCTCTGCACATCTCGACATCTTCATTATCGAGAATTGTATTCAAAGGCAAAAGAATCTTCCACAGAATTTCAAGAGGCTTTTGCTGGTTGATTGTGGCTTCTAGAAGACTGGTCAAAATTGAAGAGTGGCAGGTTGATGGCGCTTTGAAGAGCGCTTGGGTATGTGGTGATAGGTTTTAGGTGGTTATTGGTGGTGATGATTTTTAGGTGGTGGTTTTAGGTAGTGATCGACGGTGATGGTGGTGGTAATTAGGTTTTAGGTTGGTATTTGTGGTGATGGTTTTATGTGGTGATAAATTACAATTGTAACTAATTACAATTTATAATTAATTACAAAATTAAAATAAAATTACAATTGTATTTTCGATGGTGCTCCGACGACGAAAGTTGTAGCGACGACTGATTACAATTACACTAATATAATTACTTACGAATTACGTATTACACTAATTCTTTACTAATTCATAAGTTACAATTGCAATTAATTACAAAATTGAAATAAGTTACAATTGTATTTTCGACGGTGGTTGTGGCGGTAACTGATTACAAATTAAGTGGTGATGGTGATGGTGATTAATTGTAATTGTAGTTAAATTTACAATTGTAACTAATTACAAATTAAAATAAAGTTACAATTGTAATTAATTACAGAATCTAGTTCAGAATTTAAAAAAAAAAAACATGATTTTGAAAATTACTTTGATACTTATGTAATTAGTTACAAAACGTCTTATTACAAAAAAAATTCAATCCTAAATGTTTGTAATTGTGTCCTTAACCCAACTTTAAAATTCGACATGGGTATAGATCAGGTGTAAGTTTTACTACAATACACATACCAGATCCGCATACCCATTAATTTTCTTTAAAAAGTATAGAATTTAAAACAAAAGTGGTCGTGTAAAAAAAAAAATAGAATCCAAATATCTATTAATATTGTTAACGCATAAACATTAATATGTTTAAACTATTGAATTGTTAGTGTCTAAAAATATTGTTTAAATTCTCTTGTTTAATTTCAACCTAGAACAGACTTTTTCAAGCTAAATTTAAGTGAAGTCCAATATATAACTAATTCAAGTAAATCCGGAGGACCTCTAACCTTTAACCTATTTTACAGTCCTAAAAAATAATAAAATAATTATTAGTGGGTTTCAAATGGGAATAGAAGCATATCAGTCCCGTTTCGTCATTTTTAAATTAGTATATAGGTAGGGTATGAAGGTTGTAAATCTTTAGTGGATAATGTATGAGTTTGGTAAACTCAATCTATAGACTATACCTGACCAATTGTCTTTCCTACAAATGATAGATGTTTGGTTAGCTCAACAAGTTTATTTACTCATAAAGCGAATTAATTTGCTATACTCATGGACATAGACCTCACTTTAATTGATAGTACAGATATTCATACTTAAAGCAAACTGAAGTTATAAAATAATAAATAGTTTTATCCAGGAATAAGTAAAGTAATAAGTAACAGTAAAATCAAACTAACGATTTAAAACCAACAATTTCGATTCAATTTGCTGTTTGACGATTTTTTTGTAGAATCCTACTATAAACTATAGATTATAGACAATGACACTACGTGTAGAGACAGTTGCTTATGGAACCGGTGTAAAAATCGGCTGAGCCGGAAAATCACCACGTGCGCAATGAAAAGAAAATAGCACCTTCCCTCCCCAGTTGGTGGTACCACAAGTCCACAACTACCCAATTAGAGAGTGGCATGTGGTACGATGCGATGCAATTAAAAACATTTATTCCGCCCAGGCCCCCACTGAAAATTTGGTTTGTGGATAAAAATTGGAACTGTCCATTTCTAGTGGCATGTGGAGCGGCTTTCATTCGTCCTAGTGAAGGTTAGGACTGCAAAAAAAAAATAGTCAAATCACAAATCGAATCAAAATCGTTGGTTTGGTTTTACGTGGACTCGTCAATATTTTCAAATCTTCAAAATGGTTCGATTTATGTTTCAATTTTTAAAAACCGTTTAAATCAAATCAAACCGCCAATTTTTTAATTAAAAATTTATTTTTTATTAATTTAAATTTAGAGTTTTTTTCCAAAAAATTTCAAATTTATCTAATGAATAAAAGTTCTTTTCTAATTTTTTTTTTTTAAAAAAGTTTTCATCTAATGTCGAACTACAAAATCTCATTAACTTTTAACTCATACCACCTTTTAACAACATACTCCAATTCTAAAACCCCATTAACATATAACCCACGTCATCCTTAAACCACATACTCCAACCTCAAAACTCCATTTAATTGAGATTCAAACAAAAAACGTTCACACTTCCTAATTCAATCAGTAATTTTCTGTTTTCATTCGTCTTCCTTGCTTCCTTCCAACTTCCAAGATCCTCTTCACTAATATCAATTAGATTCTTATAACAATAGACAGATGGGATAGGTGTACTTCCAATTTCTTCCTGCATTTGATTTTATTTTAGAGAGTCATGGAAGATTTTTTGTAGCGCCCCGAGTTCCGTATACCCGATTCACTACGTCATTTTCTGTCTAAATTTTTCGAATAATATTTTTGCGGAAGAAATAATTGAAATTCATTTTTGGCAACATTAAATATAATGTAATGGCCGCTAAAATTGAAAACATTTATGAAACCATTTGAAATAGTAAATCGAACCATTAATATTGTAAAGAAATTGCCAATATCATAATTTCTCAAATAAATGAACTTCTCTAAATTATTCGATTGTTTGGAAAATACGGAAATCATTAACGTCAAACTTTCAACCGTTCAACGATTATTGCCACCATCATTCATCGCTCGCCACCGTCTCCGAAATCTGCAAAACTGTTAAAAGTAGGGTGAGTATTTCATGGGGGAAATACTCAGTAGACTCATCGCAAATTAATTTAATTTATAAGATGATTAAACACATAAATCCCGGCTCTTTATAAAACGGGCATTGATAGAGCTTCTTTATAAAACTGCTCTTGATAAAACTCATATTGTGCATTACAGCACGGGACATATTTTGCAAATCATAGGCTCTTTGAAAACAGCTCTTTGAAAACCATATACTTATAAAAATATTTTAATTATGCCAAGCATAATTTCTTTTGAAAGCATAACATAAGATATGATTGAAATCCTCATAAACATAATAGACACAAGAACTTTACCGAACTTAGGTGGCAAGAATTCTTATGCAGTAAAATCATAATAACAGTAAGTTTTCATCATAACATAGGATAAAATCGAAATCCTCATAAACATAAGAATTTTACCGAACTTAGGTGGCAAGAATTCTTATGTAGTAAGTCATAATAACAGTAAGATCATAATAACAGTAAGATCATAATAACAGTAAGTATACCAAAACATAATTCATGAAATTCATAGGGATCATTTCCATCATAACATAAGATAGGATCGAAATCCTCATAAACATACGCGACAGGAATTTTACCGAACTTAGGTGGTAAATCCTCATAAACATATGGAAAGACAGGAATTTTACCGAACTTAGGTGGTAAATCCTCATAAACTTATGGAGACACAGAATTCTACCGAACTTAGGTGGTAAGAATTCTTATGTGCATAGCAATGATCCAAAACATATAAAACATTATCGTAAAAACATAGGGTATACTTACTTTTCATAAAAACATAAGGTATATTTACCTTTCATAAAAACATACTTGTTTTTCTTAAAAATTGACTTTCACAAGTCACATGACATTTATATGAAATCATAATTTAAATCAATTAATAAGTGCGAGTCTACCTCAAATCCGACGAGTGCAAAGTTGAGCGGGAATGACTTCAATTTCTTTAAATTCTCCGTACGCTTCGTCTTAGCCAATAAGTCACTTTAGTCTATCGAATATATAGTTCAAAATGATAAATTATAATTTGAGGACTAAAATTGATGTTTTGAAAGTTGAGGGACTAAAATGAATACTTTTGAAAGTTCAGGGACTAAAATAGATACTTTTGATAGTTGAGCTTAAAAGTAAATCAACGGTGACTGAAATAATAGATTTTGAAAATGAAAGGGCTGATTAAAACTCATTTAAAACTTTGGGGCTGAAATGGATAACTTAAAAAGTTGGGGACTGATTTGAAAACCTTTAAAAACTTCAGGGACCAAGCTGTAATTTCTGAAAGTTAAATATAATATCAAATATATCTTTTTCTCATTCAGATCGAAGAGAGAGAGAGACCACACAGAGAGGCGGAGGGCAGACGGAGGTGCGATCGACTACTTTCAGTCAAGGTTGCCGCGAGCCAAACGCCGGCGGTGGTTCGGCGATGGTTCGGCCATCATGTGGTGGTGATTTAGGCTAGGTTTTGGTGTTGATTCGAGGTGAATCCAAGGCTCAAGCTCTGATCTTGATTGCGATTTCCGGTGACAAATCCGGTCACTGGCAGTCGGCGTCGAGGTAAGTCTTTGGTTTAGTTGATTTTGGGTTTTATCTATGATTGCTGGTGGTTGGATTCGAGGACTTGGCTTTTGGCAGCAATTTGTGATTGAGGTAGTGAACGGCGGTTTAGGTGGTTTTGCTGCAGGTTTTGGGTTGTTATAGGAGTTGTTCTGATTTGCTATTGAAGTTGGGCAGTGGCGTCGATGGAGGTTCAGGCGGTGGTTGTGATTAACATTGCAGTGGTGGTGGCTGCTTCCGGGTGATGAAGGTGGAGATGGCAGGTTTCTAGTTTTGTGTATTGTGGTGGTGATAATGATCGTGAGCAGTGTGGGTTGGAGATGATGATACATAGGTTTCGTGGTTGTGGTTTGGGGCTGCAACTGGATTGAGGATTGTTGGTTGACAGATTGATTTCAGTGTGATGAATTCGATTGAAACAGTCTGTTGGTTTGGAGTTCAATCTGGGCAGTAGAAGATGCTTAGCAGTGAATGGCTGTGAGTTGCAGAGGGTGGTGGTTTGGTTGGTAGATCAGTGGTTGCAGTGATGAAACAGTTATGGCTTGCTGTAGGTTGATCTATGTGTGGTAAATGGTGGCTGCTGATTTTCTGATCGAGGAGGTGATGGCAGAGTGATGGACGGTGAGGCAGTGTGGGTGGACTGTGGTTGCACTCGTCTGGGATGGAGATGGAGCTTGGTGCAGGTGATGAAGATGTATGCTTATATATATTGTATTGTGGAATCTAAGTACATGGAAGTGTGAGTTGTGCCATGAGTATTGAAATGAAGATGGGGTAGATGATGATAATGATGAAGATGCTTTGCTTGTACAATTATGGTTTAATATAATGAAGGTTCGTGGCTATGGATTGATGCTGATAATAATGGAGCTGAAAAGGAATTTGTGGGTGGTGGCTATGGCTTAGAAAATTGAATAACTTTGATTAAGAAATGTATTTAAAACAGATATATTTTGGACTGAAAATAAATCTGAGAATGGATGAATTTTGAGATAAAAATTGAATTACATATTTTGGACTTAAAATAATTTAATAAGGAATATTGGAATTAAAAATGGTTTTGAAAATGATACTTTAATTAAAATAATATAATTATAGAAATTCGAACTTTTAATTTAAAATCGAACAAATTCGATATTTCTTGACTTGGCTAGACGAATTCGTCGCGGCGTTAACTTCAAAATAATAAATGAAACAGTAGCGACACAATTTTCTAAATATTAAAATAATTATTTATTGCATAAAAATTCTGGATCGCTATATTTTTCGATCTATATCAGAAGGTTCGAATTATGGTAAGAATTTGAATATCACATGTTTAAGTTTCTTTGCAAGCAATATCATTCGATTATTTTATTTATTTTTTTAGAATTTACTCCTTGTTAAATTTCAGAATCTGGACAACAAAGATGAGCCAGCAAGAAAAGAGCCAAGGAAAAATATAATTACTGTGGAAAATTGTATAAGCATCATACTAATAATTGCGAGACTAGTACTTTATCAAATCATATCACACATTTATGCAAGAAAAATATCCGTATATGATTTCAAATAAAAAGCAAAAAAGAATGACTAGCTATGGGATGTCTAAGATTAGTGATTTTTCTAAGAATTTTAATGACGATGACCTATCATGTTTGTTCGGAAAGAAGTTAGGGAACAAATACAATGCAATTAAAAATTTACAATTGTTTTTTAACTTCATGTTTTTATTTTGAATTGAAAAAAATTCGAATGAATTTAACATCTAACATTGTTAATTCTCGTATTTGCTTATATATTAACTTAATTTATCTTTATATTAAAATATACGAGTTAATTTAACATCTAAAATATATTATATTATGTCGATAGGTAAAAATCGAGAATTAAAACCGAACCAAACCGCAAAAAATAGTTTGGTTTGGTTTGTAAAATGAAATGGTTTGATTTTGTTTGAGAAAATGTCAAACCGCTTGAAATGGTTTGGTTTGAAAATATGTCAAAAATCTTCCAAACCAGACCGCGTTCACTTGCAACGCCCAACGGGCGTGTTCGGATCGAGATAATCTCGACCCGAGACAGTTTTCGTGTTTGCCAAATTCGTTACCCGTCCCGTAAATTTTGGGACGAGTTCGGGTTCAGGTCGAGCAAACCCCGTCGCCTTGTTTAATTTTTTTTCCTTATTTATTTTTATTAATTAATTTATTCGGGGCATCCAAACCCGCTCCCACCACGCCGACCCAAGGGGCTAGTTTTTTCGCCCCATTCGGGTCTAATTTTTTTGTCATCTCTAATTTGTCCTTGACAAGAAGTTACGTGTTTGCACATGGAAATATATCTACAGTTTACTGCAAAATAAAAAATCGTGTAGTTGAAAACCCTCATTTTTTTCCCAGACTCGTGACCGATTACGAAATTGAATTGTTTGATAGGTGGAGTTAAAATTTTTGTTTTGAAATAAAAACATTATTTAGATTTTAGAGAAAATGTGATAATGTAAAGTAAAGAGAATAAAAGTTTAAAACTAAAGATCATTTACCTGACAACATGCAATTTCTGCATACTTATTTTGTATACAAAAATCAGCGTCTGCAATCTTTGATGTATATTAACGCTTCGAAAATGTCTTTTATGAGTCGATTCCTTACTTCCGACAAAATCATTTTACATACACTAAAATCAGATCCCGAAAGTACCGTGCTAGCCAAATGTGTTATCAGAGAATCGGCATGGTTTATGTTCTTGAGTAATTCTTGTTTAAAATAATTTTTCAATTTCTTCAGGTATTGCAAGTGAACCAGATGATCTAGATTCATATATGTTATGAAAAATAGGGGACATACTGTAAGAAAAAGTTTATTGTATATCTCTAATTTCTTCCATTAGATCTAATAGTTCTACTCCGTCTTCTCTAACTGAAGCAGAACGTGTATAGAATAATGAATATTTTTGGAGCTCACAATGGAAATGTCAACACACACTTTGTATTGATCCTTAGAATGACTTTTATACAGACTTTACAAATCCATCTATGGAATTGTATAGATAAGAAAAATAACATGTGCATCAGTTACATAATTTGTTTACTAGACTACAACAAATATATCAATTATAGGTCATGATTTTTGGCTTGACTTTTGCTGTAAATCACTTCCAGATTTCTTGTGTGAATCTTAACCTTCCTTAATAATGTGATGGTGTGGATTGTGGAGGGTGTCCGAATAACATTAACACATTATCGTATTGCATCTAAGTTATACATGATCACTAATATGCTTTTATGTTATTATAAGTAATAGGGGAATCCAAAATCAACACGTTGCTGATTTTTGAAATAATATATCTGGTACCTTTTAAATTGTAACATGGGTCAATTACGCATGCTAAAAGAAATAACAGGTAAATCTTCTAATATTTTCTGAATTTTAGTTCCATTGCAATTAATATATCAGTAAAAAAAATGAATCATTTCTATACTTATGAAAATTTTTGCAATAATAAAAAGCGTTCAAGATCTCTTAAATTAGTTGGATAGTATATCCAGATAATATGTTGGTTGAATCATAAAAACTTGTCGAAAATCTTTTGACTTTAAAAATAATTTCTCAATTGTCTTTTATTAATACAGACTTATTTTCATTTCTAACATTTCTATCGTTATAATACTTGGTTATTAAGTATTCATAACCTTTACATGATTAAAGTAATAAATATGTCGAGTTCCACCTATGTATGCCCTACGTCGATGATAATTTTTTAGCATATTTACCATATTGTAAATATAACTCTTCAAGGTATTGTGTTTCTACTTGGTGAATTAGTTGTGTAAACTAATACATTTCTAATTCTATCCATTTAGTCTTTAATGTGTTTCATCTCATCTTGAACGGTTAAATTTAAAATATTACATACATATCTAACATGAAATAAAAAAATCATCAAATTCAAGATTAAGAATTTGACATAATTTATCTACAACGGGTTTATTTACACTAACATTATTGAATGTAAATGAACGAATTTTACTTCCACAATTACATTCTCTAACAATTTGTAATATGGAATATGTTGGTGGCATTATGGGGAAATCCTATAATTTTAAAAGCAATATTTTTTTTATACATAATCCAAAGTGGATCAATTTAGTGTGTAGCTGTAGGTATATAACCTTTTTTATTAACTCTTTCACAAAAATTAGAAGTAAATGAAATAACACTGGCATATTTATTTAAGTCAAATATTAATCTCTTCTTAGTTTTAATAAAATAATCTATCGTGTCAGAACGAAGAGTAATTCTAGTAATTTCAGCATACATCAGTTGAAGATATTATTTGACGAAGGTAGTGAAGTGTTGGTTGTCCACTATGCTTAGTGGCAACTTCACCCCTGCGACAAATTTAACCATTCCAACGTAAGTTTCTTCTTCAAAATACACCCACCTTATAAGTGTAGATGTAGAACCACTATTGGAGCACCAAATTGAAGTTGAGATTGATTTGCTTCAATGAGACCATGTTTGGTCACATATTTGCGATAGTGGCATTGAGGTGAGTAGTAGTACCTACACTATTTTGTTATGCCAAATGTTGTGCACAATATTTATACACTATTTTAAACTTTTGGTTTCCGATAATTGTACGCCCAGTTGAGACCAATTTAAAATATTTTCAACACTTTGCAACTTTCTTACCTTTTCGCTTCCCTCTGCGTCGAGAATATCGATTGACACATCTTCTAAAATTTCAACATCTTCTTCAATGTCATCCAAATCAATTGGATAACTACCGACCTCATCAATATTTTTTAGAATATGAATGTCGTTGAGACCGGAAAATTCTTCATTAAAGTGAGATCGTGAGGTTGATCCTCTAATTTTCCCATTGAACAATTCTTCAACAAATCGACACTCGGGATGAGAATCGACGAAATCCATTCTTTTGTATGCTAAAAAATAAAACTTGAAGAAATACAAGAAGTGTAAATGTGATTGAAGACTTGTAGTTTGAAAATTGAAATGTGTAGAATATAAATATGAAATGTGTAAATGTATAATGTATTATGTAGTAATTTAATTGAATTGAAATATGTAAATTGTGATTTGAGATTTGATTATAATAGAGAGTAGATAATTGTAGAGAACTTGCTTGAAATTGGAATGAAAAATGTTATATTTATAGATGAAAAATGAAAAAAAATATATATTAAAATGATCATTGGGACCCCAACAGTCATTTTAAAGTTTGCGTCCGATTTGCAACGATCACAAACAAAAAAAAATGTTTGGTCACTGTTCACGAGCTGGCTTGTTAAAAAAGCTCAGGGCAAACGAGCCACGAGCGGCTCGTGGAAGGATGAGTCAGGATGATGCTAGGTTCATTTCTCCAATTCTATGATTGGCTCGCGATTTAACTTGTCTTTCTGACAAGTCGAGCAATCACAATCGCTACAGCACGTAGCGGCGCACAGACTACGGTGATAGTAATTCAGTGGTGGCAACTATGGATTATTATGGGAGAAAGAGGTTGGATGCAGATGGTGGAGAGAAAAACCTTCGATCTCTGATTTAGGGTTGAATAAGGGTGGGGGTTGTGGTAGGTAGGTTGGGGTTATTGATTTATATAAAATTGATTTAGTTAAATATAATTATTAATTTTAAAAAATTGACTTCTAACTTGATTTATGTATATATAACTTGTAAAATTTGTTTTTGAATTCTGAAGTTGAAATACGTAGGGTGGTGTAATTTCCACTTAATTAAACATGGTGAGTTAATTAATCTAATTAATTAATTCGAGTCTAATAATAATCAACCTAATTAATTATCTCTACAAATGCCGAACGCTTATCAATTAATTGATTCTAATTGTAATCTTCTATTTCTCTAATTGTGTATGACTCATTATGTTCCTAACAACTATGTGAAATGACATCAATTATTTTTCGACCTAATCAAAATAAGACTAACTAAAACTAATTTTTAATTAATCATTAATTTTTCTATATTAATTAATTAATTCACATCCGTTATCCCATATTGACATCTAGTTATGTGTCGGGGCAATACATGTGACAGAAAATGTCACATTGTATAATAAAATCAAATTTGTTCGTTTATCATGAAAGTGTTAATATGATCCGATCAATTACGAGTTATGAAAGTGTGCAATCTTGATTATTGATCATATCTTTTTTATATTCACTCTTAAGTGAATAAACGAAAAAACTATTTTCGACTAATGAATTACCTTGGCCAAAAATTTCAATATTGACTCAACCAAAAAAAAAAATGTAAATAATATCTTACTATCTAAGAGTGATTAATCCTATATTGATCATTCATGTTATAAAATCATCGAAATCATAAGAACAACATAGAGAGAGAAATGGAGAGAGTTTAGAGGAGAGAATTTCTCTTCAAGAATTGGTGTAATAAATTGGTAAGTATAGGCTCCTATTTATAGGAGTGGACAATGGCACAATCGTAATATTGTAAAGTTTACAGGGATATAATGGTAATGTCATTCACATATATACACAATCGTAATATTGTAAAGTTTACAGGGATATAATGGTAATGTCATTCACATATATACATTATTTATAACACTCCCCCTTGAATGACATATTACGCAATTGTCTGCCTCGTTAAAACCTTGCTAAGAAAACCCAATGGGATAAAACTTGAGCGAAGGAAAAAGAGTACAGTTGCTCCCCCTGATATTGGCCATCGTCAATCGTTGAGTCTTAATGTTCAAGTAGAACAAATCATGTATTGAATCTTTGAAGTTCTTCAGTGCTTCAGTGCTGCCTCGTTAAAACCTTGTCAGTAAAACCCAATGGGACAAAATCTGAACGAAGGAAAAAGAGTACAGCCGCTGCCTCGTTAAAACCTTGTCAGGAAAACCCTGTGGGACAAAACCTGGACGAAGGAAAAAGAGTACAGCATGACAGCATGATTCTCCCCCTGAAGTGTGCAATCAAGTATTCATGAACCTTTTGAATAATGATATCATCTTTCTTCTGGAATATATATG
Source organism: Ligustrum vulgare (assembly GCA_963555705.1). Taxonomy (NCBI): domain Eukaryota; kingdom Viridiplantae; phylum Streptophyta; class Magnoliopsida; order Lamiales; family Oleaceae; genus Ligustrum; species Ligustrum vulgare. The sequence continues at coordinate 19,916,362 of OY743169.1, read as the reverse complement.
AAAATCTTCTTGTGTGTAGTCGATATCATAACATTCTTCATAAGATGTGTATGATTTTCTTCATTTGTTGATATCATTCCAGTATAACAATGTGTTGCTGAATTATAGCTTGTTGATAGCTATGATGATGCCTCAAAAACCTTGCTAGGAAAACCCTGTGGGACAAAACCTCAGCGAAGGGAAAAAGAGTGCATTATTCTCATTAATTTTCATCAATACGCCTCAACTGTTGCCTCATTAAAAAACTTGCTATGAAAACCCTGTGGGACAAAACCTCAGCTAAGGGAAAAAGAGTGCAACGCGTATTTATTCCTTTCATGGAATATTACATGTATATTGGTGCAATCACGAATCTTTTCATTGTATTTTTCACTTCTGGTGAATAATCAAATTTAGAATTCACTTCTGGTGAATAATCAAATCTATAATTCACTTTCATAGATTGCATCTTTCACTTCTAGTGAATAATTAAATATTCATTTTCAAATTCACTTCTAGTGAATAATCAATTTCAAATTCACTTCTGGTGAATATTCATTTTCGTATTCACTTCTAGTGAATAATCAATTTCCCAGATGTCATAAATAGTACACTCCAATTTCACTTTCAACATATTATATCATGGAGTCATTTGTATCATTCTATAGTGATACTAATCTGGGCATATTGAATCTTTCAATGATTTATACATGTATGTTCTTGCACTTTATAAACTGCAATTTCTAATTTTGCAGGAGCATAATCAATCATTGAAATAGATATCAATTTCGACATATAATCTACAATCATTTTACTTGAAATCCCAACGTACCACGATCAACTGGTACATCAAAGAATACTCCCAAAGTACCGAGATGAGAATCATACATTTTGATCTCACTCATTGGTATATCAAGGAGCTCAAGCTAGTGATTTAGACTATAGTCTATCCACCATATGTCATGCCAGTTCTATGAAAAATTTCGCGCGCAACTAGTCGTCTTTTACGACTGTGAAATATTTTTCATTTGTACATATAATTACTGGCTTTACACATTTAAGCATTTGGACTTCAGGTCCTTGAACAATAATCCCTACATTAGGGTTTCATACTTGGCCAAAGAATTATGATTTCATCAATCTTATTTCATAAGAGGGTATGCGGTCGACTTATTTATCGATTCCATCTCAATATAACGTGGAGAGATCTCTTTATATGTTCTATCATCAGGTACCTGAATATCTCATCATTTGACTATGTCCCTTTTACTTACTTTGAGTATTTAGCCTCAAAGGAATCATTTCAATCATTCAAGAGATATTTATTTTTGGAATCGATAGTCATTATGCTTCAGGCATAATTACGCTTCAGGCGTGTTTTCACCATAATGTTCTCAAATATTATCAATCGGCTAAAATGCCATAACACATGTCATTCTTTTAGGGATGTAATTTCAATCATATATCTCAGTGCGCTTTGGTGGAGTGTATGCATATCGCACTTTTACAAATAATAAAGCTTCTTGAGCTATTCCCTGTTTGACATAGAATATTGTTGTATGATAAACAATTTCTGAATAAGTTATTCTCATAGAAAATAATTTGGAACTTTTGATAATCTAACCGTTTATTATAGAACTTCTGGTTCTATACGGTTTTATTTCATTTCTATGTATGAATATTTGATTCAATACAATATCGCTAAACTTCTGGTTCAATACAATGTATATTTCATTTATGAGCTTCTGGTTCATACTATATACATATTTCACTTGTACGTATGAACTTCTGGTTCAATAAGATATTTCACTTGTACATATGTATGAACTTCTGGTTCAATACAACATTTATTTCATCAGTATTCTATATAGTTCAAATCAGTATACCTTTATTACTTTTAGTATACCGAAAAATCAGGTACAATATCTAAGGAAATATCTCATAATCTCAATCTTGTCGCCAAATCTTCCCTTATATCGAAAAAGGTAATGGCATATTATCTCACCTTTTCAATAATTTATTCCATTATTTCTTTATGGAATCCATATCACTGACACGCGGAGCCGCCGCTCTTTTACGCGTTGAATAATGCATTTAAATAGATGATTTGGGAAGAAGGCTAGATCCATCAAAAATGGATATCATACTTTCAAATATTCGCAAATATTATTCCAATCTTCCAGTAAATGATTTGAGAAAAATTTATCGAATTAGGCTCGAAAGATTGAGGTTGCTGATGGATCATGGCATGCCAGAAGATGTTCGCTGGTTGATCGAAGCAAAAGTTCGATTAGCTGGTGAATTACCAGATTCATTTTCTAAGCACAAGCCTGGCTTAGGTAAGAGTACTTTTGCAAAGAAGCGAAGAGCAAAAAGATTAAATAGTTGCTACAAATGTGCTCGATGGACATGTGATACCCGTTGTAAATCAATAGGATATTCATCCATAAATCGAGATGATAAGATAGACTTCATTAAGGGTGGACTGAGTAAGGAGTCATTGGATGATATCCGATTGACTCTTGAGACGCACCCTAGTGGATATGTGCAGCGTGAGCTACTATCTTTATGGGCTAAATTCATCAGCGATAAAGAGAGATATAGTCTCAAAAATATAATAGCAAAAGATCCTGTTTGCCATGCTGTTATAAACAATGATGCTTTGGCTATGCAGCATTAATACAAGGTAAATCATTTGATATATATGCACATATAAAATATTTTTTCTGTTTCCTTTCACGAGTTTTGATAAAGGCTGGTTAAAAATATTAAATCGCCGAAAGGTGAGTAGGATGATTTTGTCAAAAGTAAATCTTCACTTTTTCGAAAAACGACCAGTAAATAGTGAAGTTTTTCGGTTTTAAATAGCCAAACATTTTTCATAGTTCATGCATCCCAAAATAACATTTTCCTTCTTTACTTTCAAAAATGGAAGGACCAAAATTTCGACAGATCAAAACTATCTGTGTATTTTGTGGATCAAAAGTGGGAAAAGGTTTTGGGTATCTAGAAGCAGCCGTGGATTTAGGAAAGAAATTGGGAGAGAAAGGTATCACTCTCGTGTATGGAGGAGGTAGCAGTGGATTGATGGGTTGTGTTTCACAATCCGCTCTAGTAGAGAAAGCAAGAGTGATAGGTGTTATACCTACTCCTTTAGCTGATATTGCAGGCAAAACACGAGGGCATGAAGTACAAACCTTATCTATCCATGAACGCATAACTTGCATGTTATATGGTTCTGATGCCTTCATAGCCCTGCCTGGAGGTTTTGGTACTTTAGAAGAAATCTTTAATATTACTTCATGGGCTCAACTAGATCTCCATACTAAGCCTATAGGGCTTTTAAATGTAAACAATTTCTTTGATGGTTTGCTAACATTTCTTGATTATGCTGTGGAACAGGGATTCATATCTCCATTTTCTAGGAGAATCCTTATTTCTGCTCCTACTATCGAGGAACTGCTGGATAAGTTGCAATCATATATTCCAATACAAGATCCAGCAGGAGTAAAGATAGATTGGTCGCAAGGAAGGGGAATCAAGCGAAAATGGAGTCCGGTTAATGTAAATTTATCTTTGTGAACTCTAGAATAGGTGGTGGTAGAGTACGGAGTATTCTCACTCTTGAGACACACCATAAATTTCTAGGATTTTATCAATGTATTAATCTTGTGTACCTCAAAGATTTAAATTGGTAGAGTATGGAGTATTTCTTACTCTTGAAACACACTTTTTTCTTTATTTCCTCAAAAGGTCAGAGGTGGTAGGATACGGCTACTCCCGAAACACATCTCTAATTTTGAGGATCATAAATGTTTTCCCCTTTTGCATTTTGCATGTATGTCTCGTTTATGCTTCTTCAGGAGCAATAATAATATCATTTCAGTATGTTTAGATGATAATTTTTACTTCTTCTGGAGTAAATATGTACTTCTTCTGGAATATATAAGTGCTCGTGCAAGAACTTTTCCAGGCACTTATCATCTAACATTCATCTCATAATACTGATGAGATTATTTTCACATTAGCTATATCCGTGCTATCATGTGATATTATCTTATCATACATCAACATTCTCTTGTTGAATAATTTTCATCCACCCATTCAAATTCAGATATTGGTAACTTCTGGTACCATTGGATAAAACATTTTATTAATATTTATCAACCTTTTGGTAATGATAACTTCTGGTATCATTTGATAAAATATTTTCTAACTTTAGTATTGATAACTTCTGGTATCATTTAATGAAGTATCAAATAACAATAATATTGTATATATATATTAACAATAACGATACTGGGGTTATACCACCAAGTATATATGTTGACAACAACCCTCTAATATGTTAGAATTAACCAACAACTGAGGTGTTTATATGTATTCAATTGATATACCGACCATATAGGCGGTGTCAACGTGATGAAATAATTAAACCAGCCATATAGACGGTATCAACGAGATGAAACAATTAAACCGGCCATATAGGCGGAATCGACATAATGAAATAATTAAACCGGGTAAAGCCAACCATGTAGGTGGTAAAACCAACCATGTAGGTGGCAGCATAATATAATTCAATTGATCACATATTAATCGTTAATTTACGATTATTATACTTGTATGTATTATTAAGGGCAAAATCGTCCATATTTTAATATATTGCTCATATGAATAAATTGAAACCGTCAATAGGTTTAAAATTTAATTTAGAACAAACTTACTTTTGGTCCGAAGTTCAAAATCTCGTCAGGATTGCTCCAAAAACAGTTTTTAAGAAAACCGCCATGTTCGACCGCCGGAATATTTTAAAAACTGCACAAAACAGAAAAATAAGATCATAGAAAAATCCAATTCATCAAAACGGACAAACTGCCTTTCGTCATCGCCGGATCCGCCACGCGCCGCCGCCGCCGGCCGCCGCCGGCCGCCACGCGCCGGTGATCGGAAAAATTAACCCATCACCATAATATGTGCCTCGGCGTCCTGAACATGCCGGTGGTCTCCGATTTTCCAAAAGATCAACCGTTTGGCCGGAATCATCATTTTTCAGTCCGCCAGCATCTTCTTCTCCGGACAATAACTTCCGTTTTAACCGTTGGATTTGCGCCAAATTTCAGTCGAGTCTTCTCCTAGAAAAACCCGTTGATATGCCGCTGGCCGATCGTCGATCGGAGTTCAGAATCGTCCGGAATAAGCATTTCAATTTTCGGTCAGATATCTGTTTTTGCACAGTTTTTCAGATTTTCTTCTTCGGTCGATATCTTTTGTTTCAGCCGTTGGTTCTGCGCCAAATTTTAGGCGAGTCTTCTCCTTGACAAGCCCGTTCTGATGGCGGTGGCCGATCGTCGATCGGATATCTGGATCGGCCAGAATCATTCTTTTTCAGTTTGAGAGAAAAGGAAACATTGGTTAGTAATAATCAGGTTTCTGATACAGAGGCTCATCATTTAGATGCAACTGTAGAGCATACTCCCGTTATTACTCAATTGGTTAGAGACTCGTGCTGATAACGTGTTATAAAATCATCGAAATCATAAGAACAACATAGAGAGAGAAATGGAGAGAGTTTAGAGGAGAGAATTTCTCTTCAAGAATTGGTGTAATAAATTGGTAAGTATAGGCTCCTATTTATAGGAGTGGACAATGGCACAATCGTAATATTGTAAAGTTTACAGGGATATAATGGTAATGTCATTCACATATATACATTATTTATAACAATTCACAACACTTATATGATTCTTGACATACATGAATTATATCCTATTAGCAACTTTTGACAGATTTGTATTTGATGTCACCAAAGTATGACTGTTCACATATAAGGTACTATGATGACCTCAAGTCAACCAATCAATTCCACTAATGAACGTTAGAAATTAAACACTGACACACAGATAATTATCTATATGGAATCTCTGTAGCATTTTTCCAATAAATTGTTCTCTTAGCAAACTATTCATGCGTCAATTTAAAAGTCTCTACATCTTAACTCGTGAGACAAGCTACTCAATTCTAAAGTGAGAAACGACACACGTGTTGGTCTAACCTTAATAACAGTATTCATATCTCGATATTACTTTACGACCAATGATAACATTTAATTATATATATATATATATATATAGTTTTGATCCGATGCCAACGATAGACACAACTGTAGCCACACAGGTGAAGCCACAATACATGTGCCTGCCGCTGTTACCATAACGATGTCACCGGTTGACACTAGATCTTTTTCATATATATATATATGTAATATCACAATCATAACTCATTGTGATTAATAAGTTATTTTGATTTGAATGTACAGACTCTGTTGATTTAACGGAGGTTTGGTAAATTTTTTATAAACGACACATTTTTTCAAATCACTTTTTAATTATACACATTTTTTCAAACAACTTTTCAATCACATATTTTACCTTGAAAACATTATATTCTTTATTTATAAACAAAATACATTTTTTTTTCCTTTCAAACAGGGACTTAATTTGCAAGAATATTAATATTAATATTAATAACAAAATATGCATCATATATATTAATAAGTTTTTGGTTAAATGATTGGACTTATAGATAACACTTTGACTACTTTCACCAACTGAAATCACATAATGTAGTGTGTCTGCTATCGACTCATGATGGATTAAAACACGAGAATTCGATATAGAAAACCAGAAATTTTAGCAACATAATCAGGATCAAAATACAGCAGTATGAAGTTGATTTCTGCATAAATTCCCATTCCAAGCGATTCATACGAGTTTATTATGGTAATGAAGAATATATAGATATTATAATGGAGGAACTGCCGAATCAGTTTTAAGGGGTTCAATGATTTCGAGCAGTTCATTACAGAGACCCGTAAAAACAACAGCATCTGTTTCAATAGGCTTAATCTTGACAAGTGCTGCAGGGACCAAATCCTCCTCTTCGAGTGTCTTATTTCGTCCTCCGGCTGCAGAAAAATGTGGGATCGCCCGCCGTTTGATTAAAACTGGATGTAGCAGCTCAAACTCTAAGCTTGGTTCTTTCAGCGCAGAGCTCACAAACTAACATCAGGATAACAAATTAAACATGTTACAGTAATTCAAATTATTGGTCGAATATCAGAGGACGCTATAGAAGAAAAACTAAATTGGATGGATATGCATACAAATACAATTCCGGGTTTGGCGAAAAAGCATATTTCAATAAATAAGAAATGAATACAAAATTAAGTTCCAATGCTTGGAAATTGTTTCAGCTGCTACAATCAGAAGTGAATTTTGAGTCATGTTTGAACATTTGGTCCATTATACATCCCGCAAAACGGAAGTTACTTCAGAAAATGCACAGACGAATTTAAGTAATCCGAAAGCTAGAGACGCAACACTGAACCACATCTCATCACATATTAATTCAATGAAATAATTCTCCAAATTTTTACAGATTAAACAAGAAAGAATCACGATGATACGGTTTCACGCCCATGAGTAAAATCATCATTTCCCCAGGTCAACCCATAAACATACACCAACAAAATTCAGAAAACTCTGACTTTTGAAAGTATTGCCAACACCAAGAAGACACCCTAGAACCATCATATACAGGTGACTCACTATATGCACTGACAGTCGAAGTCAATCTTTGAGGCTACAAGTTTCAGATTTGATGAATGAACCACTTGAAGATGATCTTTGCCAGTTTTATGGTTCTATGCAGATTGTCGGCCAGGGTTAATGGAATTGTAAGTCTGGCCATAGTGGCGTAGTTTGGAAGAGAAGAAGCAGAGCGAAAATGAGAATTGCTATATGAGATAGGAGCAAAGAAATATATTGATGGAAACCACTTGATTATATTTTTCAATAAATGGGAGAGCAATTTGATCTTAGTTTCTTAGATTTACACCAAACCAGTTTCAAATAGATCAATGGGGTATTTAAATAAGTCATTACGACATTATTATACTATTACCACAAGTATGAGAGTAGTAAAGATCAAACAACTAACCTCATACAAAGCACCAGTAGGCTCTGTAGGAGAAAAGATACCTTGAAGAATCACTCCATCAGGAAACTGTATCCTGATAACTGTTCTATTATACCTCTTTTTAGCAGCTTTAGCCTGCTTTTCTCTGTACGATTTAGGAATTAAAAGCTTGGATTCTTCGATCTTCTTCTTCCTCGTATCTGCCTCTCTTCTTAATTCTTCAGCAGAAAGGTTGTAGAAAGAATCAGGTAGCTCCATTTTTGCGGCTACACTTTCAGGGAGCGAATAGAATACCCATGTCTAATAGGACGAGAAGATAAGGTATAGTCAGAATTCAAGCAGAAGCAAATGGTGGAGAACTATGATAAGCATGAGTCCAAGAGAAAGAATGAGACAGTTTTGTACAATTATAATTTAACTTAATTGAAAGAAAAAATGTACAACGAAGGAAGATGGCAGAATCTAAAAAAAATTAGTAAAATACGTTATATTTGAATAATTCTCCAAATTTTTACAGATTAAACAAGAAAGAATCACGATGATACGGTTTCACGCCCATGAGTAAAATCATCATTTCCCCAGGTCAACCCATAAACATACACCAACAAAATTCAGAAAACTCTGACTTTTGAAAGTATTGCCAACACCAAGAAGACACCCTAGAACCATCATATACAGGTGACTCACTATATGCACTGACAGTCTAAGTCAATCTTTGAGGCTACAAGTTTCAGATTTGATGAATGAACCACTTGAAGATGATCTTTGCCAGTTTTATGGTTCTATGCAGATTGTCGGCCAGGGTTAATGGAATTGTAAGTCTGGCCATAGTGGCGTAGTTTGGAAGAGAAGAAGCAGAGCTGTGGAAAATAAAGCCATTTGTTGAATTTGGTGAGCCAACTTTGTTGAATTTGGTAAGCCACCAATAGCCCACAAATTTAGCCTACAATCTAGTCTATGTTCACAACTATTTTTCTTCCATCCATTGTTGATTTTTTGTCCAAACTTTCCCTATAAATAGAGGGCAAAACCTCAATGGAAAATGCACCAAGTAGAGAGGAAAATAGAGAGTGAAAATAGTAGAGAGAAACATTTGTGAGTAGAGAGAAAATTAGAGAGAAATAAATTGTTTTCTCCTAAGTATTTTCCTACCTTGTTTTCTCCTATTACAAGAGAGGTTAAATATTGTTATCTCCTTGTATTTAGAGAGAAGGTTGTTGTAATTCTCCTACTATAGTGAAATCCTCCTATACTTGCCCGTGGACGTAGCCATTATTGGTGAACCACGTAAATACTTGTGTTCCATTTTAACCGCATTTTCTCAATTCCACTATACTTGTTGACCAACGTGATCCACGCCTTTCCTAACAAGTGGTATCAGAGCCTGGTTACATCTTTTGAAATTCTTAGTATGCTCTGTGGTTGCAGCTTTGTCTGATCTTCCACATCAGAAAAGATTTCTTGAGATTGTTTTGCGTAGGGTTGGTGTTCACTATCACTTGGTATTATTACCAAGTCGTGAACAAAAATGGCAGCAAAGTATGAGGTTGAAAAGTTCAATGAGAACAATTTCTCGTTATGGAAAATGAGAATAAAAGCAGTTTTGAGAAAAGATAACTGTTTGGCGGCAATTGGAGAGAGACCCGCGAATATCACTGACGATGACAAGTGGAACGAGATGGATAGCAATGCAATTGCTAATCTACACTTAGCACTTGCTGATGGAGTATTGTCAAGTGTGGCGGAAAAGAAAACAGCAAATGAGATATGGGACACCCTAACGAAGCTCTACGAGGCCAAATCATTACACAACAAAATTTTCCTAAAGAGACGGCTTTACACCCTTCGGATGATGGAGTCAACTACAGTGACAGACCACATCAACACCCTCAACACTCTATTTTCACAGCTCACATCAATGGGCCATAAAATAGAGGCAGGGGAACGTGCTGAAATTCTACTTCAAAGTCTACCAGATTCGTATGATCAACTCATCATCAACTTAACTAACAACATAGAAGATCTAGTCTTCGATGATATTGCAGCTGCGGTTCTTGAAGAGGAAAGTCGGCGCAAGAACAAGGAGGACAGACTATCTAGTTCACAGCAGGCGAAAGCCTTGACAATGATGAGAGGGAGATCAACGGAACGTGGCCCCGGTGGGAGTCATACCCAAGGTAGATCTAAATCCAGAAGTAAGAAGAATGCCAAGTGTCATTACTGTGGCAAGAAAGGGCACTTAAAAAGGGATTGTTGGAGTCTTAAGAGAATGAAGAAGCCAAAGGGAAGGCACATGAGATACCAAAAGCTCAGGGTTGTGTAGCAAGCACCTCATATGATGGCGAAATTTTATACAGCGAGGCAACGATTGTTGTTGAAGGCAGAAAGCATTTCACCGATGTCTGGCTCATCGATTCAGGAGCGACATGGCACATGACACCAAGGAGAGAATGGTTCCATCAATATGAACACATCTCAGGAGGTTCAGTGTTTATGGGAAATGATCATGCTTTGGAGATCGTTGGTATTGGTACTATCAAAATAAAAATGTATGATGGTACAATTTGCACTATCAAGGAGGTTCGGCACGTAAAGGGCTTGAAGAAAAATCTATTGTCTTTGGGACAACTAGATAGCATTGGGTGCAAAACTCATGTTCAAGATGGGACTATGAAAATAGTCAAAGGCGCGCTTGTAGTGATGAAAGCAGAAAAGATAGCTGCAAATCTGTACATGCTTAAAGGAGATACTCTACAAGAAGGAGAAGCATCTGTTGCATCGGCAGGTTCAGCAGAAGAATTAACAATGATGTGGCACCGCAAACTTGGCCACATGTCTGAACGTGGTTTGAAAATTCTCTCTGAACAAGATCTTCTTCCAGGGCTCAAAAAGGTATCATTACCCTTTTGTGAGCATTGTGTCACTAGTAAGCAGCACAGATTGAAGTTTGGCACTTCTACTACTAGAAGTAAAGCTATTTTGGAGTTGGTTCATTCTGATGTTTGGCAAGCACCGGTTTTGTTCCTAGGAGGTGCAAGATATTTTGTATCTTTTATTGATGATTACTCCAGGAGATGTTGGGTGTATCCAATCAAGAAGAAGGCCGATGTGTTCGAAGTCTTCAAAATCTACAAAGCGCGGGTAGAACTTGAATCTGAGAAGAAGATCAAGTGTTTGAGGACGGACAATGGAGGAGAATATACTGGTAATGAATTTAATACTTTTTGTGAACAAGAAGGTATTAAAAGACATTTCACGACGGCATATACTCCACAACAAAATGGAGTGGCAGAGCGGATGAACAGAACATTGTTAGAAAGAACGAGAGCAATGTTGAGAACTGCAGGGTTAGCTAAATCATTTTGGGCTGAAGCAGTCAAAACCGCCTGTTATGTGATCAACCGGTCACCATCAACCTCGATTGATCTGAAGACGCCGATGGAGATGTGGATAGGGAAGCCAGCCGATTATTCTCACTTACATGTCTTTGGAAGTCCTGTGTACGTTATGTACAATGCCCAGGAAACATCAAAGTTGGATTCAAAATCCAGAAAATGCATTTTCTTGGGGTATGCTGATGGAATCAAGGGGTACCGCCTGTGGGATCCCACTGCCCACAAGGTGATAATCAGCAGAGACGTGATATTCACGGAAGGCAAGGTACAAGAAAATGATAGCACTTTAAAAGAGCCAGAAACTACTACGGTTGAAGTTGAAGTTGAAAATAGAGAAGAACAAGAAGTCTGGGATTCTTCTGAAGCAGCACCGGAGCATGAAGAAGGAGAACAAGCTGAGTTTACAGTTCCTGAAATCAGACGATCAACTCGGGAGAGGAAAGAACCAGCTTGGCACTCTGAGTACATTATGGAGAGCAATGTTGCATACTGTCTACTGACGGAGGATGGAGAGCCATCAACTTTCCATGAGGCTTTAAATAGCCAAGAAGTTTCGCAGTGGATGGAAGCTATGCAGGAAGAAATTGAGGCTCTTCATAAAAACAAGACATGGGATCTTGTTTCGCTACCACAAGGAAGGAAAGCCATTGGAAATAAATGGGTCTACAAGATCAAACGTGATGGAAATGACCAAGTGGAGCGGTATCGTGCTAGACTGGTGGTAAAGGGATATGCTCAGAAAGAAGGCATTGACTTCAACGAAATATTCTCTCCTGTTGTTCGACTCACGACAGTTCGAGTATTATTGGCGATGTGTGCTACATTAGACTTGCACCTGGAGCAGTTAGATGTGAAAACTGCATTTCTTCATGGTGAGCTTGAAGAAGAAATTTATATGCTCCAACCAGAAGGTTTTGAAGAAAAAGGAAAAGAGAACTTGGTTTGCAGGTTGAACAAATCTCTATACGGTCTCAAACAGGCGCCGAGGTGTTGGTATAAGAGATTTGATTCCTTCATCATGAGCCTTGGATACAACAGACTTAGTGCAGATCCTTGTGCTTATTGCAAGAGATTTGGTGATGGTAATTTCATTATCTTGCTGTTGTATGTTGACGACATGTTGGTAGCAGGCCCCAACAAAGATTGTCTCAAAGATTTGAAGGCACAGTTGGCTAGGGAGTTTGAAATGAAGGACTTGGGAACCGCAAACAAGATTCTAGGGATGCAAATTTACCGAGACAGAAATAATAGGAAGATTTGGCTTAGTCAGAAGAACTACTTGAAGAAAATCTTGCGACGCTTCAATATGCAAGATTGTAAGCCAATTTCTACCCCTCTTCCTATTAATTTCAAGTTATCCTCAAGTATGAGTCCTAGCAGTGAAGCGGAGAGGATGGAGATGTCTCGAGTACCGTATGCATCAGCAGTGGGTAGCCTAATGTTTGCTATGATCTGTACAAGACCAGACATTGCACAAGCAGTGGGAGCGGTCAGTCGATATATGGCAAATCCTGGTAGAGAGCATTGGAATATGGTGAAGAGGATCCTAAGATATGTCAAGGGTACCTCAAATGTTGCATTATGCTATGGAGGATCAGAATTTAATGTTAGAGGCTATGTAGATTCAGATTATGCAGGTGATCCTGATAAAAGCAAGTCCACCACTGGATATGTGTTTACTCTTGCTGGAGGAGCTGTAAGCTGGGGTTCAAAACTGCAGTCTATCGTGGCTACTTCTACGACGGAAGCAGAATATGTGGCAGCTACACAAGCTAGCAAAGAGGCAATATGGTTGCAAATGTTAATGGAAGAACTCGGACACAAACAAGAGAAGATTTCTCTATTTTGTGATAGTCAGAGTGCTTTGCACTTAGCAAAGAATCCAGCATTTCATTCAAGGACAAAACATATTAGAGTACAATATCACTTTGTACGAGAGAAGGTGGAAGAAGGAAGTGTGGATATCCAGAAGATCCATACGGAGGACAACCTAGCGGATATGTTCACAAAGCCGATCAACACTGATAAGTTCACATGGAGCCGATCCTCTATCGGCCTAGCAGAAGCATAAGCAGCATGAGAATGGCAAGTGTGGGAAGGATGGCAGGTTGAAACAAAAGTGACTTTAAGTGGGAGAAATGTGGAAAATAAAGCCATTTGTTGAATTTGGTGAGCCAACTTTGTTGAATTTGGTAAGCCACCAATAGCCCACAAATTTAGCCTACAATCTAGTCTATGTTCACAACTATTTTTCTTCCATCCATTGTTGATTTTTTGTCCAAACTTTCCCTATAAATAGAGGGCAAAACCTCAATGGAAAATGCACCAAGTAGAGAGGAAAATAGAGAGTGAAAATAGTAGAGAGAAACATTTGTGAGTAGAGAGAAAATTAGAGAGAAATAAATTGTTTTCTCCTAAGTATTTTCCTACCTTGTTTTCTCCTATTACAAGAGAGGTTAAATATTGTTATCTCCTTGTATTTAGAGAGAAGGTTGTTGTAATTCTCCTACTATAGTGAAATCCTCCTATACTTGCCCGTGGACGTAGCCATTATTGGTGAACCACGTAAATACTTGTGTTCCATTTTAACCGCATTTTCTCAATTCCACTATACTTGTTGACCAACGTGATCCACGCCTTTCCTAACAAGAGCGAAAATGAGAATTGCTAAATGAGATAGGAGCAAAGAAATATATTGACGGAAACCACTTGATTATATTGGTCAATAAATGGGAGAGCAATTTGATCTTAGTTTCTTAGATTTACACCAAACCAGTTTCAAATAGATCAATGGGGTATTTAAATAAGTCATTACGACATTATTATACTATTACCACAAGTATGAGAGTAGTAAAGATCAAACAACTAACCTCATACAAAGCACCAGTAGGCTCTGTAGGAGAAAAGATACCTTGAAGAATCACTCCATCAGGAAACTGTATCCTGATAACTGTTCTATTATACCTCTTTTTAGCAGCTTTAGCCTGCTTTTCTCTGTACGATTTAGGAATTAAAAGCTTGGATTCTTCGATCTTCTTCTTCCTCGTATCTGCCTCTCTTCTTAATTCTTCAGCAGAAAGGTTGTAGAAAGAATCAGGTAGCTCCATTTTTGCGGCTACACTTTCAGGGAGCGAATAGAATACCCGTGTCTAATAGGACGAGAAGATAAGGTATAGTCAGAATTCAAGCAGAAGCAAATGGTGGAGAACTATGATAAGCATGAGTCCAAGAGAAAGAATGAGACAGTTTTGTACAATTATAATTTAACTTAATTGAAAGAAAAAATGTACAACGAAGGAAGATGGCAGAATCTAAAAAAAATTAGTAAAATACGTTATATTTGAATAATATTATAGAAAGATATGAAGGACAATCAAATCCGAACAAATCATAAATCCAAGGTTTCAACTGGAGGCAGAAAACTACAATGCAAAAATCAAGACATGAAAATTGGAAGATACTGTTTCCCTTGGAACATGATATTTGAAGTCTGGGACCTGAGTAAGATTTGCCCTTGTGTCAACACTCATACAAAAAATTAATCATATTCTTTCTTCTCTTATTGAGACAACGAAATGGAATGTAATGAATTCTAAAGATGGAAGGTGAGTCGAGTAAAAGTATGATGAGGGTTACAATTTAGGCTGCTTTTTATTTATCTTCTCTTTGTCCTCATTTATTGTTGTTGAAGAATATAAACCTAAAAAACTCCATTTAGCACCCAAACCATATTGATACCAATGAAAATAGAATTTTTAGGGTATGAGAGCTAGATATTGGCTTTATGGTTCATACATTAAAGGCTCTATACCTTCCTCACTTGCTCGAGCTCTCTGTGAACATTTTCATTCTGACCCTTTAATCAATACTGTAGTATACCACATGAAAGAACAGCAGGGAACCAAATAACAGAATATATGTTCCACCATTGGGTTATGAATTGAATTTGGCTTAAACCATCAATGTAAAGGTAATGTGCACGTCTGACTTCAGCAGTTATCGGCACAACCAATGGACAAATATCATATTACCATCAAATTTCTACTTTTTTTCAGCAAAGCTTTACAATCTGATTTCCAATCAGCACTTCCTAGAGAAGATGGAGATGAACGCAGAAAACAAATCAATCTTTGATTTTGCATAACTATAACTTACTTACTGCTATATAAACTTGGGAAGAGATTGAGACTCAAGCTTTTGGCTATGATCATTTATTTATAAATTTCAATTTGCCTCACTATCTATCCACCTAAGTCTCTAACTTGATAAGGCTCACAGCAATTACTCTATGACTTGTTCTGAATTTCTTAAACAATTTACCCGATTAACATACAAGACATTAATATTTGAAGAGCATTAGCTGTAGAGATGAACCAAACTATATATACACCTGTCTATCAACCTTCTTGGGCTCCTCTAGATTGGCTGGAGCTGCAGAAGAAGGTTCCTCAACCTTATTTAGATCCAATAATGATATGACATTCTTCACCAAACCAAGTCGTTCCTCTGATGGAGCATCCATCACGAGCCACATCTCCTCACTTTCCTCTTCCAACTCAAAGCCCATGAATTCAAATAACTCTACTCCTCCCAGAATATTTCCAATCGCATCCTTTATCTTTGGATTCCCCATCCGAAACTTCCTGAACTTTGTATTATGTGGCTCCTTCACAATATTCTTCAAAAGCCTTAGCACTACATCTAGTCATGGCCGGACCTGCCTAGGGGCAGGTGAGGCCAAGGGCCCATATTATTTTTGGGGCTTTTTTTTTTCATTCCAGGTCCATAAAATTGAGATTTGTTTGAATATAAAACTTTAAGGTATATGAAATATAATATTTTGTTGGTCGTTTTATATTAGTTAATACTTTTGAACTTTTTATTTTTTTGCAATTTTATGGTGAATTTGTATAGTTTGTTTTATGTGAATATGAATTTAATCTTTATTTTCAGTTTTTTCCTTAAAAAAAATTTTTTCGACTCCAGTCTAGCCCAGGACCTATATCTCGAAAAACTACTGTTTGTTTCAAATCTACAAAGTCACAGGTACGGCTCTGCATCTAGTGATCCCGCTGACGGATTCCCTGACAAATATGCAGTAACACAGGTCTGCACTTCATTCTTGCCATCCTCAATTTCTTTTTCGCCATCCCTCAAATCACTTGATTCCGAGTTATTCAAACAAGTCTCAACATGAGAAGACACCTCATCTTCAGAGCTATAGCCTCTACCACAAACTGGACACTCAAACACTTTCAAAGCATACCCATTGGGATTCCTTTTCCCTGAAGTGATTAATGAGTTAAATGGGTCAAACCCATTTTCAGACTTCTCATTCCCATCTGAATCAACCTTAACTGCAGGTTTTTTATCCTCAATTTTATGTTCAGAATTATTACTCATTTTTTGAGCTGCAGTGATTAATGAGTTAAATGGGTCAAACCCATTTTCAGACTTCTCATTCCCATCTGAATCAACCTTAACTGCAGGTTTTTTATCCTCAATTTTATGTTCAGAATTATTACTCATTTTTTGAGCTGCAGGCTTGGAATTTGATGATAAAGATTGATTTTGTTTTGAAGTACTTAAAGATTGTGGAGGTCTGGTTGCATTGTGTGGGATTATTGGCTTAGAACCAAACAAACAAGCCCTTAGAAATGCTATCTTGTTTAACATAAACTTGTGTGGCATTTCGAGGATTACTTAAAGTAATCGGGGGCAAAAATAAAAGAAGAGCTTACGACCGTTAAAACCAATTGGGAAATAAGTTTTTAGTAGTTGTATAAATTTGTTAAAAGGTTTTTACAAGTTAATTTTGGACTTGGGTATTTTTCTATAAAATGGTGCAACAAGTTTTAAAAAGAAGTGGTGCATATTTCTCTAGAAAGTGGTTTTTCTAGTTTTCTCTCTACAAAATAGAATTTGGGGTTTTTCTTCAAAAGGGTCAAGAAAAAGTTTATCTTCTTGATTGGATTGAGAGTGCATGATTTTGATTTCCTATTGGTATGGTCGTGAGCCTACATTTCGGTCGGTATCGAATTTATTATTTTGGCGTTCTTGGTGTTCTTGATTTTGGAAATCAAGGTAAAGATCCTACAGTGGTATTATAGCGAGGAGGAATTACCAAGTGAATCAAAATTGCCGTGTAAAAGTCGGTGGAAAAGAAAACGCAAGAAGAGAAACGGTGACCGAAGGCAAAGAAACAGGCCGGAGAAAAATCAGAGAAGAATCTGTGAAGCCGGTGAACTGTTGAAGGAGTGAAAATCTGTGACAGGAAGTGAAGATCAGTGGAAGCAAGAAACTGATTGGAAGACTGTCCAAGGCGGTGAAGCAAAGAAAAAATCTGTTGAAACCGAAGAGAGAGAAGAGGCCGACCGAAGTAGAAGTCTTCTGCCATTTTTCTAAAGTCCGATCTCCGGTCGATCAATCAGCGATCCAAGACCACCGGAAGAACCGCGGCGTCGAGGAGAACACTCGACCAGATTTTGGGCAGAAAACGGCGGCTGGAAGGCGGCGAAATAAACCGGAAAAGAAAGGGAAACCGAAACTTTAAACTGAAATTCCCGCCGGTAGGGAACTCCGATTGAGAAACGGTTTGCGCCATTGGACTCGTGACGGAGAGGAGAATCTTGTAGTGTGTCGGGCAAAATTTTCCGGCGACGGCGGCAGGTGGCGGTTTCCGGCGAGTCTCCGGCGACAATTTTTGACGGTTTGTTCTAAAGGACCTGCAGAGTCCATATTCGAAGTCCGTTTCACCAATTTCAATTTGGATATTGGTTGAGGTTTGCAAATGGTTTTTTGCATGATTCGTTAGTTTGATTTTTTGAGATTGAACTGTGCATTGAAGACTCCTATTGTAGTTGTACGAACATTTAGGATAATTTATGAGCTCGGGGTTTTGTGAATAAACCGGGGAAGGGCTAGAAGTTGGGGATTCCTTGAGGTTCGGGTTTGACAAGATTAGGTTTTAATCTTGGGTGTATTGAATTTTACAAGATTAGGTATTAATCTTGGGTTTGATAGGAGGTCTTCTTGCTGATTTGACGTGAGAATTATATTCACGGGGATATTTTGACAAGATTAGGTGTTAATCTTGGGGGTATGCAAGGTTACAAGATTAGGTGTTAATCTTGGGTAAATTCTGCATTGTATACCGGTTTTGTTGCTGTGGTTATTTTACTTGCTGGAATTTGCAAGGGGGAGTGATAAGTATCATTCGGTGAGCAACGGTGTTTTTGAACAATGGTTTCAAGAATGGGATCTAGGGTCGAGCTGGAGAAGTTCGATGGTAAAGGGGATTTCTCCCTTTGGAAAAAGAAAATGAAAGCAGTATTGGTGCAACAAAGAGTTGCAAAGGCATTGGAGGAACAATCCGAATGGCCAGAGAAATTATTAGCCAAAGATGATGAAGTAGCTGAAATTCAAGAAGTGGCGTACAACACTCTGATTCTTCATCTCTCAGATAACGTTCTGAGACAGGTAAACGATTCTCAAACTGCTTTAGAAATCTGGAATAAGCTAGATGAAATTTATGCTGTTAAAACTGTTCCTAATAAAATTTTTCTTTTAGAAAGAATTTTTGGTTTCAAAATGGACCCCTCCAAAGATCTTGAAACAAATTTAAATGCATTTTCTACAATGACTTTAGATTTAACAAACAGTGGATAGAAAATCGAAGATGATCAATTAGCTATAATTTTGGTAAATTCCCTTCCAGAATCTTTCAAAGAACTTAAAAATGTTATTAAATATGGAAGGGATACCATCACTCTTGCAAATGTCACTGCTTCGATTAGGTCTAAAGCATTAGAAATCAATTTGGAGGAGACAACTGTCCATACTGAAACGGCTTATTTTGTTAAAGGTAAATTTGGTAAGAAACAGTCAAATGCTATGAACTTTAACAAGAATAAGGGTAAGAGTAAGGAACAGTGGAAGGGAAAGGGTAGTGGTAGAGATGGAGATAAGTGCTTTCATTGTGGTAAAACGGGACACTTTAAGAAAGATTGCTACGAGTGGCTAAGGAAGAAAGAGGGGCTGCGGGATGTAGCTGAGAGTAATACTGCTTTTGGGGCTTTTGGAAATGATGATGATCAATTGAGAGTGTTAAATGTGATGTTAGGTGAGCGGAATCAAGAGTGGATACTTGACTCAGGGTGTTCCTATCATATGACCTCCCATATAGCTTGGTTTAAGACCTATAGAGAGATAGATGGGGAGAATGTGTATTTAGGGAATGGTGAGTCTTGTACTGTGATGAGAATAAGTGAAGTTGTGGTCAAGATGTATAATGGGGTGGTTAGAGTTCTAACTGGGGTGAGGCATATACCTGCTTTATCCAAAAATCTTATTTCTTTGAGCACATTGCATATGTCTTGTTTTCATTATGAAACAAAGAATGATAATATGTTAGTATGTAAAGGCAATGAAATTGTGATTAAAGGAATATTGAGAAATAGACTTTATTATATGCTTGGCACAACAGTAATTCAAGATCATTCATGCTCACACATAATTCAAAAGGATGACACTCAATTGAGGGACAAAATGATAGCCCATGAAGGAAATAAATTTCCTTGTATTTCTGTTGCTACTAACAATGTTGCAGGTTTAACTCCAACTTCGCTTGAAAGTGAGTTTTTGGAGGGTAAGGAGTTTGGAATAAACTCAAGTGACCAAGGAACAAGTGGTCAAAGATGTGAAGTTCAAAATCAGTTACAAAATAGTGATTTTGAATCTGTTGTTGAGGAAGTTCAACAAGAAAATGATGAAGTTGTTGAAAATGATGGAGTTCAACAAGAAGCTACTCAAGATAGCTTGTATGACTATCTATTAGTCATGGATGGTGAAAGGAGGCAGGTAAACTCTAATCCTAGTTTTTATTCCATTAGTCTAAAAAAGTGTTCTCTTTTGACAGGTATTAAGGAATCTACAAGTTGTGGAGAAGCTAGGAAGATTCAAAGTGCAATGCAAATGAAGATGTTTCTCCTGAACCATCAAATCAAAAGGCTTGAAAGGATGAAAGCTTCCAAGAGGACTTTCGGATTAGGTGAAGGTAAATTTAGATTAGGTGGTGGTTTGGTTTAAGCCAAGGTGAAGGAATGTGGGATTATTGGCTTAGAACCAAACAAACAAGCCCTTAGAAATGCTATCTTGTTTAACATAAACTTGTGTGGCATTTCGAGGATTACTTAAAGTAATCGGGGGCAAAAATAAAAGAAGGGCTTACGACCGTTAAAACCAATTGGGAAATAAGTTTTTAGTAGTTGCATAAATTTGTTAAAAGGTTTTTACAAGTTAATTTTGGACTTGGGTATTTTTCTATAAAATGGTGCAACAAATTTTAAAAAGAAGTGGTGCATATTTCTCTAGAAAGTGGTTTTTCTAGTTTTCTCTCTACAAAATAGAATTTGGAGTTTTTCTTCAAAAGGGTCAAGAAAAAGTTTATCTTCTTGATTGGATTGAGAGTGCATGATTTTGATTTCCTATTGGTATGGTCGTGAGCCTATATTTCGGTCGGTATCGAATTTATTATTTTGGCGTTCTTGGTGTTCTTGATTTTGGAAATCAAGGTAAAGATCAGTTTGCAGGGCCTGAAGAAGAAGAAGAAGAAGACTCTACCTTGGCCCTTGAATTTGCCTGATGAAGATGATGAAAATGGGCTGTTGACTTTCTTCATAAACCCCTTCATTTTATCTTTCATCTCATCCATTTTCTTCCAAATTCAATGAAAAACAAAACAAAAACGAATAAAAGAAATCGAAGCTCCCCACAGAAAACAAAAATGAATGAAATCTGAATGAATATATTCAGAAAGATATAAGAAATTGTTCGACTGGAATTTTATAGCTATCACGGAAATATGAAACTTAAAGCTGAAAATAAATTCAGATTTGTTGCGAAGTGAATTAAGGTGTGACCGTGACTGTCTGTGAAGATACCAAGATAGGAGCTGAGAAATCTATGGAGGTATGGAGCAATTTCCTTAGTTTTTCGTTTTTTCTGGTATTTATTATAGAAAAAAGTGAAAATGGATATTGGAATTTAGCGTTTTGGAGGATTCTTTTGAGTATGTTTTGGTTGTCTGTACGATCCAGTCGTGCCAGTTCAATAAAGATATATCTATTTGTACTTACTCTTCATGATAAATTGGGTTACTCCCTCTCATATAGAGTGGGGTCCACAGATGTGTGAGCTCCTTCATGTGAGGGAGGAGTAACCTATTTTGTCATCCAATAAATACATACATGTAGCAAAGTCCGTTCAACAAATGGGGAAGGACGACCTCGAGGATATTCAGTCACATCCATGATTTAATATTTTTTTGGCAATATGGGGTCAAGGAAGTTAGGATTTATGATGTATTCGATAAATTTTTGTTATAATCAACACAATTTTTAACGTCACTTTTTAATCACACATTTTTTCTTTCTCTAATTTTTAACTACACATATTTCCTAGAAAACACAAATAACACTAATCATTAACTGTTATAACAATTACCGAACACAAGATAAAAGGTCATGGAGGACGTGAAGAAGTTGAAGTAGTTGTCTCTAGTGTTACAGATCAATCAAATCAATAGCTCATTTTTTCGATGTATCCTTATACCTGATCGTTGGTTTACCATGTACTTGGATTTATTTTTTAAGGTGGTAAATTGTAGAATTTGTTTAGCATAGTAAATTTTTTTATTGGAAGTCCAATTGACACGACATAATATACTCTGACAAAGTAAGAAACAAAAATTTTAAGTTTCCAAAAAGAAGCTTATTTATTTATTTATTTATTAATATAAGGACATTTTAATATTTTTAATAAAAATAAAATTTTTAAAGGTGGAATGGAGGAAAATCATATTAAAGGATATGTAGCGTTAAATAATTCAACGTTAGGGATTTAAATACAAAATTGAAAGATTAATGACTTATTGAGTTAAATAATGCCTGAGTTTAGGGACTACTTGCATCAAATCTAAAGGTTGGGGACTTAAGCAATTCAAAGACTAATTACGCCAATTATGTATAAGGACATTTTATTCTTTCCATAACTTTATAATAACATTGAAACGATTAACCTCTATTTGTTTGAAAAAAAATGTGAAATTTAGGGACTATTTGCACAAAAAATGTGATTATGAAATTATGTTCTTTATAAACTAGTTTATAAAGTAAGGATATGATGCCCACAATGAGCACCATAATTTTTACCCACTTTGTGTGTAGATCTGTCATGTGGCAGAAATGTCAATTTCACATGTAGAATGGGTAAGAATTATGGTGTCGACTATTGGCACCATATCCTCCTTGCTATTTATAAATGAATAATAATTGCGGAGGCTAAATCTACTTGTTATATTAGTTTATGTCATTTGTGTCAACGTTGGCATTTAACAGTGATACGTAGAATTTTTTGCTAATGTTTTTCCATCCAAGTGGTTATAAATGTAATTGTTATAAACTTGAGGGTCACCACTATCGTAAGAAATATACTTCAATTACCATTTCAGTTTTTTTAATAAACTTTAGTACCTTTGCTGAAATTGAGCCTAATTTATCAAGTATGGTCTATAAATTTCATTTTACAGGAGAATACAGTAGCAGGCTCGATACTTTGGTAATTTGGTTGGCTTTTCTATACGTATCGATATGGATGGTAAAACGGCTCGTTGGCTCGAGCCGCTCGGGCTCGGCTCCAAAAAAGCTCGGGCTAAGCTCGACTTGTGGCTCGAGCCGAGCTTTTTTTTGAGAGACGAGCTTTGGCTCGGCTCGGCTCGGCTCGAGCAAAAAAAAAAAGTCCGTTAAAAAAGCTCGATGACAGCTTGAACAATGAATTTCGACCACGACCTCGATCCAACTTGCTATATATACACATTTTCAAACAAATTTTATGAATTTTTGATATAAAAATTTAAAAAAATTAAAAGCTCGAGACTTAGCTAGGCTCGAAAAAAGCTCGAGTTAAAGTTCGAGTCGAGTCTTATTTTTGGGGACGAGCTTTAGCTCGGGTCAAAAAAAGCTCGACCCCTAAAAGCTCTAGCCAAGCTCGAGCCTTGATCTTCGGCTCGCGAGCTGACTCGTTGACATCCCTACGTATCGATATAATCATTTATATATATTTTCCCTCCTTTAATTCTTTCTAGATCAATCTTTAGGTAAAACTTTATGTTGGTTGCTTAGTTTCAGTTTGTTGAAATTTGCCAGTCAAGTATTAATCTCTCGTTTCAATTATACCACTTCATTCGCATCCGAAAATCCTAACATCAAGCCTATGCATACAACATTCTCGCGCGAAAGGACCTCAATTCTAATTCGGAGGTCGAACCAAGGACCTACGAAAGTCGGGGGCTAGCTTGTTACCATGGGCAACACGGACTTTATTAGTGTTTCATTCTTTTTGGACGAGAGAATTGAAGTGGGATGATGATTGAAAATCGCAAATTAAACCCGGAATACCGAAGATATAACATTCATCAATGAAATTAGAGCGAGACAGCAAATTTTAACTATTTTCAAAACAAACAAATTTCCTTTATACGTCGCGTGATCTCTACCATGGATGGTCTTCTATCAGGATGCTGTGCAGTGCAAGAAATGGCAAGATTCAAAACTTGTACCATTTGTTCCTCAAAGTTGTCGAAACTAATCAACTCCGGATCAAACACTTGGATTATCCACTTCTCTTCCACAAGTGATTGAACCCAACTCGGCAAATCAATCCCATCCTCCATCAAAACACTATCCGGTTCCTTACCGGTCAATAATTCCAAAAGCACGACTCCAAAACTGTACACATCGGCTTTCTTTGAGATCTTGCGTGAATCTGTCACTTCAGGTGCTCGGTAGCCATTCAGGTTGGGTGAAGTTATGTGGGAAACGAGCCGCGTTAGGCCAAACTCAGAAGGACGGGCATCGTAGTATTCTGTGAGCAGAATGTTAGATGATTTGATGTTTCCATGTGCGGTATCACTGCCGATGGAGTGGAGATACCGGATGCCGTTGGCTACACCGAGAGCAATTTTGCATCTGATTTCCCAACTCATTGATTGCCTCTTGTTTCCTGTAAGTAGAAAAGTAGATGGATGTGATTTTAGTTTAATAAGACTACGAACATAGCAGCAGAAATGCTCCAGTGACAACATTCATGATGATGATGCCAATGAAAAAAGTTTCCAAGATACAAAAAGCAGAGAAAACAGAATAAAATCTTACCGTGCAGGATTATAGACAAGCTCGTAGGCATTGGCTGAAAAATAAGAAGTTTCTCTCCTGTGCCATAAAAGTACCCTCTAAGAGGCACCAGATTCTCATGTACAAGTGAACCCAAATATTCAATTTCTCCCCTAAACTCACTCTCAGAAAGACAAACATTTTTTAACCTCTTAACAATTACATCAACCCCTGTCTCCAAATATGCCTTGTACGTGGTTCCAACCGTCCCCTTCCCTAATACCTCAGCAGAAGCCCTCAGTAACTCTTCCAAACTGAACATTTCTACGTCGTGGCCGAAAAGAACTAAACCATCATTCCCATCTTGCACAACTAAATTCTCCACTCTCTCCTTGGAAGCAAAACTGTTGCTTAATTGCTGGTCATCTGTTGCGGCAATGATAGGCATGGGACTCCAATATCCATTGTCTGGTGGCTTGACCGGAGAAGGAAGCACTGGTGACCTAGCCTGCTGTAGAATTCTCAAGCTTCTATATCTTCTCCATAGAATGAACATGATTACAAGAATGATTAGCAATCCAATAACTGATCCAACTATAATTCCAGCTATTGCTCCACCTGAAAGTTTGTTTCCATTACTGGGACAAGAAACAAGAGGTCCGCCACAAAGAGAGGTTCCTAGATAAGATTGGGAGGAAAAGGCGTCCAATCTCGATGGGATTGAACCCGTTAACGCGTTATATGAAACGTTGAACTCCCCAAGCTGAGTGAGGCTATTCAAATGAGGAAGTGATCCAGTGAACTGATTGTTTTCCAAGTACGAAGTTTTTAACCTGGTGAGGTTGTTAAAAGAAGAAGATATGTCGCCTGAGAAGTTGTTTCCGGCTAAATTTAAACGTACAAGATTTTTCAAAGTAAATAAAGTCTCGGGTATTTCGCCTGAGAATCTGTTTCCCTCCAAGTGAAGAACACGTAGCCTGGTGCACGAGCCTATATCAGAAGGGATTGGACCGGAAAGAATATTCCTCCGGAGGCTGAGGAACTTGAGTTCGGTCAAGTTTCCAATAGAATTTACGGGGAGCAGACCGGTTAGGCCGTCTCCAGGGAGGCGAACATCCGTGACACGGTTGATTACATTGTTACATTTCACACCTTCCCATGAACACGGATTCGAACTATTGGTGTTCCAAAGGAGGGTACGGCCGCGGACCGCCCTTCTTAGGAGGATGAGCGCCGAACGGTCCGCCTCGAGGTCCGAGAATACTATGGTAATGGAACTTGGGGATAATAGGAAAACAAGAGGAAAAATTTTAAGCAAGAGAAAGGAAACCATTTCCCCCTTGTCAGTGTGAAAGCTAGCTAGGAGGAAGATTATTTTTGTTTAGAGAGAATAATATATATATAGTCAATGGTCTTAGTAGTTGATTTTTCTTCTGCGTAGCTGACGGCTAATGACCATTTCTTCATATTTTTCTGTTTAGTTGGTGTTTCTATTTGCTTCGATTGACGACTATGTTGATTTCCACAACCAGAATTAGGTATAATTGGTTGAATATTTATTACGAGATTAGATGGTTTAATATACCAAGTTTGGCTAAGGAATTCAGTTATACATTCACAACAGTTAGGTATAATTGATTAACCAAAGCACTATCCGCTGACTTTTTCTGAATTTATAACAAACCCTTTTTCGAATAAGAACAAGAATGGTAACATGATAAATTCTAATGACCTCGATTTTTGACTGGACAACATGTTCAATAGATCTCAACTCCACTAACATATATCCACGCGTAAATGTCCTACATACTTTGATAAATTGACACGTGACTTTTTTTAAATAGTGAGATAGGCAGTGCAATCACTCCCAAGGTCAAGCCAATCAATCCACTTATATTTGGTGTGAGCTAAAGAAGTGGAAAAACAAGTTTGTGTACGAGCTCCGAATTGTAGAAGGAAAAATACCAAGCAAGATTATTATTTCCATGAAAATTGTCTCCCTTGTTTTCTGTTTGACTGAAATATTTTCCGTGGAAAATATTTTCACACACAAGTATCTAATCACAGTTTTTGCAAATTTTGAGGAAATATTTTCTCACCAGTTCATATGGAATTGAAAAACATTTTCTTTTTTCAATTCCATGTTGTATCAAACATACCATGAATGATAACGTGAGTTGGTTACTGTTACATCATGAAAGGCACGATGCTCTTCTTAAAGATCGAAAATCATTCTCATCCATTACATTGAAAGACTCGTGTGCTCATCTTGACGATTGAAATGTCATTCTCATAGGAGTCACTTCACTCGCTTCTTCTTTCTTTTTTTATTTTTTACCTCAAACAAACAATGCTTCTAAAGTAATTGATACGAAGTCCACCCAAAGAAAATCTCATAACTTATTAATCTTATTAAATCACTCGATCAACAATCTTAAACTGTAATAAATAAATGCCCTCGACCTCTGCCACCAGTACAATTTGTTGATATAACTAGAATCATAAAAAAACTGAAGAATACTAGAAGGATCACCTGCTTTTTGATTTTCAATTTTTCATGTAGCTCCATTAGACCATAGAACATTTTCCTTAGAATTAATACATTTTACGCCTAGAAAATATGAATTAACTTCGTTCATGAATGATGGAGCGCGGGAAGACACAATACTGATGGTCTTTCTGAACCATTGGGAGTGCTAGACGTGTCGTGGCAGGATAATAACTTTGAACGAGCATAGAATTCGCATACGATTAGATGAGGATAAGAAACTCGACTTTTTATGCCAATTAGCATGTGCTTCAAGCAGCAAAGTAATGGGAATTGTGTCCCAAATTTATCTACAAAAAATATGTATATTCTGGTTAACAAGATATTGACCGAATGCCTTTCATTGATGAATTACTTGCATAATATATAGATTACAATGAGTCCTAAATATGGTAAATACAATTAGGTTAACCTAAGTATGGTAAATACAAATATATACATAATTATGGTAAATAATCAAGCCATAATCTCCGTCGATCTCATTGACACCCCCTTCAAATTGATGCTGGACGATCAAGGAGCACCAATTTGCTGACAAGAAATTGATGCCGTTGTCGAGTCATTGTCTTGGTAAACACATCAGCGATCTGAACATTAGTAGTGATATGCGGAAGAGTTATAATGTGACCATCATAAGCCTCACGTATAGAGTGACAATCAACTTCAATGTGTTTAGTGCGCTCATGGAACACTGGATTAACAGCAATTTGAATGACACTAGTGTTGTCAGCATGTAGTGGAGTAGGCTCATACTGAAGACAACCAAGCTTAGCTAGAAGACCTTGAAGCCAAACAATCTCAGAGCAGGCTGAAGACATAGCACGATAATCAGATTCAGTGGAAGATTTAGAGACGTGATCCTGCTTCTTACTTCGCCAAGAAATTAATGCACACCCAAGAAACATACACCAACCCGTAATCGAACGACGAGTATCAGCACATCTGGCCCAATCTGCATCACTACAACCTACCAGTTGAAGAGAAGAGTTGGCTGGAAAGAAAAGTCCCCTATCAAGCGTACCCAACAAATATCGAATAATGCGATGAACCGCGGCCAAATGAAGGTGTCGTGGAGCATTCATAAATTGACAAACTTGTTGTACGGCAAAAGAAATATCAAGGCGTGTAAGAGCTAATTCAAACTACCTACTAATTGACAGTAGAGAGGGATTAGGAAGAAGATCACCCTCCTCCTTTCGATACTTCCCATTCATCTCCATGGGGGTATCAACTGGATGACCATCCTGAAGTCCAGCCAAATTAATCAACTCCTCCATATACTTATGCTGATGTAGGTAAGTCCCCGCTGGACTTGGAATCACCTCAAGACCTAAGAAGTACTGTAAGGGACCCAAATCCTTCATATGGAAGGATTCCTTCAGTCGATCTTGAAGTTGAGATATCAATTAGGAGTCAGTCCCAGTAATAACAAAAATCATCCACATAGACCAGAAGAAGCACAGTACCTACCTTTGTGTTAGAGATAAAAAGAGACGAATTATACTGGCTCTGTGTAAATGAGAATTGCAGAAGAGTGGAGCGAAACTTGTCAAACTAAGCATGGGGAGCCTGCTTCAAACCATAAAGTGAATGCTTTAGCTTACACACATTAGAGGATGGCAAAGAAAAGAGGCCCGGGGGAGGAGTCATATAAATTTCTTCCTTAAGGTCACCATGTAAGAAAGCATTTTTGACATCCATTTGCCACAATGACCATCTCTTGGAGGCAGCTATAGCAAGAACAGTTCGAACTGTTGTCATTTTGGCAACAGGAGCAAAAGTCTCCTCATAATCCACACCATATTCCTGACGATTACCAAGAGCTACCAACCGAGCTTTATACCGATCTTGCGATCCATCAGAGCGAAACTTAATAGAATATACCCATTTACATTCAATAGGTTTGATGGTAGAAGGGCAAGAAACAATATCCCATGTGTGATTTTCCTGAAGGGCCTGGATTTCCTCTTGCATAACTTTCTCCCAACACGGTTGGGGAACTGCCTAAGAAAAAGAAGTAGGAACTGTGATATGAGATAAAGTTGTAGAGAATCCATACCAATTTGGAGGACGAGTAACGCGTGTGGATCTCTTAAGATCGGTAGAGCGAGGAACAGGATCAAGGTCGGGAAGCGGCAGTGGAGTTGGAGGTCTTCGTCTTTGATATACCACACCTGGTTTAAAACGTTCAATAGATAGAGAATCATCCTCAAAGTTAATATGTGGGGCCAAATCAGGAGATGTTACAACATGCTATTGAAAGTAATACTGATTCTCAAAGAAAACCACATTCTGAGATATACGAAAGCGATTAGCAACACCATCGTAATAAATAAAGCCCTTTTGAGGAATACTATAAACAATGAAAGCACATCGTACGGATTGAGCAGCAAGCTTATGACATTCATGAGAAGGTAAAAGGACAAAGCAAACACATCCAAAAGTATCATTTCATATCCAGGATGTCTACCATGCAGGCGAAAATGAGGCGACTCAAACTCCAAATGCTGAACATGAAGTCGATTAATTAGGTGTACAGCTGTAGAGAGAGCTTCGACCCAAAATCTAAGTGGAACCGAGGATTCCAAAAGCAAAACTCGAACAACGCCTAACAAGTGGTGATTCTTTCTTTCGGCTACCCCATTTTGCTGAGGAGTATATGGACAAAATCGTTGTGAGAAAATGCCCTTTTGTTGCAAGAAGGTTTGACAATCATGAGACATATATTCTCCACCATTGTCAGACCTCAAAATCTGAATACTGGAAGAGAGCTGTGTCTCAATACAAGCTACAAAAGTCTTAAGGGTTGTGCTGACCTCACTTTTAGAGCGGAGAAAATATATCCAAGTATAACGACTGAAATCATCAATAAATGTTATGAAATACTTATAACGAGCATGGGATGTGATGGGTGCCACGCCCCAAAAATCACTATGGATGATCTGAAAACATTTATCAACACGACTTCCATAAGCGGGAAACGTAAGAGGCTTGCTTTTCCCAAGTTTACAAGTAGCACAATCAAAAGACAAATTTGATAACTGAGATTGATCTTTATTACCCAATAAACCACATTTAAGCAAATGATATAAAATTAAAGTATTTGGATGTCCTAATCTTTTATGTCAAATTTCATGTTTATGTCCAACACTAAAACAAGCCAAAGATATAGTAGTAGGTATACTAAATTGCAATGGAAATAATCTTCCGAATTTAGGCCCCTTTGCGATCACCTTCCCCGACCCCTGATCTTGCACAAGACAACCATCACGAGAGAAACAAACATCACACTTATTATCAACTAATTGGCCAACCGAAATCAAGTTTGTAGATAAGTCTGGAGATACGAAAATATTCTGAAATGAAGACCCAATGTCTCCAATAGCAGTAATTGGAAGGGTACTTCCATTAGCAATCTGAATGTGTTGTGTGCCAGTATAGCTACGCACGTTGTGCAAAGAGTCATAACTACCTGTCATGTGATTCGATGCCCCTGAATCGACAAGCCAGGGAGAAGAAATAGATTGACCCTTACCTTGTAGGCCTAATGCAGAGAAGGTGGAGACAATCATCTACTGAACCATTTATGGGGTAAGAATTGGTTGACTGACGCTAACTTGTGAACTTGAGGAAGTAGGACCCTGAATAGCAGCTTGAAAGGTCTGAGCTTTACAATTTTGAGGTCGTGTGGGACACTCCTTGATGATATGTCCTGATTGCTTGCAGTAAGTACAAACTTTTGAGGACAATGATGAGCAATATGACCATATCCTTTACAACGGAAACACTGAAGTTTACACTTCCCTCGTCCATGTGCAGCATATGCAACGGTCATTACATCAGATGAGGATATATCGCCTCCCATGGTAGCTTGAGTAGCCAATCGTTGTTCTTCACGCAAAATTTCACCCAAACACATTGTAACGACTCGGGTCCCACTTAACGGGCTGTCCCGTCCGTTAGATGACGGCGTACTGTCCCCACCGTACCAACACGAGTCTTTTCAGCATGCTTTGTCCTCACTTGCATGCTCCCCAAGAAAACTTCCCAGGAGGTCACCCATCACAGAATTTCTCCAAGCCAAGCACGCTTAACTGTGGAGTTTCTAACGATGGACTTCCGGAAAAGAAGGTGTACCTTGTTGGTATGAGTAGTACCTATCAATTCTCTTAAACTTTCTTGTCCTGGGGTGTTACACACATATTCAAAGAAGGAACTGGATCGCGATTCAATAAACCCGCTCGAGCAACTTCAAATTCAAGTCGTAACTTCATAAGAAATTGATCCTGCTTACTAACTTCTTGAACTTCTTGTAGTGCTGATAGTGCCGTCGCAGGTACCTTAGCACGAATTATGCCGGAGTACTCACTCCACATGTTTAGAAAGCCAGAATAATATTGCTCAATAGTAAGATTACCTTGAGTGTAATTAGCAATTTCTAACTCCAATTGAAATCTCCGAGCATTATTGTCTTGATAGTAAATCCGCTTTAGGTACTCCCACATTTCTTTAGCTGTAGTAAAAGCACGTAAATTATTAAACATGTGTGCCTCCATTGACCCCAGAATCCAAGAAATAATACAAGCATCCTTTGTTTCCCATGCACTCAAATCCCTAGCATCTTCAGGCACCTTAGATGACCCATCAATATGACCCCAAAGCTCCTTCCCTTTTAAAAACATCTTGAATTGGAATTCCCACGTGGGATAATTCTTTCCCGTAAACTTAACACAAAATGTTTCAATTGACATATCTCTATTGTGTAAAGGGATCCCCAACACTTGCAAAATCACACACTTAAAAATATACTACATGAGTGACAAGCCACAAATGGACAGATCTCAAATTAAAAAAAATTAAAAAATATCGAGCCCAGAAAAATGAACTCTTATACTGATAGAGCCCAAATCGAGCCCACACAAATACAACCTCAAATGGACAGCCCAATTAATCCCAAATGTACCTCTATCGTTGATTGCATAGAGATAGACACAGATCTTCGAGACTCCGACCACCAAGTGAACTGAGACTCACCCCCAAGACCCACCGGTGAAGGGGAAACTAGATGGTGAGGGTCCTGAGAAGTGATCTAAAGTTGAACCGCGTAGACACCAAACTGAATTTTCGAGGATTGTTGTCCTGAAGACATAAAAAATAACTGAGATAGTTGCTGCCAAAAAATGTCGACCAGGGATGGGTCAACCTAGAATCACAAAGAGGACCACCCGCCAAGTGATGAATCCGAGCACTGAGGACCAGCAACAGAACCAGAAGGAACAAAAATAAAACTAGGACTCGATGATTTCAAAGGTAAGCTCTGATACCATAACAAGATATTGACCGAATGCCTTTCATTGATGAATTACTTGCATAATATATAGATCACAATGAGCCCTAAATATGGTAAATACAATTAGGTTAACCTAAGTATGGTAAATACAAATATATACATAATTATGGTAAATAATCAAGCCATTATCTCCGTCGATCTCATTGACACTGGTTGCCTCATCTTATCTTTAAGGCACAGAGCAAGACAACTAAGGGCAAACAGAAATATGTATGAGGAAATCATGTGCATAACATGTATAAAGAAGTGGCCAGTAATCGATCTTGAAGACAGAGAAATGGTATCATTGGAGCTGTCAAGCTAAAGCTGTTCTTGTTAAATGATTTAATAGGGAAAGAAATAAACACAAATATTGCAATTTGGGATATTATCTTAAAAAGATAACTTTGTTAAAAGAATAGTTATTGATTTTATTTTGCAAGTGGACAGATTTTAATTATAGGATGTGGTTTTTTGGCTCATCATTACAAATTACAATTCAAATTTATAATGTCTACAAATTTTCAAATAACTTTTTAACCATATGTATTTTCTCACTTCACTTTTCAATCACACATTTTACTTAGAAAATATAAATAAATCACATTATAATGGGCTACAAGCCGCCGAACACACCCTAAGTAATATAATAATGAGTTGTGTATTGAAAATACAGACTAATTATTTTGTATATTTTACTTCAACTAAAACTAGCTTAATTCAAGTGTTGAGAAACACTTCTTCTTCGAAGTTGATGAAATTCGCCTTGAGAGTAGAGACAAACTTGGTACAACGAACACAAAATAGATAAAACGAAATTATTGAACGAAGGCTTGAAGAGCAATGAATGTTTTCCTAAAAGTTTAATTTTCGTCGGAATGCTAAAGGGCTAACACACAAATTGTTTTAGCGGATTTAAAGTCAAGAACCAAGTTGAAATAACACTATTAAAACCCGGAAAGTAGGAACAAAGTAGAGTAAATGAAAATAACTCCAAGTTTGATTAAGGGAGTTTTAGGAGATAAATCTCAATGCATATGAGTGATTCAAGCATCTTAAAACCATGAATTCTATCTCAATTTATAGAATTTCAACATACATATTCGTATGTATCACCACTTTTCGTACAAGAGTAGAATTTGTTGATGAAAATGTGCCAAACAAATTTTGAAAACAATCTTCCAATGACTTTTCAAAAATATATTTGAACAACACATATTTAAAACAATCCCCCATTTGTTGAAATATGAAACTCAACTTCGAATAATCGACAATATCACGCAAAAGGTAATATATATTTGTATTTAAACCTTACATCAGTATTAATATTGCAAAGTAATATCGATATCCTAAGTTGCCTTAGCTTTGAAATAGTTATCCTTTATAACATTACCAGTGATACCACACATGTGATCATTCTAGCTCAGTATGTTCCATGTAGTTATACTTTGACACGTTAATGACCTTACGCCCATCCGTGTTCACGAGGGTCATTTTCATCTAAGTAATGATATTTGTGGCGTTATGTTGTTTTCACTTATGTTTTGATTTTCTCTTATGCAATGACCTCAAGCAATGTAAACATAATATATGTAAGATATAAAGGTTAACATGTGACAAAGAACGGTTGAAATGAAATATTTTATATGTTATCGAGTTGGTGAATTTACGAGTTATCCTAGTAATTCATGGCAATTAAGTAATAAGCATATCTCTAAACCTTTATATAATGCCACGTCCATCTTGTGAAGTAAGTGAGTTCCACTTATTATTTCCTAGGGCCAAATGTGCCGTGGCTGCTTATACTTGTGTTTATACAGGTAACGGCAATAGTGTGGTTTTCACGTCCAATAACGTCCAATATTCATCTAGCCAAAAATCTTAAGAAATAAAGTTTAAGAAGATTCATTGAACTTTAACCAGAATCATATACACATTCATCTTATTTTACTAATTACAATCTAAGCAAAATGCTAATGCAAAAACAATTGCGTACTTTGAGTATTTCAACATGTAAGCTTAACACGACGAGTAATTCAAAATAATTGGAACAATAAAAAACTTATTATCATGGCTGAGTTTGTTTTCCACTATTCTTCATGAACTTGAGATGTGCCCCTTCTGAACTGTTGTCAAGTCCAAGATTTAAATTTTCCATACCAAATAAGGGAAAAAAACAAACAAAGGAAT
The DNA here is from genome assembly GCA_963555705.1 of Ligustrum vulgare. NCBI lineage: Eukaryota > Viridiplantae > Streptophyta > Magnoliopsida > Lamiales > Oleaceae > Ligustrum > Ligustrum vulgare. The sequence continues at coordinate 19,881,775 of OY743169.1, read as the reverse complement.
ATGATCAAGCGAATAAGTTATCGAAGAATTTCATCATATAATGTTCTGCTATGAGCAAGCTCCCAATGGCGAACGATACGATTGAAGCACTGGTCAAGAACCTAATGGCGACATGACGAACTTCAAGGTTGGTTGAGCAAACTCTCCATGTGTATAAATAACATTCTTTCGTATTCATAGTACTATAATATATCAATTCTCTAGCTATAACATTTCCATCCAAAAATGAAGTCTATAACATCTTTTCTTTATCAATATCACATTCAATGCCAATTGCGAACACTCGTTACTTGTTCTTCAAATCTTTTGTTAGCAAATTTCAAAAATCGAGGAATTAGTGGCAAACAGTCGGTTGACCCTGCCCATTTTCAAAATACGTTGACCCATATTTTCAAATATTAAATATATCTATTTAAAAAAAAAAAAAAAAACTCAAAATTCCCATTTCACCCCAGTTTGAATGTTGAAATTCGAAGAGACAAATCAATTATCTCATTGCACAAACTCATCCTTCAACGTTCTCCAAGTTTTCTTCATCCATGTTTTCATATATTAAATATATCTATATTTAAAAAAAAAAAAACTCAAAATTCCCATTTCACCCCAGTTTGAATGTTAAAATTTGAAGAGACAAATCAATTTTCTTATTGCACAAACTGATCCTTCACTGTTCTCCAAGTTTTCTTCATCAAATCTCCATCTCAAACTTCATCCATCTCCATCTCTATATTCATCTCCAACTTTATCTACATCTCTTATATTGTATGGTAATGATTATTTTCTAAAGTTGTTAGTTATTTTCTAAATTTTTATTTTTGTAAAATGCTAAATTAACCCCCGCGCAGTGCAACGTCCCCTCACATGGAGGGGGTGAGGCCACCACACAGTCACTTTAGCATTTCCTTTTATTTATTTATTTTTCAAAGATCAAGATCATTGCTTTTTTTATTTATTTATGAATTGACTTCAGGTTATGGATGAGACTGGATCCAGACCCCAACCTAGACCCCCAGATTGGGTTTGGATTCAGACCAGCGAGACCCCATGTTGAGGTCTGTAAAATTCCCATTTCGTTAGTTTGAAATTTAAATTTGAGTATTTTTTTCTTCTAAATTTTTTAGTCAATGATATTTTTAATATAATATAGGCTATTGTGAATGAAAAGTAAATTAGATTAACGTGTTGAATAACATGTTTGACATGTACATTGTGAAAATTCTCCCGTGAATTGAAGGAGATGAAATCAGAAATGACGAAAATTGAAGGTTATTGAATTATTAAATGAATGATAATTTTTTCATTTTACCTGTGTTCTTTAATTAAATCATTACAATTTATAAATTAATTTATAAATAACACAATTTTTCACATATTCTCTTTCCGCTTTTTAACCATACATATTTCTTCAAAAACATAAATAAATTTATAATTATTATAGTCTTACTAATAGAGACTTTATCAATTAAAAAATTGTGCATTATTTAATTTTTTTCTTAAATGTTGGTCAAAGGCCATTTGTCCAAATTAATCTTTATGGAACCAGCTCCTTTGCCAAATTTCACTTAAGGCTCCGTTTGACGGTTGAAATAAATTAAATTTGATTTTTAATGTGTATTAATTGAATTTTCTAGATAAAATATGTGATTGAAAATTGAAAGAAAAAAAAGTGTGATTAAAAAATAATGGAAAAGTCTATAGGTACATCAACATGTACTGCCACTTGTATAGCCACCAAAATATCATGAGATTTTGGGTCACTTTATCGCGAGTTTTTGAAACACAATTAAAAAAATAATAATAAAACAAATAGATCTGACTCCATTTAACCCCTTTTCATCCATCTATAACTTGGCTGATGATACAAGCACCTCGGGACTTACTCCCGAAGTGACCCCCTCCTCACATAGAGGGGGTGGAGCCCCGGAAGTGACCCCCTCTAGTGTGGATCACCTCGAGGGTAAGTCCCGAGGTACTTTTAGCATTTTTCCTATAACTTTGTCCATAACATTTATGCCACTGAAATTATACTCCGTCTCTCCACCTCTCACTTGACATGGGAATCGTCACCAAAGTTGAAGCCCGAAAAGAGGAGTCTGCAGTTGTTCATGCCTTACATTATTTGTAGTTCTTCTAGCACCCATAGCCCAAAAAATCAATCTCAATAACTGAGATTTTTCAATCTGTGCGATGACCCCTCCAGGCGATTTAAGGACTTAAAAATGCAATATCTTTTCTATGGAAGTTGTATTCTTGATAAAAAACTAAGACATTGATTGATTAACATGTATATGTGAATTATATCTTCTTTTTTATGATTTTAGATTCTAGACTGTGTTCATTTACTTTTTAATCTTTTAATTAATCTGATTATAAAGAGCAAACTAATTAGAGGAATCATTCCTTGAAATGAATTCTTGATTAATTAACATGTATAGGTGAATAAACAATCTGCGTAAGAAATGAGAGAGTGGGTGTTCAATGTCCATTTGAATATTGATATTGTTCAATTGTGATGGCCTTCATGTCTATGTTTGAGTATTGATAATGTGCAATGAATTATGGCCTGTAGTTTAAATTTTGTGTTTGTGGTCATTTAATGTTGTAATTAACTGTTCAGTTATCTTTTTCAACAGATGAATATTTTTTCTGATTAGCTGAATGAGAATATTAATGTAATGGAGGATGATTTTTTTGGGAGAAATGACTTTGAACATGAAACAGTCCTTGGTTTTAATGATGTAGTAGAAGAGGAGGAATCTCCGAAAGTGCCAGAAACGGGAATGAAGTTTAAAGATGCGGACGAAGTGTTTGACTTTTATAAGAAGTATGCCGCTTTTGTTGGTTTTCCTGTTAGGAAAAGAAACTCGAGGAAGGAAGCAGATGGCGTTGTACGTAATGTTGCATTTACATGTGGTAGAGAAGGACCTCGAATTTAACTCAAAAATGCATTTGTGTTTTGTTAATTGAACAAGTGTTTGTGTTGATTGTTAATTGAACAAGAGTTTTGTGAGGATTGTAATTAATGTTTGACTTTTATCCACATTTGCTCCAAAGTTGTGAGCTTAATTGTAACTATTTATGTAACCCTTTAGTTAATTTTGCTAGTTCTGTTTGTGCAACCCTTTTGTTAATTTTACTAGTGAAGTGGCTGTTTTTTTTTTTCTTCTTTTGTGAAACTTTTTTTATGCACATTCTACCTAGTTGGTTTTTCTTAGTTGGTAAGGTTTATAGTTGGTTTTTCCTACAATCATTGATAATCATTGATGATAACATGATACAGAAATGTGTCAACAAATGATCGAAAGAAAATTGTAACAACAAAAAGGAATTCATAACAAGAACCAATTAGATGACATCAACCAAAGTTTCCAGTTTACAAAAAATGAACTCATAACGCTAAAAGTCATAGCCAACTCCAATTGATGAACACATTTTCTTTTGAGCACGATCCTATTAGGTAAATGTGTTACCAAATTAACCCCTTTTGGCGATGATGAAAAATCGAGGCCCATTTTAACTTCAGGCTTTTATAAGCCAATATTGAAGAACAGTTAAGTCCATACCACAATTGTTTGTAGCCCACTTAGTCGTGTATTTTGAGGGAGTCAACCCAATTGGGATTGGTTCTCGATACCCGACTTTGGAGATAATGCTGGGAAAGGAGATAAAACCGAACAAACTCTATCATCATCTATTATTTTCGGTTAGTGTTATTATCAAGATAAAATCTTTATCTCTTCAGATTTGCTCAAACTGTTTTCCTTTATCTTCTCCTTTTCTGATAAGCTTCATCAGAGGATGGACTCTTTGAGCTTCAGTGTATAAATAGCCTAGTTTGGCTATGTTCTCATGTGCTTCCTTCATGGTTATTTTACATCATTTACTCTTTTACCTGTGCTCTTTGTGACACACTGTCCGTTCTCTTCCTCTCCTTCGTGGACTGCCTTCTTCGTGGTTTCGGTTTTGTGATTACCCATACTTCCTTCGTGGTTGTACAAATTTCTAAATAGTGGTGTTGCACTTGTGGTTGTGGATTGATTTTCTGAGCCAAAACAAAAAGGGGAAAAAATCATTTTCTAAACTCTTTGTTTCTTTCATTTTAGTTTAGTCTGATTTTTTTTTTTTTTTTGGTTTTAATTCATCTAATATTTGCATTTGTTGTATTGCAAGTTGAATTGAAGCCTACAATTGGCATCAGAGCTATTGGTGAAGATTTTTTTGTCAAGAAAATCAGAATTCTCGAAGAACAGAGGCGGCAAGTTCAAAAATTTTAAATTGATTTTTCTCCTATTCCGGCCAAACCAGTGACCGGTTGGTGAAATGGAGACCACCACGGTACTCAGCAGGTCGAGGCGGTTCTGGGTGTGTGGCGCGTGATTTTACGACAGTGGGTCCGGCGGCGTCGCGTGGTTTTTCCGACGAATTTTTTTCCCCCCAGAATCTTTATTTTACTATTTCTAACGACTGTGTGGTGTTAGTTTTGTGAATTTCCGTTTCAACAGTAAAAGTTGGACAAAATTGCCTTGGTGGTGTGAAAATAAAATTGGGATTAAAAGCTTCCAGAACCTAGGGTTTGAAAAAATAACTCTAGGGACTCGCATCTCTCGATATACGGACACAGACAGTCCGCTCTGGTAAATTGGCGGAACTCTTTTAATTTTACCGCACTAGCAGACCATTGTGTAGGGTGGTTGTTCGCTAGAATCGTATATCGCAAGTGCACGGTTAGCGTTCAAGTAGTAAAGTGGACTAGAAAAGTCCGGGTTATCGGACGCATGAGGAATGACTGATTTGTAATTAAAGTTATTGATTTCATTCTAAAAGAAAAGTCAAGTAACATAAAAATATGGTTTGTGGTGAATACTAACTATCATAAAATTAAAACATGGCAACATGAAAAACTAGTTAAGTAAAGCAAATAGACAACAATATGTAAAAGCTAGGATTAAAACTAATTATCCAAAATAAACTAATAAAAAAAAGAACTTGGTGACTAAACTAAACTAGAAAACATGAGACAAGGTGAATTTAGTTTTTATAACTACACTAATTTCTTTTTTCACAAATCAAATAGTGGTAGTCAATTAATTAACCAAATTACATGGAAAATTCTAAATTAAACCTAACATGTATACTAACTTGCAAATACAATACAAAATATTGACAACATTTTAAGATTGCATAAGCATAAAACAACATTCCTAATTATAAAATCATAAACATAAATGTCCAACATTCATAAACAACCTAAAATGCTTAATTAAAATTAAACTAGTCAACAATTCCAAGACAATAACATTAACCCATCATAATACTAACAACAACATTTAACAAACAACATAAATACATGAATAATACTAAAAGTAAAGATTAAAAACAAGAGAATAAAGGAAACTTCCCCTTTTTTGTAAGGTTCTTGAAGTGAAAATCCAAGATTTCTTCACTTCAAAACAAGTTCTCCCATCAACTATTAATATCTTCAACAACCCAAGCACAAGACATTAAATGCACAAGAAATAAATGACATTCTTGATAAAAATGTGAGAAAATAACAATACCCAAAAGTTTAAACAACAACAAAATACATAAACATAAGAAAACATTACTAAATCATAAAAACATTGCTTGAAACATTGCATTAAAGATGTAAATGTTAGGAAAAATACAAGAAAAATGGAAGAAAGAGGCAAGACTTACATGGGTGCCCTAGCAAAATGAGGATTCTAACTATTTATATCATCCAAAAATCAACCACAAACCCTAAAAATTGCACTAGATCCGCGAAATTCAGTACAAGGGCCGAACCGGGTCGGCCGGCAGGAATTTTTTTTTTAATTTCATAACCGAGCGGTTTACCGCGCGAGATCGCGCGGTTAAAACTCGAGGCCAAATTTGGCCTCGGGTCTGATTCGAGCCGTGGTTCGCACGCGCGGCTCGGTTCAAGCCACGCGATCGCGTGGCTCAGCTGGAGGATGATTTTGCAGTTAAGTCCCTTCCGTAATTGCCATCAAATCCTCCATCTTTTAATATCGAGCAATTTAGTCCCCAACTTTTTAGATTTCTTTCAAATATGTCATTCTAAAATTTCACTTTTGGTCCTTCAAATTTTGAAATCTTTCAATTTGGTCCCTTGGTTAATTGCGCGGCTTGTCCAAAACTTCCCGAAAGTGACAAAATGGTTCCCGAACTTGGAATTTCAGCAGAATCTTCACTCATTTTGTGGTTTTTGGCCTCAAACTTGGATATTAACCTATTTAAACACAAAATATGCATAAATTAGTAGATATTTGCTCAAGATATTCCAAAATATACTAATTTAAAGGTATAAAAAGTGTATAAAAATGCACTTAACAAATACCCCCAAACTTAAACTCTTGCTCGTCTCGAGCGAGAATATCTACTAAAACAAAAAGCAAATGAATGAATGGTTAACAATACTAGATGACTTGTAAATTCTTTACTTGAGTGTAAAATTGCATGATTAATTCACAATTGTATTTTCAAAATAATGGTACCAAAAAGAAGTTGAGCTTATCTCATGTTTGATCGGTGTGTGTGTGTGTATAGTCACTTCCAATCATCACTACGGGTCAAAGAAACATTGTAGGAAGGATAAATTTTAAAATAATACTATCCACCCTTAGTGGTCAATTTCATTCCTTACCCTCTCGTGACATTCATCACCCCCCATATTATTTCTTTTCTCTCCCGAAATGCATCTTAGGGGTGACTCTCAATTCACACATTTCTTTTTCCACTAAAGCTTGGTTATGACTTACCAGCAATCTCAACAATCTAGATATGCAGTGACTCTCCACTAGATGAGTGTTTCAACATTAAAGTTTATACCAAGCAATTCAAACCCACTATTAATCTAAGCACTTATGTAAATACAAATGCATGATTTCTACAAACTAATGTGATGATTGCTCGTGACTTCCTCACTCCCTTAAGCTTTCTAATTGACCCATGTAGTGAGCTTTAGGTCGGCAACTCCTCGATTGTTTTAAGATCAAAGGGTACCAGGTTTCAAAATACCCCTACGGACTTACTAACTCGAGTCAAAAAGGCTACGAAGTGAGGTAGACTTATTAAGCAAATGCAATGATGATGATGTGCTTTTTTTTTTTTTTTTTTTACAAGTGTGTGTGTACCCTACTCATTAAGCTTTCTAATTGACCCATGTAGCAAGCTTTAGGCCGATGACTCCCAAGTTTCAAACTTAAGGCACCAAGTTTCAAGATACTCCTACGGGCTTAATTACTCGAGTCAAAAAGGCTATGAGATAGGGCAATGCAATAATTAAAATGGGCTTAGATCTCTAGCATTTGGTCATCACTTAGCTTATACTAACATCAACGACACTCCACACAAATTTAGATCAAGCATGCATGGAATCACTACACATCTAGACCGTCTCTTTTACCGGATCGACCACCCCCAAACTTGTCTCACAAAGGATTAAGAGATTAATAGCATTGAGAGGGAATTGGATAGGTTGATAAAAATTGAAGATACAAGCTCACAACCTAATTTTTCTACTTCACAAATTTTTCCGACCTTCAATGGATTCCAAATCTCAACAACAATTAGTTATGACTATTGTGCTCAAGAGAACTCAGGATCACTCATAGATAAGCAATTTATAAAAATAGGCACAAGTAGCATATTCGATCATGATTCATGAATTAATCAGCAATTTCAAACATTAAATCATTTGAGCCGACAAGGCTATCTAGCATGTCAATATCCACAACAAAGTGAACAAAATCAAACGTCACAATATCTTAAGCCGACAAGGCTATCTAACATGATAAAATGCAAAATGAAGTCAACACCCCCAAACTTGAATTACACATTGTCCTCAATGTGAAAATAGAAACAATATGTAAAGAAGATAAGAGGTAGTGAAACTTCCCTGATTCAATGCTTGGTTGTGACGTTGAAATTGACCTAAGCTTTCGTCGAATGTAGTTCACCCCCAAACTTGTTGAGGACAATGGCACTTAGGATTTTCAAAAAATTGTTACCTACAAAAATTTGACAATTAATTAAAAAGTAAGTAAAGAAGTATAGTAAATAAATACAAGTAACTCAAAAGAGAAGAAATTTGGGTTGCCTCCCAAAAAGCGCTTGGTTAAAGTCATAAGCTCGACTTTTGGATTTTTATTCGGGAGCATTGAGGAGAAATAATGATTTTTCCTCATGGGGTTCCCCTTCCAAGAATGGTTTCAACCTTTGCCCGTTAACCTTGAAATGTCCCTTGTCGGGATGATATAGCTCTATAGCTCCATGGGGAAAGATTTGAGAAATTGTGAACGGCCCCCACCAACGAGATCGAAGCTTTCCGGGGAATAGTCGAAGTCGGGAGTTGAATAGAAGAACTTGTTGCCCAACTTTGAAGTCTCTCTTCACAATGTGGTTATCATGCCATTTCTTGGTCCTCTCCTTATAGATACGAGCGTTTTCATATGAGTTGAGGCGAAATTCATCAAGTTCATTAAGTTGAAGCAACCTCTTCTCACCAATTAATTTTGCATCAAAGTTTAATGCCAGTGTAGCCCAAAATGCTCGATGCTCAAGTTCAACGGGGAGATGACATGATTATCTTGAATGCGGTGCGGTAAGCCCATAATGTATCATCTAGCTTCCTCGACCAATCTTTCCTTGATGTATTCACCGTCATCTCAAGAATTCTTTTCAACTCTCGATTTGAGATCTCCACTTGGCCACTTGTTTGAGGATGGTAAGGTGTGGCTACTCGGTGCTTCACTCCATACTTTGACAAAAGTGAGTCAAGGAGGCGATTGCAAAAGTGTTTGCCTCCATCACTAATGATGAGTCGGGGGGTTCCAAAGCGTGTAAAAATGTTCTTCTTGAGAAAATTGACCACCACCCGAGCATCATTAGTGGGCAACGCCACCGCCTCTACCCATTTAGAAACATAATCCACCGCTACCAAAATATATTGATTTGAGAACGAAGATGGAAATGGCCCCCATGAAATCAATTCCCCAAACATCAAAAATTTCCACTTCCAAGATTGAAGTCAATGGCATTTCATTACGTCGAGAGATATTCCCACTCCTTTGGCATCTATCACATTTGGATACTAAGGTATAAGCATCCTTGAATAAAGTTGGTCAATAGAACCCCAATTGGAGAACCTTTGAGGCGGTTTTGGAAGGTCCAAAATGACCCCCATAAGGTGATGAATGACACCTATCAAGAATAGCTTCCATTTCATCCTCGGGAACACATCTTCTAATAATTTGGTCCGACCCCCTCTTGAATAAATATGGCTCATCCCAAAAATAATGTTTCACATCGGCAAAGAATTTCTTCTTTTGTTGATAACAGAAATCCTGGGGAAGAATACCACTTACAAGGAAATTCACGAAGTTCGCATACCATGGTGCTTCGAACACTTGGAGAAGATGTTTGACATGCAATAGTTGTTCATCCGGAAAGGCTTCATTGATTTCCTCTACTCCCACTTCTTCAGGTTGATCCATCCTAGATAGATGATCGGCCACAAGATTATCCACACCCTTTTTATCACGGATTTCCAAATCAAATTCTTGCAAGAGAAGGACCCATCTAATCAATCTTGGCTTCGTATCCTTCTTAGCAAGCAAGTATTTTAGAGCGGAGTGATCGGTATAGACAATTACCTTTGAGCCGATGAGATAAAATCGAAATTTTTCGGCAAGCATCTCTTTCTCAGTTGTGGCATAATTCAATTGAGCATCACTCAATGTTCGGCTTGCATAGTAGATAACATGCAACAATTTACCTCTCCTTTGCCCCAAAACCGCTCCCACGGCATAATCACTAGCATCGGACATGAGCTCAAACGGTAAGCTCCAATCCGGGGCCACAATAATGGGAGCCGAGATAAGCCTCTCCTTAAGAGTGTTGAAAGCCAATAGACACTCTTGAGAGAAATGGAAAGTGTTGTTCTTCTCAAGTAGAGAACAAAGAGGCTTAGTGATTTTAGAAAAATCCTTGATGAATCTCCTATAGAAGCCCGCATGCCCCAAGAAACTTCTTATGCCTTTCACCGAAGTAGGAGGAGGCAATTTCTCAATAACTTGTATTTTGGCTTTATCAACCTCAATCCCCCCTTGTGAAATCCGGTGGCCAAGTACAATGCCCTCTCTCACCATAAAATGGCATTTCTCTCAATTAAGCACTAAATTGGTTTCTTCACATCTTTTCAACACTAGATCAAGATTATCCAAGCATTCATTGAAAGAAGAACCAAAAACTGAAAAATCATCCATAAATACCTCGATGAATTTTTCCACCATGTCGGAGAAAATGGCCATCATACAACGTTGAAAAGTAGCCGGTGCATTGCAAAGACCAAACGGCATCCTCCTATAAGCAAAAGTCCCATATAGACATGTAAAGGTGGTCTTCTCTTGATCTTCGGGGGCTATTAAAATTTGATTGTAGCCCGAGTATCCATCCAAGAAACAATAATGGGAATGCCCCCACCAACCTCTCAAGCATTTGGTCAATAAAGGGGAGAGGAAAGTGATCTTTTCGAGTGACATTGTTCAATTTCCGGTAGTCAATGCACACTCTCCATCCCGTCACGGGCCTTGTAGGAATAAGCTCGTTGTTCTCATTTTCAACCACCGTGACACCTCCTTTCTTTGGAACACATTGGACGGGACTCACCCATGCACTATCCGAGATTGGATAGATAATTCCCGCATCCAACCACTTCAATACCTCCGCTTTTACTACTTCTTTCATGTTTGGATTTAGACGGCGTTGATGCTCTACTGTTGGTTTGAAGTCATCCTCCATGAGGATTTTATGCATGCACAAGGTAGGGCTAATACCCTTGATATCCGCCATAATCCACCCAATAACCATTTTATGCATTTTCAACACCTCAAGTAGTTTTTCTTCCTCCACTTCATCCAACAAATTTGAGATAATAACGGGAAGAGTAGAAGAATCACCCAAGTATGCATACCTCAAATGTGATGGAAGAGGTTTGAGCTCAAGAGTTGGGGCTTGTTGAATGGAGGGTAGTGAAGGAGAAGAGCTCTCTCCCAACTCTTCAAAATATGGCCTCTTCTTGAAGGGATAAAATTTTGGAGCATCCAAGTGTTGTGACATCCTTCCGATGTCCAAATCATCCTCTCCATTGGTGGTTATGGATTGAGCAATGCAAGTCTCAAGGGGATCCTTAGATGACCTATAGATGAATGATGTAGCCACCTCTTGATCAATGATGTCTACTCGGGAGCATAAATTTACCTCGACGGGGTACTTAATGGATTTCATAATGTCGAATGTGATTTGCTCATCTTGAACCCTCAATATCAATTTGCCTCCTTGCACATCTATTAAAGCTCGACCGGTTGCTAGGAAGGGTCTTCCCAAGATGATTGGGATATCAAGGTCTTCCTCCATATCAAGAATGATAAAATCGGCAGGGAAGATGAATTTTTCCACCTTGATTAGCACATCCTCAACAATACCACGCGGATGCTTAATAGAGCGATCGGCCAATTGCAATGAAACTGTGGTTGGCTTCACCTCTCCCATGCCCAATCTCCTGAAAATAGAAAAAGACATTAAATTAATACTAGCACCAATATCACATAATGCTTTACCAAAAGTTAAATCACCAATAGTACAAGGAATAGTAAAACTCCCTGGATCTTTGATTTTTGTAGGCAATTTGTTTTGTAGTATGGCACTACATCCTTTCGTGAGCATCACAGTTTCATGATCTTCTAGCCTCCTTTTGTTTGAAAGGATGTCTTTCATAAACTTTGCATAGCTAGGCATTTGTGCTAATGCATCGGCAAATGGTATGTTGATGTGAAGTTTCTTGAAAACTTCAAGAAATTTACCAAATTGTGCATCCACCTTGTGCTTTTGGAGTCTTTGAGGAAAAGGAATGGGAGGTACATAAGCTTTCACTGGGGTAGGAACCTTTGTTGAGGTCTTCCCACTTTCCTTCAATGTTGCATCATTTTCATTCGCCTCCTCAACATGCTCATTACCTTTTTCTTTCACCTCGGGTTGTGCCACATGTTGCTTTACCGTGACTTCCGGTAATTGAATTCCACTTCTTGTAGTGATGGCTTGTACATTTTCCCTTGGATTGATCTCGGTATTGCTTGGCAAGGCTCCTTGTTGTCTCTTCGTCATCATTTTTTCCAATTGCCTAACTTGAGTCTCAAGACTTTTGATAGAAGCCGCTTGATTTTGGAGAATAGTATTAGTCTTGTTCATGAATTGCATGAGTATCTCTTCAATGGAAGGCTTCTTCTCTTGGGGTGGTGGAGGTTGAACAAAATCGGGAGGTTGAACAAAACCGGGAGGCTTTACTTGATTTTGATTGTTGGACCAAGAAAAATTCGGATGATTCCTCCAACCCGGATTGTATGTGTTGGAGTAAGGATTGCCTTGTGGTCGGTTGAAATTTTGAGCATAATTCACTTGATCATTTGAAGTAGAAGCCATTTTGAGCATGGGACATTCCTCAACCTTGTGTGTTGCTCCACATACATCACAAATTGAAATAGGAGGGTAGATTGCTTTTACCGTATGTTGAGAAGATAAATCATCACACTTCTTGAATAGAAGGTCCGTCTTTGCCGACAAAGCCGCATATGCATCAACTTCATGAATTCCCGCGGATTTCTTTGGTACCATGCAGTCGGTTGGCCAAGTAGAATTGTGGCTAGCCATCCTCTCAAAGAGCTCAATTGCCTCATTAGGTGATTTTGTAGTGATAGCTCCATTGGAGGCCGAATCAACCGTCACTCGACTAGATGGATTCATCCCAAGATAGAAATATTGAACTTGCATTTGCTTGGTGAACCCATGATTTGGACATTTCCTCAACATCTCCTTGAATCTTTCCCATGCCTCATAGAAACATTCGGTGTCAAGTTGTCGAAATGTGGAGATATCACTCTTCAATTTAGCCACTTTTGATGGAGGAAAGTATTTTGTAGTGAACTTTTGAGCAAGATCATCCCATGTTGTAATACTTCCAACCGGGTTGGCATCTAACCATTCACGAGCTCCATCTCTAAGGGTATGTGGAAATAACCGCATGTTGATAGCCTCCTTGCTAATTCCCGGATAATCAAAGTTACTACACATCTCCAAAAATCGCGAGATGTGAGTAAATGGATTCTCCTCGGTCATTCCATAGAATTGTAGATGCCCCTTGAAGAGATTTATCACATCCGGCTTTAGATGAAATTCCGGACGTCCAAATGGGGGATATGTGATGCTTCCTCGATTTTGAGTGATGAGAGGGACCATGAATTGCCCCATTGGTCTATCATCTTCATCAATAACGGGATCGGCACCACCTTGGTTGTTGTCCCCCATATTGCCTTGTATTCTTTGTTGTTCAACTTGTTCTCTTCTTTCCCTAATCCTCCTCCTAAAAGTTCGTTCGGGTTCGGGATCAATTGGAAGAATGTCCCAAGTCGGACGTTGTTGCATGAACAAGGCAAGAGTACCTAGAAAATGAAAATAAAAAGAAGAAAGAGATGAGAATAAGAAGACAATTCAATTAATAAAAATCAATGCATTTAGTACAAATAAAAATCAATCCCCGGAAACGGCGCCAAAAACTTGTTCGCTAGAATCTTATACCGCAAGTGCACGGTTCGCGTTCAAGTAGTAAAGTGGACTAGAAAAGTCCGGGTTATCGTACCCACGAGGAATGATTGATTTGTAATTAAATTTATTGATTTCATTCTAAAAGAAAAGTCAAGTAACATAAAAATATGGTTTGTGGGGAATACTAACTATCATAAAATTAAAGCATGGCAACATGAAAAACTAGTTAAGTAAAGCAAATAGACAACAATATGTAAAAGCTAGGATTAAAACTAATTATCCAAAATAAACTAATAAAAAAAAGAACTTGGTGACTAAACTAAACTAGAAAACATGAGACAAGGTGAATTTAGTTTTTATAACTACACTAATTTCTTTTTTCACAAATCAAATAGTGGTAGTCAATTAATTAACCAAATTACATGGAAAATTCTAAATTAAACCTAACATGTATACTAACTTGCAAATACAATACAAAATATTGACAACATTTTAAGTTTGCATAAGCATAAAACAACATTCCTAATTATAAAATCATAAACATAAATGTCCAACATTCATAAACAACCTAAAATGCTTAATTAAAATTAAACTAGTCAACAATTCCAAGACAATAACATTAACCCATCATAATACTAACAACAACATTTAACAAACAACATAAATACATGAATAATACTAAAAGTAAAGATTAAAAACAAGAGAATAAAGGAAACTTCCCCTTTTTTGTAAGGTTCTTGAAGTGAAAATCCAAGATTTCTTCACTTCAAAACAAGTTCTCCCATCAACTATTAATATCTTCAACAACCCAAGCACAAGACATTAAATGCACAAGAAATAAATGACATTCTTGATAAAAATGTGAGAAAATAACAATACCCAAAAGTTTAAACAACAACAAAATACATAAACATAAGAAAACATTACTAAATCATAAAAACATTGCTTGAAACATTGCATTAAAGATGTAAATGTTAGGAAAAATACAAGAAAAATGGAAGAAAGAGGCAAGACTTACATGGGTGCCCTAGCAAAATGAGGATTCTAACTATTTATATCATCCAAAAATCAATCACAAACCCTAAAAATTGCACTACATCCGCGAAATTCAGTATAAGGGCTGAACCGGGTCGGCCGGGTTGATCCGGTCCGGCCCGAAATTTTTTTTTTTTTAATTTCATAACCGAGCGATCGCGCGCGGTTAAAACTCGAGGCCAAGTTTGGCCTCGGGTCTGATTCGAGCCGTAGTTCACGTGTGCGGCTCGGTTCAAGCCACGCGATCGCGTGGCTCAGCTGGAAGATGATTTTGCAGCTAAGTCCCTTCCTAATTGCCATCAAGTCCTCCATCTTTTAATCTCGAGCAATTTAGTCCCCAACTTTTTAGATTTCTTTCAAATATGTTCTTCTAAAATTGCACTTTTGGTCCTTCAACTTTTGAAATCTTTCAATTTGGTCCCTTGGTTAATTGCGCGGCTTGTCCAAAACTTCCCGGAAGTGACAAAATGGTTCCCGAACTTGGAATTTCAGCAGAATCTTCACTCCTTTTGTGGTTTTTGGCCTCAAACTTGGATATTAACCTATTTAAACACAAAATATGCATAAATTAGTAGATATTTGCTCAAGATATTCCAAAATATACTAATTTAAAGGTATAAAAAGTGTATAAAAATGCACTTAACAGTGGTCAATAGGATTGGGGGATGCCATTGCTTAGAACCTAGGACTACGTGCTTTATCTGAGTTCTTTAAATTTTTGTGTGAAATTATTGTCATATTCTTTGATTAAGCCTTATTGTTGAATTCTGTTGCTTTTAGTTATCTCTTATTTACCTAGAATTTGTCCCAGACTCCTATTCTAGTTTCTTCCCTTGACCTGAGAACTTGATTCTCACAGAATCCTGGGGTTCTAGAATAGCGTATATTATTGAAACCATAGGAATATTGTTCTTGGTTACTTTGTGTAATCTGTGTGTCCTTTGGTCTTTTATATTCTTGAATTTGTGTTCTATGCATTTTTTGGTAAAATGTCTGCGCATCATTTTGAGATGGGGGTCTTCAACGGTAAGGGGGATTTTTCAATCTGGCAACAAAAGATGAAAGGTATTCTTGTTCAACAAAAAGTTTCAAAGGCTATTGATAACACTTTTTCTTTAAATTTGACTGCGGAAGAGAGAAAGGACTTAGATGACTTGGCATACACTTCTATAATTTTACATTTGTCTAATGCTGTTTTACGAAAAGTTGGTAAATTAGACTCCACTAAAGAACTTTGGGATAAATTGGAGGAACTTTATGTGTTAAAGTCTACTCCTATTAAACATTTGCTGCTGGAAAGTTTATTTAGCTTTAAAATTGATCCTTCTTAAGACTTAGATGACAGTTTAGATGTCTTCAATAAACTTGTGCAAAATATCACTAATTTTGTTGAAAAAGTTCCTGAAGAATATAAAACTGTTATTTTATTAAATGCTATTTCTGATATTTATAAAGAGGTTAAAAGTGCCTTTAAATACAAGAGAGAGACTTTAACTACTGAAATTGTCATCGAGTCGTTAAGGAGTAAAGTATTGGCGTTAAAAGCTGAGAAAATTGAAAGAAAAAATGGTGAGATCCATATGATAAGAGGCAGGTCTCAATCTAGGACATATGATAACCAAAGTGGACATGCATCTAGTAGTAAAAAGAAAGGTAGAAGTCGATCTAGGTCAAAAGGTAAAACAAAAGGTAGAAAATGCTATAGGTGTGGTAAGCTTGGACATCTTATTAAAGATTGTTATATTGAGAAAAATAAGCAAAAAGAAAAATTACGTTATGAGGCAAATGTTATTACTTCACCTGACAATGAACTTTGTGAAGTCTATGTGTTATTGAATTCTGAACCTACTGAAGTGAATATGACTGTAAAATCACACTTGCATGAATGGATACTTGATTCTGGTGCATCATTTCATGTTTCATCTCATAAGAATTGGTTTGAAAATATGCAAGAATCTGAAAATGGTCATGCTATTCTTTGTAATAACCATGCTTATAAAATTGCTGGGATTGGTGATATCACTTTAAAATTTGATACTGGCTATGTGCTTAAATTATGTGAAGTCAGATATATTCCTGAAATGGCTAGAAATCTTATTTCAGTAGGAGCTTTAGAATCAGAGGGTTTTTCTGGTAAAATTGGAAACAGCACGTTAAAAATGACTAAGGCTGTCATGGTCACGTGTAAAGGTATCAGAAGAAATGGTATTTATGTGACAATTGCTGAAGTGATTAATTCCTCTATTAATTCTGCCAACACTGATGAAACACACAAGTGGCATAATAGATTAGCTCATGTAAGCATTAAAGGACTTAAATTGCTTAATGAAAAAGGTGTGTTTGAAAAAGATTGTGTATCTGACATGTCATTCTGTGATCACTATGTGCTTGGTAAATATCATAAGTTATCTTTATCATCTCTTTTGCATAAAACTACAAGAGTCTTAGAATATATTCATTTTGATTTGTGGGGGCCAGCCACACATCCTACGATGGGTGGTAATAGATATTTTTTATCCATAATTGATGATTTTTCTCGAAAATGTGGGTTTATCTTTTGAAAGATAAAACTGAGGCCTTTAAGAAATTTAAAATTTGGAAATTGCAAGTTGAAAATCAAACTGGCAAGAAGATAAAATATCTGAGAACTGATAATGGCCTTGAATTTTGTAATAATGATTTTGATGATATGCGTAAGGAAAGTGGAATTACTAGACATAAAATTGTTCCATATACTCCTCAACAAAATGGGGTTGCTGAACGTATGAATCGTACTATACTTGATAAAGTTAGATGTATGATGTTGAGTTATGGTATTCCTAAATATTTTTGGCGTGAAGCTGTTGTTACTGCATGTTATCAGATTAATTTGACACCTTCTAGTGCATTAAATGGTGATACTCCGCATGAAAAATGGTATGGTAAATGTGCTGACTATACTTTGTTGAGAACTTTTGGTTGTGCTGCTTTCTCTCATCAAAATGAGGGGAAACTAGAACCTAAAGCTAGGAAATGTGTTTTCTTAGGGTATCCTGAAGGAATTAAGGGATATAGGCTTTGGGATAGAAGTCAAACTAGAGTTAAAATCATCGTAAGTCGTGATGTTACATTTAATGAAACTGAGATGCCGTGTCTAAAATTAGAGTGTGACATTGTGAGAGAAAAACAGCAAGAAAACACTAGTGGCGAATCTAAAAAGGATTTAGAGACTGTGAGTGTTGAAATCCCCACTACACAAATTGAGATAGAGCATCAAAATCTTGAGAAAGAAAACAATCAGGATGAAAATGTTGGGAGTGATGAGGTTGTAGAGGAACATCAAGTAGAACAAAACCCTTTATTTGATTATCAGTTGGTTAGAGACCGAGTTAGGAGAACACATAGGATGCCTCAAAGGTTAGAGTCTGATTTCAAGTTAGCGTATGCTAGTTATCAAGAATTAGTTGATAGGAAGCCAAATACTTTTGAAGAAGCTTTAGAGAGTAAACAAGCTGAGAATTGGGTGAAAGCGATGAAAGAAGAGATGAGCTCCCTCGATAAAAATCAAACATGAGTTAGTCCCAAGACCTAAAAACAAGTCTATTGTTGGGTGCAAATGAGTTTTTAGAGTTAAGGAGGGAAATACTATGGGAGAGCCTTTAAGGTTTAAGGCTAGAATCATGGCTAAAGGTTACACACAAAATGAAGGGGTAGATTATAATGAAATATTTTCTCCTGTTGTTAAGTATACCACTATTAGGACTATGCTTGCATTAGTTGCGCATTTTAATTGGGAACTTGAACAACTTGTTGTTAAAACTGCTTTTTTGCATGGTGAACTTGATAAAGAGATTTTTATAGATCAACCAAAAGGTTTTGAAAATAAACTAAAACCGAATAATGTGTGTTTTCTTAAACGCTCTCTTTATGGTTTAAAACAATCTCATAGACAATGGTACAAACGTTTTGATTCTTTTGTGCAAACCATTGGTTTTAAAATGAGTGAATTTGATCATTACTTGTATTATCAACATGGGAGTACTAATAATAACTGTGTGTTCTTATTATTATATGTTGAAGATATGTTACTTGTTGGCCCTAACTTGAAATTTTTGAATGATATAAAAATCACGTTGGGTGATGAATTTGACATGAAAGACCTAGGTAATGCTAAAAGAATCTTAGGCATGGAAATTGAAAGAGATAGGTCAAATTCAATTATATTTCTACATCAGACTCCGTCTATTATGAAAATTCTGAAAAAAATTGGCATGATTGATTGTAAACCTGTTACTTTGCCTTTAGCCAATCATTTTGTCTTATCATATGAGCAATCACCTGCTAATGAAGAAGAAGAAGAATAATATATGAAGAAAATCCCATATTCTAATGCCATTGGATCTGTGATGTATTTATTGGTGTGTACTAGACCTGACTTAGCTTTTGTTGTTAGTACACTTAGTAGTACATGTCTAATTCTGGTCCCAATCATTGGGAAGCTTTAAAATGGTTGTTTAGATATTTGAAAGAAACTTGTAATGTTGGACTGGTATATAAGTTTAGTACTGAAGGATTAAAATTGAAAGGATTTACTGATGCTAATTATGCTGGTGATAGAGATAATAGGAAATCAACTTCTTTCTATGTGTTTACTGTGTAATTCATGTGTTAGTTGGAAATCACAACTTCAGCACGTTGTTGCATTGTCCACTACTAAATCTGAATATATTGTTGCTACTGAAGCCTTTAAAGAGTCTTTGTGGTTTAAAGGTCTATTAAATGAACTGTGTGTTCTTGATGGTAATGTGACGGTGTATTCTGATAGTCAGTCTGCTATTCATCTGTGTAAAAATCCTGTCTTTCATGAACGTACTAAACATATTGACGTCAGATTACATTTTATTAGAAATATGGTTTCTCAAGAACTGGTAAAACTTGAGAAAGTTCTTTCAGAATACAACACTACAGATATGGGCACTAAGGTGCTTCCTTTGGTAAAATATAGAAGTTGTCTTGGTCTTCTAAATATTGGTATAGGTATGTAAGTTTCTTTTGTGCTATTATTTTTCCTTGTTAAGCTTATAGGTTAGTTTGGTAACAAGGTCGAGGCTTGTTCGGTAAATGTGCTACCAAATTAATCCCATTTGGCAATGATGAAAAATCGAGGTCCATTTTAACTTCAGGCTTTTATAAGCCAATATTGAAGAACAGTTAAGTTCACACCACAATTGTTTGTAGCCCACTTGGTCGTGTATTTTGAGGGAGTCAACCCAATTGGGATTGGTGCTCGATACCCGACTTTGGAGATAATGTTGGGAAAGGAAATAAAACCAAACAAACTCTATCATCATCTATTATTTTCGGTTAGTGTTATTATCAAGATAAAATATTTATCTCTTCAGATTTGCTCAAACCGTTTTCCTTTATCTTCTCCTTTTCTGATAAGCTTCATCAGAGGATGGACTCTTTGAGCTTCAGTGTATAAATAGCCGAGTTTGGCTATATTCTCAGTGTGTTTCCTTCATGGTTATTTCACAGCATTTACTCTCTTACCTGTGCTTTTTGTGACACACTGTCCGTTATCTTCCTCTCCTTCGTGGATTGCCTTCTTTGTGGTTTCGATTTTGTGATTACCCGTACTTCCTTCGTAGTTGTACAAATCTCCAAATAGTGGTGTTACACTTGTAGTTGTGGATTGATTTTCTAAGCCAAAACAAAAAGGGGGAAAAAAAACATTTTCTAAACTCTTTGTTTCTTTCATTTTAGTTTAGTTTGAATTTTTTATTTATTTTTTAATTCTCTAATCTTTACATTTGTTGAATTGCAGGTTGAATTGAAGCCTACAGATCCTCTTGAATGTGCCCCGATTGTCCACAAATATAGCAGAGTCCATCGTTTGTGCCCTATCCATTCAAGTAAACCTGTACTCACATCAAACACGCGCATATTTAATTCGTGTTATTTGAAACAATGGAAGGCAATGATAAACTGGAAAGAAGACTATCACTTATCAATCAAACTAGTCCACTGAAATGGAAAGAAATATCAACGCAGTTGGATATTAAAAAAGAAACTTTTTTGTCCCAACATTACACGAGGAAATTTCAGCGTGAATATTATACGGAGAGAATAGGGAAAAATTTGGAAATCATAATTCACAAGAGGAAAAATAAAAATAAAAAAGAGACAACATAAGATAAGGGGGTTTATTCAATTGAGATTTCGAAAGACATTTAAAGACTTTTTTTAATGGACTTTTTTTAATGGATTTCATTGAATTTTATTGACTTTTATGAATTTATATAAACTTTTAAAGACTTTCGTGGACATTTATTTAAAAGACTTTCATATACTTTCAAAGACTTTTATAGATTGATTTAAAAGACTGTCAAATACTTTTAAAGACTTTTACAGACTTTTATTTTTTAATTGAAAAACATAAACACTAATAGATTAATTTTCGTATGATGTGAATATGAATCGTTAATAATAATTATATGTAAAGTGAATTACAAAAAAAAAAAAAAGCGTGAGAAATATAAATATAAATAGTTTTAAAACAGAGAAATGTTTGTGATTAAAAAAATGGGGGGAAAATAAAATCGCATTTGATATCGACATAAAAATTGTACTACGTTCATAAAAAAATTTCTAGAGAAAATTCTTGAATCACTTTACTTATTATTATTTGTTTTGACACAATTTATTTATTATTTTTCTATAAGATCTTATGGAATTTTAGTTAGATTTATTTTCATAAAAAAATTCAAAAAAACGATGAAAAAAAAGAGAGTCCAAATATAAAGAAAAATATTTAAAATAAAAAATACAAAAAGTTGAAGAGAAGAGAAATAATGATTTGTTTAGTCAAATGTTTAAGATTTCTAAAAATAATATGAAAGAAGAAAAACATAGAATAAATAAAATTACAATTTAAAAGAATTTTTTTTTATAAAAGTCTTTTAAAATCTTGGAGGTTAATGAGAGACAAATAAAGAGATTTTGTGGTTGTACTTTATGTTTAGAAGTTAGTACATATAGGATTTCGTAGGAGTCTTTAAAAAACATTGATAATTTGAATAACACGGGACTTTTAAAAATCTTTATACAATACACCATGACTTTAAAAGACATTTTAAGAGTCTATTAAAATCTAGATTGAATAACTTAAGATTTTAATGGATTTAAAAAAGTCTAGATTGAATACCCTAGACTTTTAAATTCCATCAAAATCTTTAAATTTCCTTCCAAATCCTAATTAAATACACCTCCCTAAGATATGGTCGAGTAGATTACAAAAACTAATGCAATTTGTAGCAGATAAAAAGAGACAAAATGAGATGAGCAACACAAAATTCAGAAAAATGGGAAAATCTTGAGCCCACGGCATTTAAGAAGATTTCGTCAATTTTGTTCCACAAGAAGTGAGTGGCAGATTTAAGCAAACAAAAATGGATGAAATGAATCAAGCAACTGAGATTTCAAAAAAAAAAAAAAAAAAAAAAAAGATCGAAAAAATGGGTCAAACTTGCAATCAAATTCTGTACAAATTATGGAACAACAAATGAATAATAGATTTGAGCAAAGAAATAGAATAAAAAACCCCTAATTTCATATAAAATCAGATATCGAGCGGAAAACTCCAAAATAATTATATAAAAAAAAAAATTCTCAAAAAGCCTAGATCTAACGCCGAATTGAGTTTCAGCTATTACAAATTTCTTTGATAATACCTGCTTTGGAAGGGAAACACGAAGACGAAGGTTCCAAGTTTGTTAATTTGCCATTAAAGCGTCTGATACTGAGAAAAACGAAAAGGAACTAAAAATGAACTGAAAAGTCTGGGACAAGATAAAAGCGTAATTTAACAGTGTTTCTGTACATGTTGATGTACCTATAGCATTTCCGAAAAATTGTATGAGAAATTTTGCCCCTCATAATTTGAAATTAACTTGGTTACAGAACACACAGCCTATTTCTTGTGGGATTTTTACTTTTGTTTTCCTCATTTTTTGGTTTTGGGTGTAAACAATTTGGATGGGCTACTGTAAATGAAGATAAAAAGGAAGAAAATTAGATAAAATATGTAAGTATATTACAAAAACATATCTTGACGAATGACGACGCTCTAAAGCAGTACTCATGGTATCATTATAAATAATATAAACAAAAACTTTAAAAGCCTAGACTAGAAAGATACATGCCCAGTTGTTAAATATATATATATATATATATATATATTTTCCTTTCTCTTTCTCTTTACCTCTATATATATATATATATATATACAATAATGCTACTTGTACGCTTAACAATGTATTTGACAACCTCCAACGAAATGACCAAATACCCTAGACTAAGGCAAAATCATCATACATGCCAGTGAAATGTAAGAAACCCTTCAGAAGCGGGAAGCCGATCATTTCAAAATTCAAACACAAGAATTTCCAAAATTGGTTTCGTCTAAAGATCAAACTACTGAAAATTTAAAAAATGGAAACGGTTCACTGAATTGATTTTGGGCTAGATTGCGAGCGTAATGTTTTTCAAATTACCGGTTGTTAGTGTTAATGACATTAGATCGATATGAGCTTGAGGACTTCAAAAAGCAGCATTTGATTATAAGAGTATTGCCTCTCCTGTTAACAAGGGGAAATCACCAAGTTTTAAGAAGCACGAGGATGATGTTGATCTCATGGCGGAGTCTAAAAATGAATTGGACAAGCCAGTACAAATGGAGGAGGAATATGGGAATGCATCCACAAAGGGAGAACTTGAGATGGTTGACAACTCATGGGAAACCTGTGGATTCCAGGAATATAGTCTTGTGCTAATCAAAAAGTTGAACAATGATGAAACGAAGATGAAATTAGAAGCAAATGTGATTTTGGTCAGATTACCAGATCGATCTCTTGCAAATTGCCGACGAGTAGGGATTACGGTGGCCTAGAGTAGTGCTAAATTACAAGAATGAAGTACTCGTGTGGGATTTATGTAGTTCGAAATTGTGTTTTGTTTAACCAATGTAATATTTGTCAAACACATATGTAGTAATCTGATTTTCTATGCATTGTGCTTGTGTCCAAGAACCAGCCCTGTAAATCAAGTTGTTGAATGCCATATCTCTGGCTATGTTTTGATTTCATTAAATTTTTACTTTCATTGAATCTGCCTGTAGTAACAACAATGCATGAAACAGAGAGAAAAAAAATAGGCCCCAATTTTCTGATAAATAAAGTTGTGTTTGTGGTAGTGTTCCAAAAGAAAAGTTAGTGGCAGCATCATTCTTAGCAAATCAATCCAGAAAATTGAGTCTATAGAAATGCCCACTGGATAAATTTTAAGTACTGATATTGTTGATCAGATGTGGAGCTTGAATGAGTTATCTCCAATCACTAATCTAAGTTTCCAAGACTAAAATATCCATAAGATTAACAAGGCAGCCAACCTTTCATTAGAACTTATGCAAACACGCATTCACAAAAATCCAGCCTCATGCAAAGGCCCCAGCATCGATCAACAGACAACAATTGCCACAGACCGAACTGATGAATTGTGCATAAATTAAGGACTCGACACACAAAAGTTTCAGTCCCCTTTTTGGGATCCGTTGGTTTCAAGTCAAGCAACGGTCACATGGAATGGGGCTAGTGTTGTTTACTGCAGCAATAGAATCGACAGTTTCGGTGGGGGTGGCTGAGTTTTCAGATGGGGATATTGGTGAGCTGTTTGGTCTCAGATGGGGCAGTGGTGTGGAAGTTATTTGTATTTTTTGGGACAAAAATCGGATAGATTTTTCACTTGGGAGTCTTAATAATGTTGTTCAATTTATCATGATATTTTTCTCTCCATTATCTCATGGGAAAATAAAAATTGTCAACATTGTGAGACATTATTGGACAAGTAGCATTATTGATATATATATATATATATATATATATATATATATATATATATATAGGAAAAGATGCTAAAGAGCAACAATCTGTTCCAGATATGGATCACAGGCCTTCACTGAACTTGAGATCATGCAGGAGGTCTTGGCACATTAGAGGACTTGGACATTTATTATGTCGTGTCCTCTCATATTTCACTAGAGAACACATTTCACTACAACTTTTTATGTCGTCATATATTTTTCGGGAATCATGCTATATGAATATAGAGGGTGCCATCCCGAGTGTCACCCCTCACATGGAGGATGAGGCCGCATATTATGAAGTCGGTCTCACACACGTTTATGTGAGAGGGTGACACCTCGGGTAACAACCTTTATTTTCAAATATCATTATTCATTTTTTGATACTTATTTTTTTGCCAAAATTCCTACAACTCCAGTAAGACCGTCTTTCGTATTCCATGTACTGAATTGATAGTATCCATTTCTTAGAGAAGATTGTTTGTGTACCAATACATTCATATAACTTAAATTTCACGGTAATAAAATAAAATCAAAACCTAGAGCCACCCTAGCATTATTAAAGAGAAACATAACCTTTACGTAAAGAACAACAAATACAATTTAAACCAAACAGGCGTCAACTCAATCCGTGTTCTCCAACTTCTCGACTCGTTCATTCAACATCTCCGCCTCTGTAACCAAATGCGTCACTGCATAAAGGAGCCAATAGAACACCAGCGCCGAAGCAATCAACAACGCATTCCGTTGAGATTTAAGTACAGATTTCTGGTGCCGCATCAGCTCAGTCAGGTTACACGACTTGGGCGAGGGGCAACTCGGGCTAGTCTCATACTTCCAGTAGATGTCCATTAACAGGAATAAACAAAATGGTATAACGGTGAGAAATGGTTTGAGTAAATTGCGGGTTACAGAGATTAAACCCTTACGTAAAGGATTCATGGCTGGAGGAAGAGTGAGAAGAAGGACCATCATAGCTTCTGCAGCCGCAGCGTAGCTTAATACAACCCATTCCAATGCCATCTTTGACAGATTTATGGAGTTAATTATTTATTTCTTGTTTCTGTGTATATATGATATATGATGTTGCTAAGGAAAGACACTTGGTGGCTTAGGGGGTTTTGCTTTGTGACACGTACAGTTACAGGTGGCAGTTCATGGATGAGCTAGAGCATTAGGTCAAAGTAGTAGTAATTTATTTTAGACAAATAATAATTTTTTTTAAATCATTATTAAATTCGTCTGGTAACTTTCTATAAATAAAGTTTATAAAAAACGTATTTTCTCAAATCAATTTTTTAATTTTCAAACCACCTTCAAATTACTCTTCAATCAATATTTTAGCTCAAAAATATCATACATTCTCCAAAGTACTTTTAATTACACATTTTATCTCGAAAATATCACATTATCTATTTAAAAAAAAAAAAAAAAAACTTTTACAAAAGAAAGGCTCAATTTCATAAACGATAATCAGAAAAAAAAATTAGGCTTTATGTCACTTGAAAGAACAAAATATGTATTAATCGATATCACCAAATTAGGTAATCGATTTTCTTGTGGACTCAGAATTCGAAGGGCAGTGATTTTCTGGAGGATCATCCTCATATATACACAGTACGTGAGATCTTTGGTATGGCCAAGATTGAGGCTTCATTACCTTTTTAGTAGATGGAGTGCCGATGGTTACTTGATTGGCATCCTATTTGGCTAGATAATTGGATGCGTTACCTATTTTGTTACTCTCAGAAACAGTAACAAAGAAGGTAAAATGTAGTCACACAGTTCAGTTCAGTTTAGCACTAACTTTGAAACATATACGTAGTCACACATTTCAGTTTAGTTTAGCACTAAATTTAAAATGTAGTCACATAGTTCCATTTAGTTTAGCACTAAATTTAAATCGCTATCTTGTAGCCACAACAAAACAAAGCTTCCATATAATCACTCAAGATTATATAGTACTACATTACACTCGATAAACCATGTATCCAAAATTAGTGGCGGAGCTAGCTACTAATTTCAGTGGGGGCGCAAGTTAGCTAGAAAATAAAAATTGAAACAAAAGAAATATATAATAGTATTAAAACTGTCAAAAAAAAACTTACAACTGTCCTTTACGAGGTTTCATACTTTGAAAACGTCGTATAATAACTTCATTTTCAAATTTATCAAATATATCTTTTTCAATGTAGACAATCAAGCTATCGTTCATCCATCGATTTCCAATTCGATTGCACAGTCGATTCTTCACAATGTTCATCACAGAAAATACTCTTTCTACTGTAGCAGTTGCAACGGGAAGAATTAATGCCAAATACCACGAGCTTGTAAAGTAATGGGTATACTTTATCTTTTTTTGTCATACTCAACTTGTGTGCAAGATCATCAAGATCCCGTAGATTTTCGAACTCTTTATTAGAGCACACATCAATAATATAATTTTCTAGTTTGTCATCAAGTGCCATTAACTCTGACCCCGAAAAATCTTCTTGATATACTCGGCCAAGCGAATTAATTTTTCCTCGCCAAAATGGTCATTTAACTCTTGAAGTTGAATATCAATGAATGTATAAAATAAATCCACCTAATAGCGATGCAAAATTGTCCTTTCTTCAGCATTGCGCCGTGAGCGACCTCGACGTACGAACATGCAATTCATATCGGGAACATCAATGTCTTGCTTCAGATAAAAAGAATTGACTTGTTTTAAAAAGGAATCCCATCCACTATCCCTCATCATCTAGAGTCGTTGTTTACATACTTTCACTAAACTCATGACATTTAAAATATCTTGATCTTTTTTTATAATGCATTTGACAATTCATTTCAAATTCCCAAGATATTTCTCATGAGATTTAGATTGAATGCAAACTCAAATGATTGCATCAACTCCAACAAATAATTTGCTTCACCTTTTTTTTTTTTTTTTCAGAACTTGATCCATCAAAGGCAATCATTTCAAGGACATAATTACCGTTGAAAACATATGAATCAAGTTAATCAACGTACTATAGTGAGAGCCCCAATGTGTATCATCAGAGCGCTTTAGAGAAGTCTCTTGATTAAGGCTCCGTCCACTAGATATTTCACCATTAATAAGTGCATTAAAAATTTTAGCTGCTTGCTTTTCTCGAAGAAGATCACAACTTTTAGCCGACGCTCTAACAACATTCACCACATTACCAATCAAAGCAAAAATTGTGTCGATGTCAGAATGATTCTTTGCCATAGATACAAGAGAAATTTTAAGCTGATGAGCAAAACAATGAATGTAAAAAGCACATGGATACTTCTTCAAAATAAGTGCTTTCAAACCATTAAACTCACCTTGCATATTGCTACCACCATCATAACCCTGTCCTCTCAATCTAGATATACTCAACCCGTATCTAGAGAAGAATTTATCAATAGCATCCTTAAGTGATTGAGCCGTGGTACTAGAAACATGTACAATGCCGACAAAACGTTCAACTACATGTCCATTGTTGTTTACATAACGCAAAATAACACACATTTTCTCCTTTACTGAGATGTCACGGGATTCATCAACTAAAATTGAAAATAAAGAATCACCAATGTCTTTCATAATAATATCAATCGTTTCAGCAGATATAGCACAGACAATATCTTTTTGAATGTCAGGTGAAGATAATTTGAGATTCTCTGGAGCATTTTCTGAAGTAATGTCCTTAATAACATCATTATGATAGGCCAAAAACTGCAGGAGTTCAAGAAAATTACCTTGATTGTTTGAATCTTTAGATTCATCATGACCACGGAATGCAAGTCCTTGCCATAAAAGAAATCGAACACAATCAATTGATGCAGTCAAACGTGTGCGATACTCACTTCGTGCCTGTTGTGATTGTCTAAAGAAAACTGTCTCAATATTTTGCTCTTAATTCATCAAAGCATCACACTTGTTTTTAGCTTGATTATGTGCACTTCCAATGCCTCCAACATGAGTTTGATATCTTTCTTTCCTTTTCCAATTAGAAAACCTTTGATTGACAAAACAGTTACGACCTCCTTGTTCTCCATGATTTGACTTAAAAAGACAACAACACAAGAAATATGAGGCATCCTTTTTTATACTATACTTGAACCAATAACTATGTTCATCAAACCAAGCATCTTTGAATTCTCTTAATTTATCTCCACACAACTTGCTTGGAAACTTATACTTTCGCGGTTGACAAGGACCCCTTGGTAGATATGCTCATCTAATTTCATCGCAGACATTGAAATTGTAATCCATAATTGAAGGTCTCAATCCAGGATCTGTGGGAAGTCCTGAAATATAAATTTTTTTCATTGTTTTTCCTTACTGCAACATTTTCTTCAAGAGGAGATGAAGATTTTCTTTTCAGAAAATTTTCCATCACTTCCTATATGTCAAACATTTCAAAAATTATTTTAAACATAATAACTTAAAGTCTTACATAATACAGGGCTTAAGTTATCAATTCCACACCATTTCTTTAAAATTGTAATTTGTAGATTTTTACTACATTTCCATTGTCTTAACTCTCAAATCTCAATCAATTCATCACAGATTCACATATCCTAATTCCAAAACAAAGAAAAAAAACAAATCAATTAACATTTAAGTCTTAAAGTGTAGTACTTACAAAGTAAGGAATCAAAGAATGAACCGATTGTGTTGATTCAGAAAAATCTTTGTCGTTGACTTGTTTCTATACTTTCGCCATTTTTTATTCACTAGAGGTGGAGAGATGCTGATGAGAATCATAGAGGCTCGCCAAAGAAAATTAATTGTTCGAGCCAAAACAATCTTGAAGTGAATTTTTGTGGAGCTCCGAGGCAATTAAGGGTCATTTTTGAAGAAAACTCAAGGCTTAAATAAGAGATCAAGCCAAGAATCAAATTGGAAGCAAAGAATGAATTTTGAAGTCTCAGCCAAGATCGGTCGACCTATCTTCCTTTCGGTACAAAAAGATTGGAAAATTTATATGCCCATGTGAATTTATTGATTCCACATATTGGGTATGTTGAATGTTTAGTTTGTTGGGAATTTTCATTAGTCATACATTACAATTCTACATTATCCAAAAGTGTGCATACAAAGTGTTTGACAAAATGCCTCAATCAATACTACACTATTAATTCCTATGTGTTCAACTTCCATGCCTTACTAAATATTTGTGGTTGTTCATTCCCCATTATTGAAATTGTGTTATCAACATTTTATTCCATATATCACTTGCTCCATACATGAGTAATTGTTGATCATTCATTTCTTGTCACATTTGGGTTGTTGGGAATTTTTCATATATCCACATTATACCCATTCAAGGCCACTAAAAGATTGAGTACAAGGTGTTTGATAAATTGTTTCATTAAAAATTTACAATCTTGTGCTTCTTTGCTCTACATCTATGCCTTGTCTATTACTCGGGGTTATTCAATCCCATTGTTAAAATTGTATTCCTAGCATCTTATCTCACATAACAATTGTTCCTTTTTGAGTATAGCAAGCACATAAATTTCACTTGCTATTATGTCTCCTTGTTATAAATTCCTTCTTCCTTGTTTGTGATTTCTTTGACTCCACAAAAATTATACTTTGTGGTTTAGTTGATTACCTTCTTTGGAGACTTGAGAAAGGAGATTCTGAGTGGTAAAAGGCAAGAGTGGTGAGCTCAATAGAGGGTAAAAGCCAAATTTGAGTGAAACACGATAGAAATAATTTCTTCTGAGAACACTTTCACACTTGCACACAATGTCCATTGCCAATGCTCAAACTCAAGAATTGAAGGAGATATTACTAAATCTTTCTACCGTCATGGCTAGACAAATGGAGAAAGTTGGGGGAGGGTTGGAAGGATTAGAAACAAGAGAGGGAAGTACATCAACTAGTAGTAAAAGAGAAAGAAGGGATAATAAAGAAGAGTGTGGGACAAATTTGGGAACATTATGTATAGAGATGGGAGTAGGGAACCAAATGAGAACATGAATAGGAAAATAGGAGAATGGGTAGATAGGAATGGAGATGGGATAGATGAGAAGGTTGATATTGAGAAATGAAGACTCTATCATTCCATAGGAAGGAAAGTAGTGAAAGTAGAGAAGTAGTGAAGGGGATGAATGCTAGGTCACCAATATCTTTGGCCCATACTAATGAGATGGGGAACATGGAGAATATAACTTCTACACTAGGTACCTAGTGAGTGATAAGTCATGTAGTCTCGTTATAGATGGGGAGAGTTGCACTAACTTGGTGAGTGCTAGTAGAGTTGAAAAGTTGGGGCTACCGGTTATGAAGCATCATAATTCTTATATATTGCAAAGGTTGAATGACTATGGGAAGGTGAGGGTAAGTGAACAAGTTCTTCTTACTTTTCACATTGGTACTTATAGTGATCAAATATTATGTGATGTGGTTCCAATGCAAATTACTCACATAATTTTGGAAAAACCTTGGCAACGTGATAGGGAAGTGAAACATCATACCAAGGGGAACCGGTATAGCTTCCAAGTGAATGGAAAAAAATGTGGTGCTCCTACCTTTGAGTTTGGAAGAAGTGCACAAAAATCAAATGAAATTGAAAAAGGAGTTTGGAGTAGATAAGGAAGTTGAGAAGAAGGAAGGAGAGTTAAAATTAGAAATAGTTGATGAAGCTCCAAATTCTCATGTGATATTGAAGTTATTGGTGAGGGGGTGCACATGGTTACAAATGTGGAGGATGTTGTGGAGGTTGAAAATGTGGGGGAGTTGATTGAGAACGATGAATTGGAGGTGGCAATTGAAGGAGATGAAAAGAAGAGCCTCGTGGTTCAAGATGGGGAGTTGGAGTTGAAATATCACAAGTACAAAGATCCATATCTTGTATCTTGTGAAACTAACGATCCCCACCCCATTTTGCTTAAAAAATTCTTGCATGTTGAATATAAATGGGAGCTTGAATCACACCAACATTGGCTAATCCAACTTGTGTTTCAATACATTCTTGCATCCCAAGTGATAGAGTATTCTTGGTTGACCATGAAGCAAGGAGGTCATAGTTTTCCTTTTGATCCAGGAGGTACAATGTAATATCAAGAACAAACCCATGATTCAAGACGAATCATCCTTAAGGAGGGTCTGATGAGAATCATAAGAGGCTTGCCAAAGAAAATTAATCGTTCGAGCTAACACAATCTTGAAGTGAATTTTTGTGGAGCTCCGAGGCAATTAAGGGCCTTTTTTGAAGAAGATTCAAGGCTTAAACAAGAGATCAAGCCAATAAAAGAAGCCAAAACTCAAAATGGAAGCAAAGAATAAATTTTGAAGCCTCAGCCAAGATCGGTCGACCGATCTTCCTTTCAGTCAACCGAAAGTCTACAGAGAATTTTTGGAGATAGCCTCAATTAGTTTAGACTAATCAATGTTCAACCGAAAGTGTCCTTTCGGACAACCATATGATCGATCGAAAGTGGTTCAGTCGACCAGTTCGGTCGACCGAAACACACTGAATTCAAAATTTGGGGTTTTTTATGCAATTTTCGTAATTATTTCCTTTGCCCCATAATTTGTACAATATATACTCCTTCCATTTCAAACCCTAGATATAACTATGATGTTTATGTGAATGCTCCTCTTGAGAGGCCCTTTTGAGGTAAGGTTAAACCTCCTTTGATCTTGTATTATTCTGGGAAGTTATTCAACTTTACTTGAGTATTATTATTCTTGTGTTTGTTGTTGATTTTCGCTACCTTGAAATTTGTTTAGTTGATACCCATTGGGCTAGGTTTGTTAACTTTTGAATTTTGGGTTAAATTTAAACTTGGATTAAGGTGTTTTATCGCTTTATTTTACCACTTTAGCTTTCTTGGGTTGTTATTAAAATACTTGTGAGAATTCTTGATCGATATACCAAAGGGGTTCGCATCAGATGCA
This sequence comes from Ligustrum vulgare, assembly GCA_963555705.1. Classification (NCBI taxonomy): domain Eukaryota; kingdom Viridiplantae; phylum Streptophyta; class Magnoliopsida; order Lamiales; family Oleaceae; genus Ligustrum; species Ligustrum vulgare. Next base: position 19,849,322 of record OY743169.1, on the reverse strand, counting down.
GAGTCAAGGTGGGTTTTAATTTTGATGGCAACCTAAGGGTGAAAATTAAAATATAATGGACTTGGAATTGGATGGTTAAATGTATTTGGGTTTTGATTGAAATGGGTTTTGATTGAAATGGGTTTTTGTTTTGGACCTTTGGTTTTTAGAAATTGGATGGATATGGTAAGGATATGTTAAGGGGTTTCGGTTGAGTCTAATTAATAAAAAAAATGCAAAAGTTGAGTGGGGGCCTGGGACCCCACTGGCTTCCACTTGTCTCCACCCAAAATTAGTGATTCTGAAATCAGAGTTAGTTGACATACTCTCGTGTATAGTAAGCCATAACACTTAACATATATTATATTTGACGCGGTGCAAAATAAGAAATTCAAGTTGAAACCTTAAAAAGAAACGTCAAACTTGCAATTTACGATTTGTCATTTCGATTTAATTATTTCTAAATCCATTCAATCATTGTTCTACATCAATCAATTTCACCTTCGAAGGACTCAACCCTAAGTTATAATCTGGATAGAGAGTTTCATCATCTTCATGGAACTGTACAAGTCATCCACATTGAATGTACTAGAAATACGCATAGAAACTGGTAATTCAATAGCGTAGTTATTGTTATTGTTTTTAGAAAACGGTGACCTGAAAAGTTCGCGTTGTGACCTTTTTTTGAAACTACATTATGGAAAAAACAAATGGGGGTCTATGATGGTAGCAGAGAGATTTGGTCGAGAGGCACAATCATGTAGCCCACCACTGATCCCTACTGACTGAGAAGCGCAGTAGTATCCCCCGTGGTATGGACCTATCTTATTTTCGGCTCATGTAATTTAGGATTTCGATAATGTTATAAGTAGGAGTTATCAGAATATAATCTCTTGTACTATCACAATTCCTAATGTGAAATCACTATTGGGTGGACTTCTTTGCCTACTTGTGAGGTTGCATAGCGATTTTATGACTACCCATGTGAAGAGTATAACGATCCGGGCCCCACTTAACGGGAAATCTCGATCGTTAGATGAGACGTACTGTTCTCACTATACCAATATGGGTATTTTCAGCATACCTTGTCTTCACTCGCACGCTCCTCGAGAAAATTTTCCGAGGTCACCCATTATAGAATTGCTGCAAGTTAAGCACGCTTAATTGTAAAGTTCCTAACGATGAACTTCCAGAATAAAAGGTGCACCTTGTTGGTCTGAGTAGTACCTATCAAATCTTTTAAGCTTTCTTGGCCTGGGTATTACAAAGAGTGCTACATTATCACGCTCCTAGAAGGTCGTGTCCACATCAAAATGCCATAGACGACGCAATACGATATGAGAAGCATCCATGTCTATGACATCACGCACAATTTTATCCTCATAATGTTTACCAATAGAAACATGTACCTTGTAAATCTCAACAACTTGAGCGGAAGGACCTCTCTTTACCGAACCTAGAGAATATGGATTCGGATGGTTCTTCAAGATCCTATTCTGACTCAGAATCACTTTCTTCTATTGAAAGTCTCTTGTTATTTCCTTTTTGAATTAGTGGCTCAACAACTCAATCATCATTAATTTTTCTATTTTCCTATTGATCCCTCTACTTGTTGTTTTCACCGTTTTTCCAATAACTCGTAACAACAATGGACGAATCTCTCCAAATTGAGTATTAAGATTGTCAATTCATCGATTTTGAGTGTCTAAATCTACCCTAGTAATTGGTCCATCACCCATGGATACAAATCAAGAATATAGAGAGGGGAAAAGCCTTCTCTTATACCACTTGACGTAGCGTGAAATAAGGAGTTCAAGTGGAAACTTTAAAAAAACACAAAATGTAAAATCCACCAAGAATGAGAGATAAACTTAAAAGTTTTATTGATTGAAAGATGCATAAACTAATGGTTAACCTTTATTTATAAGGGAGTAAAACAAAATTCTAGTCTAGATTGACTAAATTTTAAAATAATTAGAAATAAATTAAATGACAGAAATAACGTTGAAATATTAAAAAGTTTTTTGCGAGGCTTAAACGAATTCAGATGACTAAAATAACCCCTACATTACGGCATATCCATATATCTTGTTCGTCTTGTCTTCATTTTCGAGAAGGTATTGTTCGCTCAAAATAATGTGTACCGCAAGCGCACGGGTCGCGTACAAATAATAAAGTGAACTTTTTGAGTCCGAGTTGTCAATTCCACGAGAAATGTATACTCTATTATACTATAGTTAATTTAATCTTAACAAATCAAACACACAATTAAAGATGGATTTTAAAAAATAACTAAAAGTCTACTAAAGAGGGAAATATAAAAATTACTTGAAAATATTTGAGGAAAATGTGGTTGGGATTCATGGTTTCATTTAATCGTCGCCTAATTAATTTCTTAACATGCAAATTAACAAATTACTCATTTACAATGTTCGACGCAATTTTTCAAGCTTAGCTAATTACCCCTCTCGAGTGAAATTAATCCTAATTTTAATGCTTTGTGAAAATAACTTAATGGATCACCGAGGGATAAGAGTATATCTCTATCTCCTAAATTAATACGTAGGGCATTTGTTATTTGGTCTAAAATGTACAATATCTCTTTCATCATACACTTCACAAATCACATATTTGGTGATCAATCAAACACATGAAATAATCTCAATAACAAATATACATGAAATAAGCATTTAATCATCAAATAGCAAATATTAAAATTAATCCAAAGTAGGTTAAATTACTACCATAAATCCCAACACAATCAATTAGCCCATGTTGTATGAATGATATAAAGAAAAATATTTATAACAATACATCACAAATGTGGCAAAATAAATGAGAAAATACAAAGTTATGGATAAAACCCGTTTTGAAGCTTGGTTATGATTTTCCCAAATATTTCTCCACCTTCAATATATTCTCCTTGTGCTCTTAATTTGTTCTCCAAAAATTATCAAGTAATTAAAAGAAAAAAGAAAGAAAAAAACAAAAGAAGAAAAAATCGGCAGAACCATTCTCGGCCGAAGGAAGAAGAAGAATGCCCTGCAGGTTACAAAATCTGACTTTTTAACATTAAAGATTAAGCCTAGGAAATTGCAGCTTTGGTCCTTGCATTTTGGTTGGTGAGTAAAAAATGGTTCCAAACTCCATTTTTCTCTCAATTTAAGGGCCAAAATTCTTTGTCAAATATTCAAAATCTTATTTTCAATTTTTGTTGCCAAGTCCCTTAGATATTTACATGTCGAGTCCCTCAACTTTGATTTTGCAGCCCAAGTCCTCAACTTTTGGCACTTGTGCACTTTGGTCCCCAACTTCACTTTTTGTATTATTTTGGGTTCTTTTCACTCCCTTTTGATAAATTCTCTTTCATTTTGTGATTTTGACCCTGAAACATTTGCGCAGTGGATCCTCCAACCTTTTGAGATGTTGCAATTGATTTCCCAAACTTTTGATTTCTTTCAATTAAGTCCTTGGACATGAAATTTGTTCTTCTTTTAGCTCGATTGCTCTTCAATCTTGTACATTTTCTTTCCAATTGAGTTTGTACATAATTGTACAAGATAAACACAATATATAAGTAGATATTTGCTCAATTTATTAATTAAAGTGCTAATTTAGAAACTAAATAAGTGTGTAAAGCACATTTATCAGGTATTATGGGCCAAATCTAAGCTCTCGAATGTCATACCTGCAAATTTATGATTTTATTATTTTTGGTCCAATTGTTCCTCAATCTATTTGACCATTTGTTCTACATCAATATTGAAAGTTGTAAAAACGACAAGTGGTTATAGTGAAGTAAAAAAAAAAAATACTATAAACTAATAGTTAAGTATCTCAATATATATTGTATTGGGAACCTCCTTATTATATAGAGCAGTGCTTGGTGTACATAGGCTTGTAGAGGGGCCTGTAAGTCTACAACAAGAATTTTCCTATATATATGCCTATGTTTGTTTTAAGGCTCTATTTGATATCGATTAAAATTTGAATTTTAATATAAATTAAAGTCAGCAATTAATCTCAATCATATATTTTATGGGTCTCACAATCTTTCACCACACATCTCATCAACGTTTATCAAAATTTACTAAAATTCTGTTTTTAATCTTCACCATACATGGCCACCAAACATGGACTAAATTCAAATTTTGATAAGAATCTGAGTCAAAATGGACTCTCAAGTTTCATCAATTTTTCAACTACACGTTTCATTATTTTTTATTTTATCAAAATCAATTAAAAATGGAGCTTTAGCTAAACCAAACAAGTGATATGGACTAGGACTTAAGTCCTAACCAGCAAATCCTGGGTTCCCTTTCAATAGTTTACCTTTATTTTTCACTTTCGTCTGTTATAGTGTTGGTGATTTTCTCAACCTTCTTTACATTCACAATTCCCCTCAGCTAACACAACCATATCATGAATGGAGCTCTCATTATGAAGAAAATAGTAAAATAATGTGTGAGATAATATAAAGATAGGATGGATTCAAAGACCTCTTGAAACAATACCAAAAGCGAACAATAATTGAAGAAAAAGAAGATTATAGCTAGGTACCTCTTTTTTATGTATCTTTGTTATACTATGAAATTGACCTCATATTAAATCACAAACCAAAAATGTAAGAACTGTAAATAATCTTCAAAAACTGAGTTAACTAATTACATCTGATCTTTTAGTCATTTTTCGTTAAAAAAATGGTTCAATATACCCTTTTTACGCTTCGCTTAGTTGACAAAATATAAATTATATCAAACCTTCGTTAGAAAAAGAACATTGTAGAGAGAGAGAGAGAGAGAGAGAGAGAGAGAGAGAGAGAATTTGACAAATACCCCACTTGTAAGTTTTAATTAAGTTACGTAAATAATTCGCATATAATTACCACACACTTTTTAGAAAGGCGTCGAAAAGTAGAGTTTAGGCATGGTTTGGTGCGTGAGGATTTTTTGTTCTTTAATTTCATTTTTACTTGTTTCATGGTATGTGCATATATATCCATGAACAATATTCCCTATCTTCATCACCCTTTTGGGCTTTTTCCTTGAGGTCGAAGAAAGAGAAATGAGCCTTCATGGAATAGCGAAAGGGCATCCAAAGCAAACCATTTATAAGAGTAATTATGATGTGCATGCATGTATATATAATATATATTTAGATAAACACAAAAATTATATTATTATTTTTATTTGGCCTTTGCGATAACAGGTACGTAACTTAAATAATGTTACGAAATGAGATAGAGAGAGGGGGGGGGGGGGGGGGGATTTGAATAACTTATAGGCATACCATTTTGCGTCATAAAGTCTACAAAATAATTGTTATACTGAATTAGGTCCATAAAATAATTTTGGACTCAAATAATGGATGATCACTCAAGTAAACTTGGGATTTCAAAATCTGAAATACGGAAAAACATCAATTTTGCCGAAATTTTCTTCATGTACGTGTTATGTATGTAGACAAAGGAAGCAGATTTTATTTATTTCTTTTGTACAATGTTACTATACTTATTTAGTTTTTATAAAATTATATAGTAAATTATGATATCATGTAGTTGAACCAAAGGAATTATGAGTCAACTCTACTCGATCCATTACATAGATCTTTAACACCTATCACTGTCATCTTCATCAATCACTTTTCTACTGTAAAATATAATTCAAAACTAAACAAAGTAAAAGGGGACTCACAAAGTTGAAACGAAATCATGGGCCGACCGACCATATTAAATTTCTCCTCGTCTTTTGCGGTCAAAAAAAAAAAAAAAAAAAACCAAAAAGGGTACGCTCCCTTTACCAAACTTAACTTTTCCTATTTTCTTTCCGTCAATTGCTTTATTATCTTTGAAAACAACGTAATAAGAGATCTAGTTTAAATGGACAAATTTTAGCAAAGTTTAAGGGCATCTCCAGCCAATAAACTCCAAAATAGAATAAATTTACTTCAAAATGGTGTAATTTTGCACTATTCTACAATATCATCTCCCACTCACAACTCTAAATCTTATACCAAATGAACAGTACAACTTTATATTTTCTTATTATTTTCAATTCTTGACAATTAATATATATCGAAAAGTATTTAATTCTATATTTTACTACTACTTAATTTTTATAAATTGACAATTTAAAGTAAATACTAAAATATTACGTTTGTTATATATTAAAAAAAAACATTAATCTTAATATCACAATTAACTAGAGAATTATTTTACATAAAAAAATTAAAGCATTCACACAATATAAATAAAAAGAACAACTAAGATTTATTGTTATAAAAATAATAATAACAAAACACAAACAAAATAAACAAATTTAACTCAACAAAATAATAAAATATAAACATAAAATGAACAAACACAGTGGACATAGAAGGGATACAAAAGAAACAAGGCAAAATGGAAGGGGCAAAATGGAGAGAAAATAAACTGCAAAACTCACGCTAAAGGAACTGGCGCTGTGCTGTTCACATCTGCAAAATAGGGCCTGTTTTGGCGTCGAGTTGGAGGAGGGAATTGACTCCCCAAAATATGGAGATGCTCTTGAGTTAGAAAAGAATCAAACATACGTATAATTCTAATTCGAATTAATCAAAAAACTGTTATTAAATGGTTAATTCCCTTATGATGGAATATACGAAGATGAATCGAAAATAGATTTCAGAATGTATGTATGTTCCCAACAAAATTTTTAGTTATTAATTATTATTATAATAAAGCACAAATAAGTTTTTAAAATTTGTAACAAGTTTCCCATGGATAAAATATTAACATGACATTATGACCTTCATTTACAACTACTAAACAAGTAAAAGCATCTTCATCAATTTATTGATTAATATAACATGACATAAATGAAAGAAACTATGAAACCACAAATCATAAACCACCACCCATGGCGGCGGAACCGCCTACCACCGTCAGAAGAGAACCCACGCACCGAGTACCTCGCGTAGCATTTGGCCAAGAACATATCACCCCAAGTTGAAGATCCACACTCGTTTTTCAACTGTTGGATTGCCTCTGATAAACAATCCTGGCACTGGGTCATGCTCAAATCCTGTACGCACTGTGCCATACCCTGGACTTTCCCTGACCCGCCGACCCGAAAATACTGCCCGGCTCCGGTAAGATACGCCTGAACAGCATCTCTTCTAGTCAAGAAGTCCGAGTCATACCCAGATGACGGCCCACATTTCTTCAACACAACGGTCTTGTCTTCTGCACCCAAAAAAGACACATTATCATACTTCACGAAACACCCTTCCAACTGCAAGGACCCACCGGACGTGTCGATGCAGGTTTTTCCGAGACGACTTACAGCATAGGTCACACAGTCGCGGCAGTCAGAGCAGGCGAGGTCGCTCCGGCACTGGTAAAGGCCATAGACTATGTCGCTTTGGGTGGAGCCAGGCAGGGAAATTTTGAAATTGTTGAAGTTGGAGAGGGAGGCTGAGTTGGCTATGGAGGTTAAGACTGAGTTGAGATTTGACTCGTAGGGTGAGCCATCGTTGTATTGAAACTGAGTACAGCCAGCGTATACAAAGGATTCTAAAGCAGAATAGGAAGGGCGTGGGAAGAAGGAGAATGTTAGGAGATAACACAAAACAGAATAGAAGGAAAGAGCTTGAGTATGGAACTTCATTTTCTCTAGTGCGTGAGAGACAGATACCATGTAAGTTAAAACTTGAAAGTTACTATAAACGTTTAGTATTCTATTCATAATGTGTAGGGATGATATAAAAGCAAAAAAGGCTAGAGTTTGGTGGTGCTATACTGTTCCAAATGTGACATATATCGTAGTTGCTTTATAAAATTATTAGTTGATGCATATTACAATAATTTACTTAAGTCACAATTGGTGTATCGAATCAAATTAAACCGGATAAAATGTATAAAAATTATAGTAAATATTACTAGATAGAAAGTATTAGGGGGAAAAAGATTGTAATGTTATTATTGACTATTGACGATTTTGTTGAGGCCCTTCATCAAATCTATTCATTTTGTGCTCACAGTTTAACTAATAGTACTGTAAATTGGTCTACACAAAATTTCTTCATTTTGTGGTCAAGGGTTTTGTTGAAAATGAATATGGTGCCTTCAATACACTTTCAGAACTCAATGAGCTCTTCAAAAAAGATCCAAAACCTTCAAGCTCGACCCAATAACAATCTGTGTTGCTTTAATATTACTCTAACTACATCTTGATAGATGTATGAATAATGGATAAAGAAGATAACAATGAAAAACCTCAAAGCTTGCATCTTCCCTCTCATTCTCTTCTATTCAAACTCAAATGACAAACAAGACTTAAGGTAGATTAAATAACCAATTGGGCTAAGTCTCAACACATGAGCCAATTCAACAAGCCCAGGTCAACAACCAACAAATGGGCCAACAAACCAAGTCCAAACACTACTAGAATTTTATATTCTGCATACAAAATAAATTTGTAGGGAAAGCTTCCTATTCATGGGTAAAAGTCTTCCCTTCCTAGACGAAGATAATTTGTAGGGAGATTTATGTGGCAAACATCGAATGGATAGATATAAGTCGACAAAATTGGTACCTTTGTTTGCGGAGGTATGTGCCTACAAATCCTTTCGCTACAAAAATCATTTATTGTCTAAGATCTTTCCTAAGGAAATTATTTGTATGCTAATGTTTATTTTACCTACGAAATATGTTTCGTTGGCTGAAGTCCGAGCCTACAAATCTTTTAGAGACAAATATTATTTGTCGTCTAATTTCTATCACTACGCAAATTTTTGTATTCTAATGTTAGATTGGCCTACGAAATATATTTGTAGGTATACAGTAAAATGATATTGTAGGTTAAATTGTAGTTTTCCTCACAAATAATTATTTATATGGAAAGCACTTTGTAAGTTAATTTCTTGTTTATATAAATTTTTGTTTGTGGGAAAAGCTTATTTGTAAGATAAAATTTTTATTTGTTCAAATAATTATAGTATTTGTAGGGAAAACTTAAATCCCATTTTTTTTTTATATTTAGTATTAATTATTGTTTGTTTATGCAAAATTACAACAATATGCAAAAAATAAATTAAATTAAAATTTCTAATATAAATCAATATATTACTAACTTCAAATATTGTATCAAACTCCAATTAAAAACTCATTGTCACTGAACGTGATTATAAACTTAGAAACAATTTAGCAAACCTCTTTAGCTATCTATTAATGCATCTATATAATAATAATAACATAAATATCTATAATTATTAGCCTACAAATGACTCATTTTTTTTCGATAAAAAATATATCTTACACCACAAAATTTTTTTCTGAGAAAATATACAAGTTTGTAGGCACAAAGTCCTCTAATTTTGAAAATTTTAGAGCTAAATGTTAGCCGACGAATCCTCGTTTTGGGGGGAAAAGTAAATTCCCCCACGAGAACCTCCACGACCTGATCAAGAAGCGGCAAACTTATTAGCAAAAATAGCAATAAATAATTAAAAAATAAGTCTAAAAAAATTATCAAATTTCTAGGGTAAAATAAACTCACGTTACTGATAAGTGCATTTTATGCACTTATTTACGTACTTAAATTAGGATTTTATATAGTCATTTGAGAATAATTGCTAGTAATTTATCTATCATTTGTATATATTTCAGTTTTATCTCGAAATCAAGAGAATGGAGCAATTAGAGAAAATAATGAGCAAAAGGGAAGGAAATTGAACCAAAATTGAGCAAAGCGATAGTGCTGGATGCGGAATATAGATAAAGAAGGAGAATCATGAAAGAAAAGATGAAACCGAAGATTTTTGGAAGTATGAGGATCAAATTGTTTCAATCAGAAGATGGAAACTTGAGGAGAAATAAAGTATGAGGACCAAGTTGCAGAAATTAAAAGATAAAAAAATTGCAGTCAAATTTACAACTGTGTGGCTGCACGGTTGACTACGGCGTGCGGTCGCACGAGCAGGAAAAAAGGCGACTGAAGGGCAGGTTTTAGAGGCTGCGACCGCAAGAAATTCTACCATGCAGCCGCACGGTAGTCCCGACTAGGCCACTAGTGGGCTTTTCACGTGAATTCTGATTTAATTCATCCCTTTTCGCCTAGGTCAAAGGGGGGCATATATATAGAACATGACACACGAATTTTGACATTCTCTCTTGACCTAAGACACCAAACAGCATATCAAAGTTTTGGAGAGCGGATTTCTGGAAGAATCATCACCAAATTCTTGGATTTTTCATGTTATAGGTGATGGAGTTCCTTTATATTTGTGAATTACTATTAACAATGTATCTAGGCTAATTTTCTATTGTGCTGGGATTATGATGAAGTTTTAGATACTTATTTCATGCTTTGGTTTATTTAATTTTATGATAATTGGTATTTTGAGTAATTGATTCGTACTTAGTTTCATCTATAATTTTGATGCATGAATTATATGATGTTTGTGGTGAATTTCTATGATCGAAAGAGTGGGATTTTGCTAGACTTGAATCAATGGTCATAGGGTTTGATAGGGATAGAAATATAGCACTATGCCCTATGTGATCTTTTCATATTCATGTTTGTTTAATACTTTTCTAAATACTTGCATTCATCATAGAAATATAGGTGGATCGTAATTAGGAAAAGGCTTAATTCTTGTTCGAAAGAGAGTTTTAGGCATTATAGGAACATTGATCGTCAATAATATACCTTGTCATGGATTATTTGAATCATAGTGTGAAATATCAATACTAAAATGGATTCTAAATCCTAGCACTTCATTCACATACATTTGTTAAACAAATCTTGCAATTTCCATTTAGTTGTTTCTTTGATTAATAATTTTAGATTTATTTGGTACTTTAGTCTATTCATTTAGGATCCTTTATAGACCACTTCAAATTTATTTGTTTCGGTTAAGGTTAATAATCTAAGAAAATAGATCTACTCAATCCTTGTGGGAACAACATTCGGACTCAATTCCCTTTTATTACTTGTTCGATACCGTACACTTGCGGTAAGAGTAAAAATAAACCGATCAGTTACAAATTCAAAATTGTCTTCTAAAGTTTTGTAGGTGGAATTATATCTCAATGAAAATTATTTTTGAGAGAAAAAATTAATTCCGCCTACAAATCTCATTTTATAGGAGGAATTTAGTAAGCTAAAGTGTAAATATTTTTGGAGCCAATTTTTTACACATACAAAATCACACTGGCGGACCCATAGGGGGGTCCTAGGGGGTCACGTGACCACCCCCCCCCCCCCCCCATTTTGATTTTTTTTTTTTTTTTTTTTTTTTTTTTTTTTGAAAAATTCAAAAATGAAAAACCAAAAAAGGCGCTTTGAATGGTTGAATAATTGTTTTTTTTTTTAGTTGAATGAAGGTAAAGTTTCGACTTTGAATAATTAAAATTTATGCATATTGAATAGATTCTTTTAGATGAAATATATGTAAAAGAATGTAGCATATACTAAGTAAATATAGCTTCTTTTTTGTATCAATTAAAATCTAAATTTTAATCTTGGTCAAAGTCAACAATCAATCTCAACCATAGATTTCATAGGACCCATAACTTTTCAACCACGCATCGCATCAACTTTTATCAAAATTTACGAAAAATCTAATTTTAATCTACACTAAACAGGAATATAATTGATTGGAATTTAAATATGTTAATTGATTGTTTACTGCAATATAATCTGTTAATTTCTTTTGAATTATAACGTAGATCTTACTGAAAATAATTTAGTATATTTGTGAGATTGCATATTATTTAGTACATTGTCTCTTGTGAATTTGAATTTTACCATTATTTTCGATTTTTTTCTAAAAAAAAAAAATTCAGGGGCTCTGCCCCCGAACCCCCGTGAGACTACCACAAAACTGTGCCCCCCTGTTACAAAATTTCTGGTTCCGCCACTGCAAAATCATATTTTGTAGGGAATAATAATCTTTACCTACAAATCTCATTTTATAGGCGGAAATTTGTAGATTAAGTACACATTTTTTGGAGCCAATTTTTTACACATACAAAATCTTATTTTGTGGGGGAAAAACAATATTTACCCGCGAATCTTATTTTGTATGCGTATTATTAGGAAAAGCAAAACTTTCTTGTAGTGAAAGTCTATGCCTAAAACTTCGAGTCGAGCTATTTGTTTGGTGTCGATATAATCCCAAAATTTTTTACATCATTATCCGAATTTATTGGGTATCAAAAACTCAACAAATATTCACCTTGATATCCAATTAACTTGCAAGAGAACAACGCAATGTTTATACTTGCCTAATCAAGGTTACCAATAAAAATTGGACTCACAGACCTTACCTCATGTCTCGCACTAAAAACCCACACACACCATACATACTATAATTACTAACTACAGCTAAGATCAAGAATACCCAAGCAGAAGACATATAATCATAGTAATTAATCAAGAACATATAACACATGCGATTGATATATAACCATAAAATAATACAAATTTTTTTTCAAATATGCTCACAAAAGAACGTAAGACTAACTTCAAGTTAATCAAACACAATGGCTAACACATATACAATACAATGCATAAATGACTTCATGAAAAGATTTCACACAATTATAATATTTCATTCCATGTAGCTCATACCTCGAGTACACATATCACACAAACTGTCACATATGCTCATTAAATTGATCACTACACATGTCTATCTGGTAAACAATAATAGATCCTAAGTCAATGTGATACTCTTCTATCAATACCTTACTTCTCTTAATCTATGGTGATAATGGGTCTCCACCTAATAGAAGCAATTTAAGTGTCTCTTACAATTCACCTGGCCAGGATTTCCAGATAGAGAATTTACAGTACATTTAATCACATCTCAGCTTCTGATTTAAATGTCACACTCACCTCCCAATACATCTCATCAATACACCCTTAGACATATATTTCACAAATTACCAAAATATACACTCACACTTACTGCAAATATATCACAATCCCACTATGCATGCCAACACATTACACTCGATAAATTGATTACACACAAATTCATGTAAAGTAACACATATCAAACAAGTTGAAATGATATACAAAACACTGCATAGAATTAAGTATTCACATACATGCTGAAAGGATCATACAGATGCACGTGCAGTAACATCAAGCACTTATCCTCAATAATCATCGCTCGGATCTTACACGCTCGGATCTTACCTTCAGTGGCATCGTTCGCTTCACCTATCTCCTAACACCATTTACTCTCCCAATTAGGACAAACTCTCATAAAAATGTCCCAATTTATCACAATTATATCACCTTACATATCCTATTAACTAGACCTAAAATCTTTCCATAACATACTTTAGAAAATCAAATCATCATGCCATCAAGAAACCCAAGTGTTGTCATCTTACCTCAAAAAATGCACCAACATGACATGCAACAAATGCAATGACCATAAGCAAAGTATATGTTACACATCATACAGAGAATAGCCAATCATACTCCCTAAGGTCACGTGTATTTCTAAATGGAAACGAAACATCTAAAGCACAATATATCAAAATCATACAGAAATTAATATATCGAAATTCACAAAGAATACATGGCACGAATTAAATTGATAATGTATAGGTCTAGCAATAGGCAGTAGTTACCAAGTAATGGCAACCCTTAATCCTAATGAACATCCTATATGATGATCAGGTAGTGCATTAAATAAATATTCCAACCTATTTACCAGAGCAGACCTTTTTGCGTCCGTAAATTAGGAGACATGAAAACATCACCACTTTAGGGACACAACCATACACCCTAAGAGCATCTTTAATGGGTATGTGTAAAGTCGAGGTCCATTGGATGAGAGAGAAAGAGAGAGATATATTATTTTAAAATTAAATTGTGGAGAAGATGTGGATGTTGAAAGTAGAAAAAAGAGAGGGAAAATGAAAAAAGGAAGAGAGAATAATTGATACAAATTCAAATAAATTAATAAAAATATAGTGAAAGTGTTTAAGTATAAGGATTAATTTTGGACCTTTTGAACGACCCAAGTGTGGAAAAATAGGGAAAAAGTGAAAGAGAGAGAGAAGAAAAAAGAGATATTAGAATGGGACCCACCATTTTTTGTGTCCATCTCTTTCACGTACTTGACCTTCACCCATTAAAGATGCTCTAAAGCAGACATCGAAAATCGCAACAACAGGAAAAACATCTCATTCTACTTCATCTGAGCCTGCAGAGTCCACTGGTGGTGACCGTTTCACAAAAAGACTTTTGGTTTGGCCGTAAATCACCTAAATGTATCCAATTGTCACTTCAAGTTTAACATCACCATAGCTGCTATCGACGTCGAAACTACACCAAATTTTATGTGAGTCTTCTCCATAAGGCAGTTCCAATGGTGGTCTTACTTTTCCCAACCAACCACCGGTTTGTCTGGAAATCAACTTTTTCAGTCAGCCCAATTTTCACTGTTTTGGATAGTTTTTAGCCTCCATTCTTTTATCGTTTTTGAGTTGATTTTCAGTCCTTTTTTAGCCCCAAATCATGCACACAAGCTCTAATACCCTGTTGGAAATATTGGTTCGTTCGGTACATCTTTTGATCTCAGTAAGCTCTCCAAAAAATGACACACCCAAACCTTCAAGTTTTACCCAATAACAACCTTACATTTGTTGCTCCAATATTACTCTAATCACATCTTGGTAGAGGGAGATGCGTAATAAATGAAGAAGACAATAATGGAAAACCTCGAAACATGCCTCTTCCCTCTCATTCTCTTCTATTCAAACTCAAATCACTAATGAGACTTAAGGTAGATTAAATAACCAATTGGGCAAAGTCTCAACAAATGGGCCCATTCAACAAGTCCTAGACAACAACCAACAAATGAGCCAACAAACCAAGTCCAAAGTCTATGCCAAAACCACCACAATTGGGCATTCCAAGTGGGCTATTATCGATTTGACCTATTCGTTTTTGTGTCGATATAATCCTACAACTATTTTAACATCATCCCCGAATTTTTCGGGTATAAAAAATCCAACATGTTTAATAGTGTAAATTGGTTTATGATGCTCGAAATCATAAAAAGATTGTTTAGCCTTTGTTCGGAAACATTTTATTTATAAACTAGTCTGACGCACGTGCAATACACATGCCGTATTTTTATTGGGTACATAATAGCGCATGTGTTAAAAAAATTATTGATAAATATATTTAATATTTTTTTATATTTCAATTCTAGACTTTGTTAACTATTGATATCTTTACAGGGGATTTTAATGTGAAATGTACAGTAACTTCTTCAGCTTAGAAAAACTTCACCAGACATGAGTTACCTTAGTCAAACTCAAAGTAACAACATATCGCTAGAGCAGACTGTAGTAACAAACCAATAATAATAAATCTTGTTCATAAATTGAGCTAATGGTAACAAAGGAAAACAATATTACAAATGAAGTTGAGTTTCAAGCCGAAAACTTGAAATAGAGCACAAAATACCTGTTAAGATATAAGCATATATGAGAAAAAGAGAAGATGTGAATGAGGAAAATAAGGAAAATAATAATTTAATTTTAGTTCATGTCGAAGAACTAAATTATAAGTAAATAATCTATCTTCAAATACCTTCAAGTGGCTTTTTTTATGTCATAGGAACATAATTATATTTCCTTGTAGTGCTCGGGGTCAACACCATCAAAGACAATGTCGCCATTCTTTTATGGTTTTGTATCACGATTAAGCCAGAAAGAGAATACTGGCTTATTGACAAGATCTTGATCGACCATGTTGTACCTTTAATTTGGAATTGAAAATCAATTTAATGGATATTAACGAGATGATCATAGTAAACGATGAAACACAGATATCACTAACAAACATTTGAAGTACAGTAAACATAAATTGGGATTAAAGAAAAGGAACTAACTTATCCCCTGTTTGGACGCGATTTTATCCTTCCAGAGTTGATAATTTTACCTGAAATAGTAGGTTCCACGGTTTGTACAATAATCTGCTTTTGACCGAAAAAGCAAATTTCATTTAACAATTTGAACGGTTGTTACACTTTTGCTTCTAAATTGATTTGGAATTGAATTCTCCTTGAAGAATTATGGAAGGACATAATTGTCATTTGAACGGAAAAGGCTCTGCCATCTTCTACAATAGAAGTGTACCATTGCTAAAGGAAATAAATATTATAATCTGGGTCAAAACTTAGAATATCAAAATTTGATAGAAAGGGTGAGAAAAGCTTCCAAATCCAACACTTTTTTGGCTGAAATGTCCAAAAAATATTTAGAACCAATAAATTTAAGATTTGTAGCTCAACACTATTCTTAAATAGCAAGAATCTTCAAAATAACATATGAATAATCAAATATGTCAAGATATGTACTGATCGGTATATTTTTCTGATCCTAAAAATATAGTAGAATTCCATGACCCAACCTGTTATGGTCATGTTCTTCTTTTACCCGACCTTTTAAGGAGAACTCCATGGTCGGCACATGGCCGACCTCCTCGCTACACAACAATGACGGGCCTCGCCTTAACGACATGTCTGGTCTCATGTAGGTCGGGTACATCCCGATCTCTCGCTTCGGCTTGGTACTTAAAGACAAGGTCGGTGATTCCCGACCTATGGCCCGTGTTGGCAGGCTTTCAAATCTCTCTCAGTAATGGGCCTCTTCAATGGGCCATACTCTTGAGCCTCAAGGCAATACATGATCCATAAGGAAACCCTTTTTCAAAAGGAAATTGAATCCCTATAAGTTTAGAATTCTTCTTAAAAGGTAAGTATATAGCAAAAGAACTCCTTCCTTAAATAAAGGAAGTTATGGGTTTTTTCAGCCCTATAAATATAGCTCCTTTGATCACATGTATTCATTCATAATTCTTTATATACATTCTAATTATATATTCTCTCTCTACTCATGAAAAACTAATTCTCACACCGAAGGGGCGATGGGGAGATTCCTCCTCGCCTTTTTTGTAGGTCATCCAAGGCGAATTCATTGATCTTTTCCAACAATCAAGTATCATCAAATCCTGCCACGTCAATTTTAGGATTTTCTACAAGATCATGTACCATTCTCACATGAATAACCTGCTGGAAAATATATTGATTGGCAAATAGATTTTCACTTGTGAATGTGAAATTAATCACACATTAATTGAAACTTGGGATTTGAAGAGGACCTTAAAAGGGATTACAATCCCACATTGGTTAGAAAAGAAAAATTAGAAATATATGGGGACTATAAATAGTACCATCCCACATTGGAAAAAAAAGGAAAAGAATGCTCCCACAGGGGGGAGAAAATCTTGGACCAACTTGGTCTTCAAACCTTGAACTTATGTGCGGACACGACCTTCGTACACGAATGTCGGACCGAATAAGTCAAAAATTGGCCACAAAGTGCAAACCACATTTTCGAAATTTTCTTTTACGTTTTCTATTTAATACATAACCTGAAAACATTTTTCCATTTATTTTGTAACTTCAAAACGCCTGAATTAAAAGGGCAGTGTAAAATCAAGAGTTATGTATAATTAAATGGTTGCATTAAGAGGTAAATGCTCCTCCTTGCCTATATATACTGAACAATCTCCCTCAATTCAGACATACCACAACAATCACGAAATATCTCATCCTCTCCTGTTCTGTCAGAAATTCTGTCTTCCTTCGGTTGCTTGGTGATATAGTTCGGGCATAATTTAAGTTCGACTGCAATCGTTGTATCCTGGGAAGCAAGCGCTCATGTTACTTTGGTGAGATGATGAATATTGCTTTAAGGACACTGTGTTGAACACAGACCTCGGCTCAGAAATTCAATTCTGCCTACTTTCGGTTTAACTTATCTATATTTTGTTCAGTGTTTCTGTTAACTGATTCATTTCAACTTGTAATTTTCTTTTAATTTCATTATCGTTTAGCAAAAAAAAATTGATATTTACAATTGCAACGAGAAGGCCTTGACTACTTTGACACTTATTTTTTGGTAACGAGAATAACTTCCATTCGGATGATATTAGCAATTTCAGCTTTGTACAATCTCGAAGTACATCAAATGGATGTCAAAACAGCTTTTGATACGAATCATGGCGGGCTTGATGGGAAAATTTAAATATTCAAGCCAAACAAGAATTCAGCATGTTCGACGAGCTTTGAAGCACAAACCAAGTCGAAAAGAACCAGAAACAGAATCACAGCTGTAAATGGAATTGGTTACGACAGTAACTTTTGAAACTCACGGCCGTAAATGAAGGATCACGGCCATAACCTGTTCTCTGTCTAATTCCGGATAAAAGGACTTACGGCCATAACCAAAATCTTCATAGTTGAGGCATATTTCAGTTACACAATTTACGACCGTAAATGAAGACACTCACGGCCATAAGATAGCTTTTGGACGTGCGCCGATGTTGGAATTTAAAGATTTCGCATTATTTTATTTCCTTATCAGTTTTAGTTATTTTAGTTTAATTAGAATTCTATTTTGAGCCCAATTAGCGGCTAGGTTATTTTGCTTATTTATATTCTATTTCCATTCATTGTAAAAACAGATTTGATTTGATTAAAAACAGTTTATTGAGGATTCAATAAAAGTTATAGGTGGATTCCTATATTTTATTTCGAATTTATCAAGATTATTTCTTGTGGCATTCAATCAAACTTATCAAATATTCGCGAGATTATTTATGGCGTTCAAAATCAGAAACTTATCAAGGAAAGTTGGACAGATCCTTGTGGCATTTCGAAAGTCTTGGTTCTTCAATCCGTATCGTCGATCTTCGCATCATGATTGTAGGGTCAAGATTCACCGTCCATCCACAACCTAGGTTCGAAACTTTCCGATGTTAATTCTGCGTCTTGATTCGTATCATCTTTTCTAAATGGAGATTTAGAATAAGAAATTTACATGGAACAACGTGAGGGGTTTTCTGCACCAAGACAAGAAAACAAGGTGTGTAATTGGTGAAGTCATTATATGGCTTAAAACAAGCACCAAAACAGTGGCATGAAAATTTTGATAATGTCACGATGGCAAGTGGATTTAAAATCAACGAATGTGACAAATGTGTGTATATCAAAGATACTAAAAATGCTTATGTTATTTTATGCCTTTATGTTGATGATATGCTTATTGTTGGTAGTAATGATAAGATGATTAAATCCACAAAAGACATGTTGAACTCGAGATTCGATATGAAAGATATGGGGTTAGCCGATGTTATCCTTGGAGTTAAAATTTCAAAAACATCAGATGGGCTTGTTCTAAGCCAGTCACATTATGTGGATAAAATTCTCGAGAAATTTAACAAGGACGATACTGCAGTTGCTAGAACCCCGATAGATACAAGTTAACATCTATCGAAAAATAGAGGCGATGGTATTTCTAAAGTAGAGTACTCTATAGAGGCGATGGTATTGAAAAATAGAGGCGATGAAATTCAATTCTACCTATTTTCGGTTTAACTTATCCATATTTTGTTCAATGTTTCGGTTAAATGACTCGTTTCAACTTGCAATTTTATTTTAATTTCATTATTGTTTAGCAAGTTTGTCCTACATAATCAAATATGGTGAACTTCCAGAAAGTAAAGGGATATTGTGTGGGCCGCCATCCATTGGATGAGACATTGGTTTTTAAGTTTTGATATAAAGGAGCTTGAAGCGAAGGTACTAGTCCTTCATGTATAGATAGAAAACAAGGATTCGGAAACAATGGTGAGTTGATCGAAGATGGATGCCAATTAGCGACAAGAAGAGATAGTATTGAAATTAATTATCGATTTTAGAGATTCATAAGGTTTTTTTAAATACATTATATCTTTTATTAACATGATGGGTTAGACTGGGTTGATCGATTTTTTTAGGTAATCACAACACAACCCAACCCAACCTAACCTAACGCAACCCAACTAGATTTAAAAACTTAACTATCAAATAAAGTCAAACCAAACCAAATCAAACCAACCCAATCTATTACAAAAACCAACCTAAATCGGTTGGATTGGCTTGAGTCGATCGGTTGAAATAGTTTGGATTGATTTCTGCCAAGTGTGGGGATGCATTTGCATAAGGGACTTTTCTTTTTTTGCTATTGTTAATTTTTCTTTGGGGTGAAAACACAACTGCTGCGTGCGTGGAGTCATAGAAGAGAAAGCGGGGTCGAGAGATCAATTTTGTTGACTGAAATTATGTTATTATTATTTTCATCTTGTTATAAAATGTATATAATGTGAATGACCAAATTTACCCTTATAAATTTTACTTTATTAGAATTGTGCCATTACTTTCTCCTATAAATAGGGGCTTAATTTAGAGGTTTTGAACACACCTCTTCAATAAGAAGAATTCTCTCTCTCTCTCTCTCTCTCTCTCTCTCTCTCTCTCTCTCTCTCTCTCTCTCTCTCTCTCTCTCTCTCTCTCTCTCTCTCTATTTTACTCTAGTTTTACAACACGTTATCAGCATGAGTCTCTAACCAATTGAGTCTTGAATTTGAGTAATCTGAAGGAATTATATTCTGTAGTTGCCTTTAGTAGGATCCTCTGCATCAGAAACCTGATTATTAGTAATCAAACATCTGCTTAAACCGAATTCCTGTGAAGAGATTATCCTTAGGCGTCTTCAAATTTATATCTTTGTAAGAATAAAATTCATTGATATTTATCGATCTATATTTCAAAATCATTTTAAATATTTACAATATTTTTATTAAGTATACAATAATTATGAAATAACTTATCTTTAAAACTTTAGAATTAATTACGTACTTTTGAGTTATCCATATTCATCCTTTTGAAAGTATTGCTTATTGAAATTGTTGCTTAATTATTTAGTAGTTTTATGTACTTTAGAATCTTTAGAATTGTTGTTTCTATGCATGTTAACATGGTGTGGTAGTCAAAAAGTTATGCTTTAGAATCTTTAGAATTATTGTTTCTATTCATGTTAACATGGTGTGCTAGTCAAAAAAGTTAAAGTTAAATTTAAAGTTAAAGCTAAAATTATATATATATTATGTCATACTACAATATTAAATATTTATCTTTCTTCTAGTTTAAATATAATAATTATGAAAACTTAAATAACAATTAAATAATGATATTCGAATTAATTAAATTTGGATTATTGTTGTACACTTTGCAAAACATTGAATTATTATGGACTTTGGACTATTATAACCTATACTCTATTATGGATCTTGGACTTATGAATTTTGGACTATTATAGCCTATGCTCTATTATGGATCTTGGATTTATGGACTTTGGATTATTATAATCTATGCTATATTATAGACCTTGAACTTATGCACCGTGGATTGTTATAAACTTTGGATTTTATTCTAAATTAAAGATAATTTACTAAAGTTATTTATCTTGATTTTATACGCACATTATATTCAGATTATTTCTTTCTTGTATTTGTTAGTCATTCATTATATAGTTATATTTGTTTACTTGATTTTATTTTGTAGTCTTACATACATGGTCAATCTCACAAAATTAGAATTTGTGGCTCTTGATATATCTGGAAAGAACTTTCTTTCGTGGATCCTTGATGCTAATATACATCTTGAAGCTAATGGCCTTGGGGATACCATAAAAGTAGAAAATACCGCATCCAATCAAGAAAAGGCCAAGGCGATGATCTTCCTTCGCCATCATCTTGATGAGGGATTAAAAGTGGAATATCTTACAATCAAGGATCCTCTTGAATTGTGGAATAATTTGAAGGAAAGATATGACCATCAGAAGATAGTCATACTGCCAAGAGCTCATTATACTTGGATGCATTTGAGGTTGCAAGATTTTAAATCAGTATCTGAGTATAATTCTGCATTGTTTAAAATAACTTCCACATTAAAATTATGCGAAGAAAAAGTTACTGAAGAAGATATGTTAGAGAAAACTTTCTCTACATTTCATTTCTCGAATGTTATCTTGCTGCAACAATGCAGGGAACGAGGCTTTAAAAAATATTCAGAACTGATATCATGTCTTCTAGTGGCTGAGCAAAATAATGTGCTCTTAATGAAAAATCACGAATCACGACCTACCGGATCAGTTGCACTACCTAAAGCGAATAACATTTCATATAATAAACAAAGACAAGACCATGGTCGCAGTTACAATCATGGTCGTAGTCGTGGTCGTGGCAATGATCAAGATCGAGGACGAGGACGAAGCTACACTTGGCAACGTGGAGGACAAAATCATGCTCGTCCTCAAAATGGTCATAATAAACAATCCTTCAATTTTAGTGGAACAAATTATGGAGAAAGTGGGGAAAGTTCCCAGAAAAGAAAGATGTCAACAAGATTGACAGACAGTTCATGCCATAAATGTGGTATGAAAGACCATTGGGCACGTGCCTGTCGGATAGCAAAACATCTTGTTGAATTATACAGAGCCACTCAAAATGAGAAAGGAAAAAATGTTGAAACAAACTTTGTTTTTCAGGGAAATAATCCGTACCATTTCTCATCAGAAGTAACACATCCCGATGTTGATGATTTCATTGAACAACCGATGAGAACATTGCTAAACATGATAATGATCGAAGTTGAGAAGTTATTACTTGTAATTGAATGTATTCATGTATTTCAGTGTGTTATTGGTACTTTTATCTATATGATAATTTTTTCACGTTGTTTTTAATGAAAATATGTATGATAATATAATATTTTTCTTCTCAATATAATTATTCTGTGCGTAATCGTATTTCTCTTTGTTAATGAAGAAATGGACACTTCTGATTTATTGAATGACTCCAAGATCATTGATGGAGATATTTGCTTAGCAGACAGTGCATCAACAAATAAATACTCATAAATGAGAAATATTTCTTGAATTTGACAACGATGACAACTAATGTGAGTACAGTAATAGGATTTGCACCTATTATTAAAGGATGGAGAAAAGCAAATATTGTACTAAGTGGAGGAACAAAAATGACCATCCAAAATGCCTTATTTTCCCCTAAGTCATCTAGGAATCTGCTAAGTTATAAAGATTTACGAAGTAACGGGTACAATATTGAGACTGCCGAAGAAAATAATAAAGAATATCTTTATATTACTTATATTGTCTCTAGAAAGAAATGTATACTTGAAAGGTTACCCGCTTTACCTTCTGCCTTGTACTATACAAAAATTAGTACAATTGAAACAAATGTTATATTATGCCAAAGGTTCAAAGAGCCAAAGAATTTTATAACTTGGCATGACCGGCTGGGACATCCCGAGTCAACTATGATGTGAAGAATTATTGAGAATTCAAAAGGACATTCATTGAGTAATCAGAAAATTCTTCATTGTAATGAATTCTCTTCTAAAGGCAAATTGGTCATCAGACCATCATTAACTAAAGTTGGGTATGAATCTCCAATATTTTTGGAACGTATACAGGGTGATATTTTTGGGTCCATTCACCCTCCATGTGGACCATTTCAATATTTTATGGTTTTAATAGACGCATCTACTAGATGGTCACATGTGAGCTTATTATCCATTCGCAACCTAGCATTTGCAAGATTACTTGCTCAGATTATTCGTCTATGAGCACAATTTCGTGATTACCCAATTAAGACTATTCGTCTTGATAATGCTAGTGAGTTTACATCTTAAGCATTTAATGATTACTGCATATCGACTGGGATAAAGATTGAACATCCAGTTGCTTATGTTCATACTCAAAATGGTCTAGCAGAATCATTTATTAAACGCCTCCAATTAATAGCTATGCCATTACTTATGAGAACAAAACTTCCCGTATCTGCTTGGGGACATGCTATACTACATGCCGCAGCACTCATACGCATCAAGCCAACATCTTATCATAAATTCTCCCCATTACAAATGGCTTATGGTCAGGAGCCTAATATATCACATCTAAGAATTTTTGGTCGTGCAGTTTACGTACCAATAGCCCCACCACAAAGAACAAAGATGGGTCATCAAAGGAGACTGGGAATATATATTGGGTTTGAATCTCCTTCTATAATAAAGTATCTTGAACCCATTACGAGTGATGTTTTCACTGCATGATTTGCAGACTGTCACTTTGAAGAAACAATGTTCTCAGCATTAGGGGGAGAAATTAAACAGCTAGAAAAAGAAATAACATGGAATGCATCATATTTATCCAAACAAGATTCTCGCGTAAAGCAATGTAAACAAGAAGTTCAAAAGATAATCCACTTGCAAAAGATAGCCAAGCAATTGCCAGATGCATTCCCTGCCCTAAAAAGAGTGACTAAATCACACATTCCAGCTGAGAATGCTCCAGTCCGAATTGATGTCTCAGAAGGACAAAATAAAGCTAATGAGTCTAAGATACGCATGAAGCGTGGTAGACCAATCGGTTCCAAGGATAAAAACATAATTCAAATAAAAACCCCTGAAGTGGTACAGGTACCTGAAAATGATGAAAATATGAGATCTCGATAAATTATGTCTATATGAGGAAAAGATGGAACCGAGAAGAAATAGTTGTCGACAGTATTTTTTCATATAATGTAGTACTCGAAATTATTAATGATAGCGAGGATGATGAACCAAAATCCATCGAGGAATGTAAACGAAAAAATGATTGGCTAAAATGGAAAAGTGCAATTCAGGCAGAATTGGATTCATTGGAGAAACGTAAAGTTTTTGGACCTATCGTTCAAACTCCTAAAGGGGTTAATCCTTTAGGATACAAATGGGTATTCGTGCGAAAAAAATGAGAAAAGAGAAGTCGTGAGATATAAAACATGACTTGTAGTACAAGGATTTTCGGAAATACCTGGTATCGATTATGAAGAAACACATTCCCCTGTAATGGATGCAATTACGTTTCGATATCTAGTCAGTTTGGCAATACATGAAAAACTAGATATGCGCATGATGGATGTAGTTTTAGCCTATTTATATGGCATGCTTGACAATGACATCCACATGAAAATTCTCGAGGGATTTAAAATTCCTGAAGTATATAATTCGAGACCTCGAGAATTATTTTCAATCAAATTGCAGAGGTCATTATATGAATTGAAACAATCCGGTCGCATGTTGTATAATCGCCTTAGTGAATATTTACTGAAAGAAGGATTCAAGAATGATTCTATATGCCCTTGCATTTTTATAAAGAAGTCAATGAATGGGTTTGTAATTATTGTTGTATACGTTGATGACTTAAATATTATTGGAACTCTCGAAGAAATTCCGGAGGCAGTTGAGCACTTAAAGTCATAATTTGAGATGAAAGATCTTGGAAAGACAAAATTCTGTCTCAGCTTGCAAATCGAGCATTTATCAAATGGAATTTTTATTCATCAATCAACATATATAGAAAAAGTCCTTAAACGATTTTACATGGATAAGGCAAATCCATTGAGCACGTCGATGGTTGTTCGTTCACTCAATGTAGAAAAGGACCCATTTAGACCTCGAGAAGATAATGAAGAACTTCTTGGTCTTGAAGTACCATATCTTAGTGCTATAGGTACACTACTATATCTTGCCAACAACACACGACCTGATATTGCATTCTCGGTAAGTTTACTAGCAAGGTATAGTTCTTCTCCTACACAAAGACATTGAAATGGTGTTAAACATGTATTGAGGTATCTCCGAGGAACAATTGACATGGGTTTGTTTTATTCAAATAAAACTAAACCAGAACTTGTTGGGTATGCTGATGCGAGATATCTATCAGACCCACACATAGTTAAATCTCAAACAGGTTATTTATTCACTTGTGGAGGTACTGTTATATTGTGGAGATCCACAAAGCAAACATTAACTGCTACTTCTTCTAATCATGCTGAACTACTTGTAACACATGAGGCAAGTCGAGAATGTGTATGGTTGAAATCAATGACTCAGCATATAAGGGAGACTTGTGGTCTCTCTTCAGGAAAAGGAAATCCAATAATTCTGTATGAATACAATACCGCATGTATAGCTCAACTAAAGGGAGGTTTCATTAAAGGTGACAGAACAAAACTGATGTGATCCAAAACCCCGATAATACGAATCATAGCAGGCTTGATGGGAAAATTCAAATATTCAAGTCAAACAAAGAAAAAAGGATCAGATTCATCCTTAAGGTCATAATGTCCAGCTTGTCACGACCGTAATTCAGTCTCGGGTTAAAATGCAAAATTTCAAGTCTTTACACTTACGACCGTAAATAATGAAGTCACAGCCGTAACTCTTCATCAGCGAGCGACTTACGGTCGTAATTGGAGCTTTCACGGCCGTAACCGAGGAGCGAATTAGATTTCGCAGGATCTTGTTTATTTTATTTCCTTTTTCCAATTTTAGTTATTTTAGCTATTTTAGTTTAATTAGGATTCTATTTTGAGCCAATTAGCGACTAGGGTTTTGTTAGGTCTTTTTTTCATTATTTATACGCTCTTTCATTCAATGTAACATTTAGACTTCGAATTTGAATAAACAGTTTATTGAGTGATTCAATAATTTTATAGGTGGATTTCCTATATGTTTAGAACTTATCAAGAGTGATTCTTGTGGCGTTTGACAATTGAACTTATCAAATATTCGTGAGAGTATTTGTGGCGTTCAAAACCAGAAACTCATCAAGGAGATTGGGCAAATCCTTGTGGCGTTTCGAAAGTCATGGTTCTTTATTCCGCATCGTCGAGTCATCGCGTCGTGAATATCGGGTCATGATTCATCTGTCCAACCACAACCTGAGTTTGGAACTTTTCGGCATTTCTTCCGCGCTTCGAATCTCATCAAAAACATATTTCACCGAAATTCTTCTTCATGCATGATCTTAACAAGAGTGGTGAAATTGATGTTCGACAAATTCGTTCAAATGATAATCTAGCAGATATGTTCACAAAATCTTTACCTCCTGCAACATTTGAAAAATTGGTAAATAAGATCGGAATGCGTCAACTCAGAGATCTCAATCAACATCATCAAGAAGATTAGATATGCGCTGCACTATTTTTTTTTAGATGAGTTTTTATCCCATTGGGTTTTCAAGTAAGGTTTTTAATGAGAAAGCAGTTGTACTCTTTTTCCTTCGTTTGGATTTTATCCCACAGGGTTTTTACTGACAAGGTTTTAACAAGGCAGCACTTCAGAATTCAAAGCTTCAGTACATGATTTATTCTTATTATCGTTTGATGTCATTTCGAACAGTACTCAATGATTCACGATGACCAATATTAGGGGAAGTAGCTGAACTCTTTTTCATTTACTCAAGTTTTATCCTACTAAGTTTTCTTAGCAAAGTTTTAACGATGCATGCTGCATAATGGGTCATTCAAGGAGGAGTGTTATAAAATGTATATAATGTGAATGACAAAATTTATCCTTATAAATTTTACTTTATTACACTTGTGTTATTACTCTCTCCTATAAATAGGGGCTTGATTTAGTTGTTTTGAACACACATCTTCAATAAGAAGAACTCTCTCTCTCTCTCTCTCTCTCTATATATATATATATATATATATATATATATATATATATATATATATATATATTTTTTTTTTTTTACTCTAGTTTTACAACACATCTGAGAAATTGCATTTGTTGATTAACTAATAATTTGAATTTTTATATTAGTATCCATCTATGCAAGATTGTCTTTTAGTGTATTATACCATGTTTTTTATTCATTTTCTCAAAATTCTTTTTTCTTAAACTTATTTACAACCATCCATTCACACAATAAAATATTTTATACGTAAAGTCAAAATTTTCCTACTTTTAAACCACACATTCTCCAATAAAATTACTATTTCAAAACTTATTTCCCCAAAAATTCTTTTTAATGTTTGTCAAACATGGACTAAATTTCTTAGTTGCCAAAATTTAGTTTTTTAATTTTTATGTACTTAAACACTTTTCATTCCCATAACATATATAGAATAACAGTATCACTATGTTGCCTATCGTGAAAAACATAACAATTGTTCATATCTAATGAAAAATAGTCAAGTGTCAAATTTTAAATATTAATTAAGGAAATTTAAATCATACTTCCACCTTACTTTCAATCATTCTAATTCCCATACAATTATAGAAAAATAATTTGTTTGCTGTTGTTATTTGTTCAAACTCAGAGAATAATTGTTGAGATGGTTGTGATTTTCAACAATTGCTTGGTTTGTTGTACTTATCATTTATTCAGCACTCCATATTTCCTAGTAAAAATCAAAATCAAAATCAAACTAATAATACCATTTCAATAACTTGAACCTACACAGCCACATAGGATGCTTAAATGGAGTATAACTTTGGTCATTCAAAAAAATGGAGCCCTATGAGGAATTCCTTTTCTTCGTCTTCGAATTTTTCTCAGTATGAGATTCGCACCATCTTTTCGCCTATGATTCTTTAAGCCATCTCTAGTCTGACTATTTTCTAAGCCAACATCTTCTTCCATACTCATCTTCTTGTAATCAAGAATAGTTTCTTCGTGTTGATCTCCACATATGGCAGAAACCTGTAATAAATTAATATTAATACTGTAGGATGACTGCTACTACGAATAATAATAATATAATAAGTGAATGATGCTCGTACATATTTCATCAATAGCAAGAAAAGAGGGGGAGGATAAACCTTGCATGCAATGCTGCAATAAAAAAAAGAATCTTGTAAACTCCACTTGCATATGATGCAACTGTGGTCTTTTGAATTTTGTTGCTGTGATGATTGATGACTCCTTTGCTTCAAGAACAATACTTTACTTTTATTTGTATTATATGCCTATAATCCATGTCATCAAATAAAGATGAGCAAGGAAGATTGATCAGTAAAGAGATCACCGCGTGAGATAGAAAATATGAGTTAAAGCACAGTAACACACCGAGCCATTCTACGTACAACTATATAAATTAGAGCTTTTGGTTAATAAAATCATCTCAAGAACATGGTCGGTAACTTATGAAATGGATGATTATTTTTTCTATTGCCTAATCATGTTGAGGTGTTCAACAAATGCAACATGTCTATATTTTTCTTAATTCTTTATAAGTCGCCTTAATTTAGTAGAGTTGAAATCGTTCTAAAATAGAATAGACTTTATAATATAGATTGTTTATATTATTTTTAGAATTATAACTGTAATTAATAGAAAATTTTGAAAAGGAAAACTACTCAATTTAAACTCTTCATTTCGCATAAAATTAATCTAAGTGCACAATTATTTTGACAATGTAGATGACAATTTGATGATGTGGATGTGTTATTATTGTTGATTTAAAAATGATGTGATGTGTGGAAAGAGATGATTGCGCCACGCAGATAAATTGTGACCCTCATTGTGATCATAATTGTGACTGTAGCAAAACTGCTACGCTTTATATTATATTATACCAGTACACACCCGTGCGTTGCACGGAAGAACAATATGAAATGATTTTTCCCTAAATATCATTACAAAATAGGAAAAAAATTGAACAAATAATTTGCTTTGATTAATGATATAGACGATTAACGAATAATCAAAATAAAAATAAATTACAATTCTCATCAATTTTGGAAACATCTTTAAATAATACATTGTTTGTACATTTTGTAGTTGCTCACACCCGTACGATACATGAAAGTTGCTATAGACAAAACATATTTAAAATGATGAATAAATTGAAGAAATTTGTAAAATTAGCCCCAACTTATTTGCCTTAAAATTTGTAAAATTAGCCCCAACTTATTTGCCTTAAAAATTCATATAGTTATTATTTATTTTAATTTGATGAGAAAAAATCAGAACAAAAATTAATCATTTATGAAATTTAGTTAATTAATTATAGATAATATTATAGGACTTAAATGATATACTTTAAAATGAATTAGATATTGAGGAAAAATATAAAATATAAAATAAAACTTTACCTTTAAATTTTTATATGATTTTACGGACAATAAATTTACAATTTGATCTCACTTGTTAACTTGTATTAAACTTCTCACTGTGATCTTTAATTTGATACTCATATTACATATTTTTTGATTTCAAAATAATACAATGATTATTAAAAGAATAATAATAAAATAGAAAAAATAACATTTTGATATTATTAATAGCATAGCACGAATATCAAAGCAATTAATGATACATGTAAAATAATAATTACTAAAATATTTAATAAACTATTTTTTAGCAAAAAAATTTCAAATTTAAAAAGTTATTTTGGCGAGAAATTATGTGCGAATTTTAATGATAGCTATTTTACTTTAATATATAAGTATAGACTAAGATTAAGATTGTTTATTGAATGCATATATAACAATTGTCCACTGGATTGATCCAGATAGAAAGCATAATAAAAATGTTGCAAGATGTCGAAAGGGTATGTGCCTGTGTAGACAATTCTAGAGAGTTAATGTAAAATGTATGATCAAATTGATATTTACCATCTTACGGATGTATTACTTTAAAAGACAAAGGGACCTCATTTATAGATCATTCAACCGAGCATGAGTGTTCTTATAATATTATATTATTTTATTTTATTTTATTTTATTATTTTGGTTCAACATAAGGTTATATATTTATTTACAAAATACAGGATTCGTGAAAAAATATAAAAAATAAAACACATTTCATAATAAAATAAATTATTATAAACTCTTATAAACATAAAAGTTACATAATTACCTGTATGTTTGAACAATCGAAGAGTTTGCACAAGTCTTGCCTTTTTATAACTTCACAGTACATATATCTCCTAATCTTTAAAAAAATAAAAAATATCAATTTCAAATTAAACTCCTAATAAGAAAATTAACTACATGGATAAATTAATTAATTAGAAAGAGATGTAGGCAATCAAACCTTAACATATTTGTGAAGAGCATGAGTCGAAACACAATTACAACATGTAGATTTTTTACAATCAATACAGAAGTGACTCAACTCTTTCCTCTTATGCTCTGAATGAGTGAAGCAGACTCCAAAATATGTAGTAGTGTACAAAATAATCAACCATGGTGGCACCTCCATGAAATTCTTCCGCAAGAATTCTACTGTAATTCATAAAATATTTTACTATACTTCATAATTTGAACTCATGATTTTGTTCATCGATCAACTCGAAGAATATAACATATACTAAATTGAAATTGAAAAAAAAAAAGTAATAATAATAATAATAATAACAGAAAAGAAAAGTAAAAATATTTTACTTAGCACTTGAGTTTTTTTTTTAAGGCTGTTTGCTTTCTCAATGAAGTGTGTATATATAGATGTTGGCTAGTATCCTAAATATTTAAAATTCTTGTATGTGAATTAAAGTGAATTCTTCGATATTCTATGGTTAATGGTTCAAAAGGAAATGGATAGACATCACTGGTGGATAAATTTTATCTAGGGAAAAATGAGTAAATAAATATAATAAATGACAACAAGAAGTCTGCAATATACTATGAATTGTTTGGTATGATAAGCGGTAAGATAGTTGATACAATTAAATTATATCAAAGATACGTGAAAGTTGGTATGATAAGCGGTAACATATATAGTTGATACAATTAATATCAAAGATATGTGAAAATTTTGTTTATTTTCTATAGTCGATCGCACAACCTCCAAAAAATATTATAAATTACATACAAATATTATCAATTACACTATGAAAGGAACAAATTAAATTTGTGTAATTATATTGACACCGCTAATTTTGTTAATCACACCACATTATGTCCCTGTTTGGTTCCTCTTTTTTATCTCATTTTTTTACATTACTCAATCTATACCATACATCTTACTTATTTGACCTACAATTTTGACTTCTTATCTCAATCTACAGCACACATTCTCCTCAAAACTCAATTTTTTTCCAAAAAGTACAGGAATCAAGCAATGCAAGCACTATATATATATATATATATAAAACATGAATTTTATAATTACACCACATACTTTTTACAAATATAACATTCACTAAATAAAATAAATTATGGTACACCACAACAAGAGAGTTCTTCCATCTTCGTCTCCACAAACTACCCCAAACCCCCAATCAGATCCATGAAACTTCTTCCATCTTTGTAATTACATCACATTTCTATTCTATTATTCACTTTCTATAGTCAACTCATCTATACCGATTAACGAGTTTCTTGCTAAATCAATGAAGGAATACAAAGCCACAATCGAATTCGATTGCCCTTTTGCTGGTTGAATCTAATTTTGATGACATTTTATAATTATAATTAACGCAATTGAAAAGCATATATGTTGATGCTAGGTACTAGACATGCGCATATATGTATTTGATTCATAAATTGTCTGACTTTCTCCAAGTGGAGGAAGGTTCTAGGTTAAACAGTAGAGAGTCTGAATTTCTGCAATATAATTCAAGTAGGTATGAGTGGTCTGAATTTCTAGAAGCGATGTTCAGAAGAAAAAAATCTGGAAGTGGAGAGCTTTCAACAGTGGGATGCTTTTGAACTTCTACGACCATCGTTTTTCATTTTTCTTCACATTTGTATTGGAAAAAATGAGAAGATTATTCTAGTTTGAGATAGAACTAAATTTGATTCGTGAATTTGAATAGATAATGGAGAAATCGAATACCTTGTCCAACAAGAATTGTAAGCTGAAAAATATGTAATACATATAAAACTTTGGATTTTAAATTTTTATGATGTACATAAAAAAATAATATAATGTGGGTGATTATTTAGTCAATTTAATTATCGCGAATTTAGTAAATATGTAACATTTTGCTTTTATTGCTGCCTACGTGAAAGAACTTGAAGATCACACCTAACTGATCATAAGTATTCCTTCTGATATTATAACCGTGTTAAATAAAGAAGGTAAAGTTTTCAAAGTAAAATATATGGTTGAAATTTGATTTGAAAAAATGTGTATGATTAAAAAGTACTTTTAAAAATGTATTGTTTATTTCCTAACTTATTATAAAAGAGGAGAAGTCAAAATACTATTCATTTACTATTCATATGACTGATATCATCTTTTTTTTTTTTTTTTTTTTTTAGTGTTACCCATTTCTTATTAATTTAACTTATTTATACTATTTATTTACTATTCACAAGACTGATGTCATTTTTTTTTTTTACAGTGTTACTCATTTCTTCCTAACTACTTATTTATATTTATGTAATACAATAATTAATAACTTATTTTATTTTATTTCCTAACATATAAAAGATGTTAAGGATTTCACTATTCATTTACTATTCATAAGGCTGATGTCATAATTCATAAATATCCTAATATTTTATTTTCTATTTTTAATTTAGAAATTATGTTGCAACTATCTTTGCTCATATCAACACGCAACATCCATGCTATTTAGTACTCTCCCATTTTCACACAATAATCTTTACTCCTCTTTCTGATGAACATCATTTCTCAACTCACCGTCATCCAGAAATTGCTACAAGTAATATGAATGCCCCAAATCACCACTGTTGACTCCGGGCCCAAAGAAAGGTACAGTGATCCGCCAGCGAAGGCCCAATAATGGCCCAATGGACCTTAACCCACAGCTGAGGCCTGGAATATCACCTTGAGATGAATGCCGAGGTGGTATGCCAAGCTAGCCTCTTTAACCGACCTGGTTAAACGCCCAGCCGATGTGCTTTATACTCAGCCGGGGCGCTTTTTGGCGTTGACCAGAAGAGAGAGATGGAGTCAGTGATGGGACACTGCCTTTACCCGGACGTGACAGGCGCCCATCCCCTACGAAGTGTAGCAATGATTACGATTGAAAAACAAGAATGTCACATCCATAAGCTAGGGTGATGACAAGTGTAAAGTATGTCACGTGTCGCAATCCTAGACAAGAAGTTCCACTATAAATGAAGCACAATTGCCTCCAAGTAGGGGGTTAGCAATTTCTCACTGATAAATCTACATTTCTCTCACTCCCTTTTCTCTCTTTTACATACTTTTATTTCCCGCACCCAATATATATTTGCCTAAAATGAGCACTGACTTAGGCATCGGAGTGCAAACGGGAGCCACCTCGGCCCCCTTTGCAAGCTGATTGTTTGTCTTAGTGCGCAGGAGATCCACGTGTTCAAGAGGGAGGAGCTGAGACGTGTTGGTCCAAGGTCCAGCCGGATTTTGTGGTCAACATTTTGGCGCCGTCTGTGGGAAGCCATACTGCTAACCACGAAAACACATGATAAAAAGCCACACATAGAAAGGTAGTCCTGAAAAAAGGACGAATAACCTCTTACAATAGAGCGGATAACTGCAAAGAGCTTTGAAAGATAAGCTGGTTGGCCTTGAAAAAGGTAGGAGCTTTGAGAGATAAGCTGGTTGGCCTTGAAAAAGGTAGGAGCTTTGAAAGATAAGCTGGTTGGCCTTGAAAAAGATAGGAGCTTTGAGAGATAAGCTGGTTGGCCTTGAAAAAGGTAGGAGCTTTGAAAGATAAGCTGGTTGGCCTTGAAAAAGGTAGGAGCTTTGAAAGATAAGCTGGTTAACCTTGAAAAAGGTAAAGAACTTTGAAACATAAGTTTAAACACCCTTGAAAAAGGTAAAGAACTTTGAAACATAAATTTAACAACCTTGAAAAAGGTTTGAAGCAGCAACACTAATTTTCTGAAACATGAATGAAAGTGATGGTGATGTTAACCCCCGTAGGGGAAGAAGTGGCCGAAACAGCGAGGACGAAGCTCCTCAAGAACTCCATGAAAATGCCAACGAGGAAGTGGTACAACCTAATCCACCTCGCCGGCATCGAAATCGCCGCATGATGCGAGACATGACACTCATGGCGGCCCAAATGCTGGAGATGCAGAGGCAGCAAATAGAACAGACTGCTGCAATGAATGCCTTTATGGCCAGAGGGTATGCTGTGAACGAACCCGTAATGCCTCAGCAATACTCACAGCCACATTATTCACCATCCGAGGCGGCCACTGTATCTTATTATTAGGACCCGCAGGCATACGACGAAGTGGAATCCGAGCCCTTCTACGAGCGAGACCCAGAACATGTAACACATGGGGAACAAAACCCACCACCAGCTAGACGCAGGGAGGCTTCTCCCGCAAATTCCGGCAGTGTTTTTAGCCGAATAGGAGGGTTATTCAGGGGACAACGACGGGGACAAACGGACCCAGGTCGGCACAATGCCGCAGAGCCTAGAAATAGGCGCGAGCGACGCGCTGAAGAAGCCCTATCGCAGGGTCATATGTACAGGGACCAACAAGGTATGGGGGGAGAAAGGATGGCATCAGCACATGAGCCTAGGAATAGGCAGGAAAGAAGAGCCGGAGCAGTTCGGACTAATCCTCGCGACGAGTTGCAGAGCCATGAAAGGCCAAACTACGGCCACGTTCCACCACCACAAAGGCAGGAGTACGCTCCGCCGCTCCATGGCCAATACCGTGATCTGGAGTATTCCGGTCACGACGAGAATAACGAGCTGCCGTCATACGAGTTGGATGACGAAGAGGAAGTAAGTCCCTTCACGGAGGGCCTCCGTAGATGCCCCGTCCCCCATGACTTTGAGATGCCGGAAATAGAAAAATATTCTGGCCGAGGTGATCCTGATGATCACCTGTTAAATTACCGCTCCAGCATGGAAATAGCCGGGGCCACCCCAGCACTGAAATGTAAAGCTTTTGCTTTAACCCTTGAGGGAAGTGCCATACGATGGTATAAAAAACTCCCTCCTGGCAGCATCCACAGCTGGAGGGATATGAAAACTGCTTTTAAGAATGGTTTTGTTTCTTCCAGGCCTGGTCAACTCCCACTCCAGCGCCTTCAGGATCTGAGGCAAGGAAGGGACGAATCTCTGAAAAGCTACCTAGCTAGATTCACTGAAGAAATGCACATCTGCGAAAATATCACGGAAGCGGAGATGTTTTCCGCCCTGAAAGGAGGGCTAGATATGACCAGCATGTTTTGGAGGGATGTCCGGAGTAGGAAACCAAGGGATTACAATACCCTGGTAGACCTGATGAAGGAAGAGATTGTATCGGAGGAAATGGCTAGGGCCAGAGATAATCACCCCCAAGGGAGGTACAACCTTGGATATTCCAATGAAGTAGACCTCAAAAAGGGCGGAAACAAGGATAGGATCGGCGGTAGCCGAGGTGGCGCGCCACGTCCATTTCCGGGGACAGGATCTAGCTTTGTAGCAGAAATCACGGAAGCTATCCCTCACTTACACTCTAACACCCCTTCTTAAAATCCTCACACGGCTCAAGGGAGAGTGGAAAGCGGCCGAAGTGGAAAACAACCCATGATTGGGGCTTACTGTGCCTACCACAGATATTACGGTCACGCAACAGAGGATTGCAGAGAAATCCACATGCTAGCCGACCAAAAAGCACAGGGGAGAAGGGGAGGTGATTTCCCCCCTGACACAGGGCGGACACAAAAATCTGGTGGCCAGAAGTTCAATCGAGCTGATAGGAGAGCTCCGTGGAAGAACTCAACTAAGGAAAGAATTGATAATCGTCAAAGAGACAGGAATAAGGGCCAAGATACCTCCTCGGCACATGCCAAAGACACACGGGAACCGCCTATGCCTGTGACCGACCACCCCATCCGTGAAATCGACACAATACTGGGAGGCCCCCACCCAGGTGGGAGCACAAACAACTCCCAAAAGAGGTATATAAGAGAGGCCAAGCAGCCCGCCAACGTGAATTATCATATCCACTCCCATCCTGTGGGAATGCCTCGGACGGAACCTATCACCTTCACACAAAACGATGCCGTTGGGGTGCACTTCCCACACAACGACGCATTGGTTATCAAGGTGGTGGTGGCTCGAAATGGGCTATCACGGATGATGGTGGACGATGGTGCCTCGGTAAATGTGATCTACGGGGTAACTTTTGATAAGATGGGGATCAGCACTCCTCTCATTCCAGTCCCTGATTCGATATACGGATTCACGGGGGACAGCATAACCCCCAGAGGGTCCATAACCCTTATGACTGAAGTAGGGCAAGCACCGACCCACTCCAGAATCCCTATGGAATTCCTGGTAGTTGACAAAATCTCCTCCTATCATGGCTCAATTGGGAAGCCTGGTCTCATTGACTTGGGGGCTGTAACGCATACCAAATACATTTGCATGAAGTTCCCTACGGAGCATGGTGTTGCAACTGTGAGGGGAAGCCAAACAGAATCCCGGGCTTGTTACACAAAT
Organism: Ligustrum vulgare; assembly: GCA_963555705.1. Taxonomy (NCBI): domain Eukaryota; kingdom Viridiplantae; phylum Streptophyta; class Magnoliopsida; order Lamiales; family Oleaceae; genus Ligustrum; species Ligustrum vulgare. The sequence continues at coordinate 19,812,234 of OY743169.1, read as the reverse complement.
GCAATCCGGAAGTTTCAAGATCGAAGCTTAAACATGATCAGTGATGTAGCCATGGCCGAGGCCGCTCCAGACCCTGAAAGATTGGGTGAAGGACCATCTGGAGATAAGGATGTCACGATGATCCTAGAAGAGGATTTAGCGGATCTGGACCCAAGGATGGCAGGCGACAATTGCCCCACCCCGGCCGAAAGGTTGGATTGCTTCGGGGTAGACCCATTGGACCCAATCAAGGAATTACAAGTCGGACTGGACTCACCAACCGAATACAAGAGTCAATTGAAGGACTTCCTACTTCAAAATCTCGATGTATTCGCATGGAAGCATGGCGACATGGTTGGGGTCGATCCTAACGAGGCCTGTCACAGACTCCAGATTGACCCACGAAGCCCTGGGCATAGGCAGAAGAGAAGACCTATGAGTTCGGATAAGTATGAGGCCTTGAAAGACGAGGTCACGAAGCTATTGAAAAATGGCTTCATCAGAGAATCGCGCTATCCGAAGTGGGTATCAAACCCTGTTTTGGTACCAAAACACAATGGGAAGCTTAGAGTATGTATTGATTTTTCGAACTTGAACCAGGCATGTCCAAAAGATAGCTTCCCACTGCCCCGGATCGATCAATTGGTCGACTCCACAGCAGGTCATGAGCTGCTAAGTTTCAATGATGCTTACTCCGGATACAATCAGATCCCCATGTACGAATTGGACGAGGAGCATACCTCGTTTATAACGGATAGAGGACTGTATTGCTACAAAGCTATGCCGTTCGGTTTAAAAAACGCGGGAGCTACATATCAGAGGCTAGTAAATCGCATGTTTGCAAAACAATTGGGAAACACCATGGAGGTGTATGTTGATGACATGTTGGTCAAAAGCATGATCGCCGCGGATCATATCCGCCATTTGTCAGAGGCCTTCGATGTTTTGAGGAAATATCGAATGAAGCTCAACCCTGCGAAGTGTGCATTTGGAGTAGCATCTGGAAAATTTCTTGGGTTCATGGTGAATAAAAGAGGAATCGAAGCCAATCCCGACAAAATCAATGCTTTGCTAAACATGCAATCGCCTCGAAATCCAAAGGAGGTGCAAAGCTTAACGGGAAGAATTGCAGCCTTGAATCGGTTCGTCTCCAAATCCACAGACAAATGCTTGCCATTTTTCAAAATCCTAAAGGGGGGGAAGCGATTCCAGTGGACACCAGAGTGTGAGCAGGCCTTCGCCGACCTGAAAACATCCTTGGGACGACCCCCATTGCTATCAAAGCCAAAGGCTGGCGAGCCTCTCTACTTGTATTTGGCTGTGTCCAAGGAGGCTGTTAGCTCCGTATTGATCAGAGAAGAGGAGGGAAGTCAATTTCCAGTATATTACGTGAGCAAAGCCATGCTAGATGCGGAGACACGCTACCCAGATATGGAGAAACTTACCCTCTCACTACTCACCGCTTCTCGCAAACTTCGTGCCTACTTTCAGGCACACTCCATATACGTGCTCACCAACTTTCCCAGGAGACAAGTGTTGCAAAAACCAGATGTATCTGGGAGATTGCTGAAATGGGCAATAGAAGTCAGCCAATTTTACATACACTATGTGCCTCGGACTGCGATAAAAGGCCAAGCTTTGGCTGACTTCGTAGTCGAATTCACACACCTGCCGGAGGTCGAAATGGTTGACAACACAGATGATAGCCAGGAGTGGAAATTATTTGTTGATGGGTCATCGGCTAAGGAGCGATCCGGTGCGGGCATATTACTAATAAGCCCAGAAGGGTTTAAACTACATAGCGCAATCCGCTTTGAGTTCAAAGCTTCGAACAACGTTGCTGAGTACGAGGCGTTGTTAGCTGGGTTAAGACTTTCCAAAGCTTTGAAGATCAAGTCCATAGTGGCGAACAGCGATTCGCAGCTCATTGTAAATCAATTCAATGGGCAATTTTCTGCCAAAGAACCCTCTATGATTGCTTACTTAAAGAAAGTAAGAGATTTGGCGGTACACTTTGAAGAAATGGAATTGCAGCACATCCCCAGGACAAAAAATTCCAATGCTGATACCCTGTCCAAACTAGCAAGCAGCAGTGATGCGGAGCTATATAATCTGATCCCGGTTGAGCGCATGTTGACCTCCTCTATTGAGCCAGGACCAGAGATTTTGACAGTAGAAGAAGAGAGATCCTGGATGAACCCACTAATTGCATATTTGAAGCACCATACAGTGCCAAACGAGCCGGAAGCAGCTCGGAAATTGCAAAGGTATGCTGCAAATTTCGTACTTTTGGATGATCTACTCTATAAACGGAGTTTTACCTCCCCGTTGCTAAGATGTGTTGGGCCTGAGGAAGGGCAATATGTAATGAGAGAAATCCATGAAGGTATATGTGGCAACCATGCCGGGGCACTATCGCTAGCTCGGAAAGCCCTCAAACAGGGATATTTTTGGCCCACCATGCGAAAGGATTCTCATGACTTTGTGCGCAAGTGTGATAAATGCCAAAGACACGCAACCATACCGCATCAGCCACATCACAGGCTAACCGTGGTGACCAGCCCCTGGCCTTTTTCAAAATGGGGAGTTGACATTATAGGTCCTATGCCTAGGGGAGCCGGAAATAATTGCTTTGCTATAGTGGCAATTGACTACTTCACCAAGTGGGTCGAGGCTGAACCACTTATGAGAATCACCGAGGCCAACACCACCAATTTCATTTGGAAGAATATCATATGCCGGTTTGGGGTACCCCATTCGCTGGTTAGCGACAATGCTAAACAGTTTAAAAACAGAAGCGTGGACGAGTTGTGTGGTGATTTGGGAATTAGAAAGCTGTTTTCATCTCCACATCACCCACAGGCCAATGGGCAAGTGGAAGCAGTGAACAAAACCATAAAAAAACACCCTGAAAAGGAAGCTAGAGTCCAAGAAGGGCGCATGGGTAGATGAGCTCCCGCAAGTGCTATGGGCGCTTCGCACCACTTCTCACACCGCAACTGGTGAAACGCCATTTTCATTGGCATATGGAGCCGAGGCGGTATGTCCCGTCGAAATTGGGATACCCTCACTTCGACAGATTAATTACGACGAAGTGAGAAATGAAGAAGCACAAAGGGCCGGTTTGGATTTCCTCATGGAAAAACGGAACGATTCTCAAGTAGTGATGGCCAGATACCAAGAAAAGATGGCTCGATACTACAATAAAAAGGTGAAAGGGCGACGCTTTAATATTGGAGACTTAGTCCTAAAAAAGGTCCTTCTTTCAACTCAAGAACCAGGAGTAGGGACTCTGGGTCCCAATTGGGAAGGCCCTTACAGGATCACAGCCGAGGTGATGCCTGGTACTTACATAATTGAAGATTTGTCCGGGGTACCTTTGTATAACCCTTGGAACACAGATCACCTTCGTCGCTATTTTCAATAAGTCAAATTCGACTTCAACGAGGCACAGCGTTATCGCATGATTGCATGAGATCGCAGTTAACTATGATGAGGATTGCACCAAGTACTAATTGGTCATACTTGAAATTGTTAAAAACAAGGGACTCTTATAAAAGTCCACATTTCGATCACTGTATTATTTCTGAAATCCTTGCAAACTCAGGCTTAAGTGCCTCGGACATTGTCACATGAACCAAAGTTCTAAAAACGGTAAATTAGTTCGCACCTACGGGGTGCTCTTTCGCACGAAATATCAAATGTTTACGCAAAGTGGTTGATACTTTCATGCATACACTTAAGCGAAATGCTCACAAGACATATGCGTACTAAATACTGTGGATTCAAACGTAAAAGTCCCTATATTATTTCTGTTATAAAAACATAAGCGCACGATGGCACGCCACAAACAGAAGTTAATGCAAATTTGTAAGAGGTGTTACTAAATGTAAGGTAAAAGTTGCTCTAAAGTAGGTCGACATCAGATTTAACCCACAAGCGTGAACGCATTAAGCTCGTTAAACCTGAGGGACTAGACATTTACAGACAGACACAGTCAGACATTTACAATATCCCACATATCATCTTACAATTATGAAACTCGCACTTGGAAATAGACACAGTCAGACATTTACAATATCCCACATATCATCTTACAATTATGAAACTCGCACTTGGAAATACTCATGTACGTTGCTGCACCAAAATATGAATAAACTGCTCCATTCATAAAAACGAGGCATTGATAAAACAAATGAAGGTTATACTTACAATATTAGGTGTCGAGGCACTTACAAAAAAGAGAGAGAAGAAGAAAACAAAAACTAAACTAACAAATGCAGAAAAGGATTATTGTGGAGGAGGGGCATCTTCCAAGTAGCCCTTCTCATATGCGTCCAGAGGATCCACAGGAGCACCTTGAGGCTCGGGGTAAAAAGCTTCAATGGAGGACAGGTCCAATGTCGGAAAAGCTTCCTTCACGTCCCCCAAGGCCATTCTGGCCCCCAAGTTCCCAAAGACCCTCTGCATAGCCTCGTACTCTGGGGTCTGTTCAAAAGTGTCTTTGAAGTTCTGGACAGCCTCAAATACTCTGGTACTTAAAGCATTCTCCACCCGTGTCAGGACGGTCTGCTCCAGAACCTCAGTGATCCTCGTTTGCATATGCTTCTCCAAAGAGGCAAGGTCCTCCTCCGCCTTTTCCTTAGCCTCCAGCTCCCTCCCCAACTTTTCATTAACTGCTGCCACTTCAGCTTCCAGACTGGACTTGGCTGCATTAGCGACAGTCAGAGCCTCAGATGCGATGGACTGTGCACGGTTGGAATCATCTAATTTTTTTGCACAGAACCGCCAAGTTTGATTCAGAGGACCGGAGGTCATGCTTCAGTTTATCATTGTCCTCCTGCAGGCGCTTCGCATTAGCCCTCTCTTCTGAGGAAGATTTACGGGCTATAGACAGCTGGGCCTTGAGGTCATTGATTTCCTTAAGCATATTGTCCGCATGCCGGAGCGCAGTCTCAGCATTTTTCTTGTCCCTCTGCGCCTCCTCCACAGACGATTCCACCTCGTCAATAAGGGCCAACGCCCTGGCATTCATTGCCTTGGCGGCGAGCAACTTCCGAGATGGGCTAGTACTAGAGGAGAAGGCGGACCAACCCTCCGTCCAAAATTGTTCAGTGATAAATGCAGCCCGGGCTGGAGGAGAACTGGGGGAATCAAACAATGAAGGGCTGAAAGTGACGTCTCTGGGAAGGATGCTGGTTTTAATATGCTTGAGCTCTTCCGCCCCCTCTGGTGTCACTTCATAAGCCAAGCCTGGGATGGGCACAGATGGCTCGTCCTCCAGTTCCTCGATCATCGGTGGCGGAGGTGCAGAAGTGGACTCCTTGCCTTTGTCTCTTCTGAGCCTTTTTAAGGGGGCGGGCTCCTCCTCAGGTGCTTGCTCCGAAATGTCCTCGGACAAGAAAGGTGGTACTGAGACATCCTTAGTCTCCCTGCCCCTCTTGGATCCGCCTCTATCCGACCTCTTCCCTTTTCCTTTGGCAACGCCTTTTTCAGGATCTGCCTCCCCAGCAATGTTGGGCTGTTGGGGACCCACTGGCAGCAGAGTGGGCAGTGGCAGTAGAGCTGGAAAAGGGCCCTGAAGTTGGCAGTAGACTTCTCAGACACTTCCTTTGCCACCCCAATTTGCAGGTCGGCCAAAACCGCTTTCTACTTCCTTTCAACCTCGCTCCCGTGGCGCAGAGCTGGAGGGATTTTCGTGGCCATGAGGCCCTTCAAAGAAATCTTTGGGAATTCTTTGGAACCTAAAAAGGAAAAGAGGACAATGGGGTTATGAACAGAAAAGAATACAAGATGTAACAGCAATAAGGAGGAGAACTTACTCATGGCTCGCATAAGGCCGTGTTTCACAAATAACTTGTTCTGTTGGATGACCCCTTGGAAGGTGCCCCTGTAGGCAAATATACGCCTTACTGCCGCTAGATCTGCGTCAGGAAGGAGATGGGCAAAAGTGTCCCCTGCCATAAGAAATAATATGTTAAGAAGCAATCAAGAAAAATAAATATGGATGAAAGAGCAAAAGACGCATGACACTTAAAGACCCTAAAGTAAATACAAGACTCACTAGGTATGGAAAGAGTCCGGGGAACTGTAATTTCTGGACTAGGGTCCACAGGGGAATTCTGCCACTCCCCAGCAACCCAGAACCACTGGTTCCTCCAGTTCTTTATCGAGGTAGGGTGACCGGTAATAACGGGAGTATAAGAGCCTTTGGGGGACAGATAATACCAGTCTTTGACATCCGATCTCACGTCTCTCTCCCTCCTAACTGATTTCTTTAAAGTGTAGAGAGTGTGAATGATGTGCAGTGAGATGGGATGGTCAGGGTTGACCTCTTGCCACACCAACCAAGTCCCCACAGCCTGAGTCCAGAAATTGGGGGCCAGCTGGTAGGGGCACAAGTTATAGCTCCTAAGCAATGCCCTAAAGAAGGGATGCAGGGGAAGCCTCATCCCACAAGAAAGGGCGTCGTAGCATATAGCAGCTTGGCTTGGGGAAGGGCTGCAAGGTCGGCAGGAAGGGGTAGGATGCACCAAATGGACCCCTTCTGGCAATCTGAATTTTGCCGAAGCCGCAGCAAAATCGATCCTTCGGATTTCAGTAGCAACCTCACTGCTTTCCCATGACTCTGGGTTTAGATCGGGATCAACATGGTAGCCCGAAACTTTGTTGACCTGGTCAACCCAATCCTCTACCTGAGCAATTTCCTCCGCATTCAAACCCAACTCTTCCCTGTGCGCCCTAAACGGTGCCCTAACAATCAAGCCGAGGTCCTGGTGACCCGAAGAGGAGCTCGCCACCTTTTCTTTTCCCAAATCCTTTTCTCGCTTGCTTCGGAGCTCTCTTAGCGCGGATTCCTCCTCGGATGATAGATGAGCCATATAGTTCTGGTGTTTTTCTTCTTCGCTGTCAGAATCACTCAAATAAATTATGCCACTGTTTTTCCTATTTCTCCTCTTAACCTGCTCCCTAAAGAAACGGGAGCTAAAAACCGATAAAGAGATGGGACAGAAACCTCTGATGGGAACCGCCATCGCTAACATTTCATGTGAACCCGTTCCCCCAACTCTTTCCATTTTTCTTTTTTGTTTTAAAAAGAAAGTCAGACTCAACAAAAGAAAAACAAAATGCAAAAACAAAGTTTTCAAACCCACAATAAGAAACTAAAAATAAGAAAGTCTTGCATGTACAGGGATCAAGAGATTTACCTTCAAAAGGCGAATGCTTGACACTGTGCACTTGGAACGAAGAGCTCGCCAAGAAAAAGTGTGAAACGCTAAGAGTGGATGCTGTGTAGTGAACCCTTGAAGAAAAGACACGAGAATCACAAGGAAGAGAGAAACGGTGCAAGCTCTCGCGAAAGCACTGCTACAAAGGTTATGAGAAAATGGTAAAAAGTGAAGTGGTAAAATGAAGAAGGATTTATAGGAATCCCAACAATCTACATTCCTTGATTTTCGTGAACCGCGTGGTTAATATGGGTAACCCATACTCCTTGGAAAGTGAGTTAATCAAAGCGCCAGCCGTCAAAGGGAGGGACAAAACCGTTCAGCTACCATAGTGAACGCCACGCGCAGCGAAACAATGCCCCCCCCCCCCCTTCCATTTTATATGTATATATATATTCCTCTCGAAAATAAATATCGATAATTTCTGTGAGTTGACCGCGCCGCCTAGGGAATGCGCTGATATGATCCTAGCCATTAGGGAAAGAAAATCCGAGGCAGAAGGTCGGCTATGATATGGATCCGAGCCTTACCTAAGAAATTTCATTATTGATTCCCTAGAAAGTTAATGCTGTGAAATCATGGCAAATCCTACACGACCATGAATGATCCCTTCGGATTTGAGGGACTAGTGTTGACTCCAGGCCCAAAGAAAGGTACAGTGATCCGTCAGCGAAGGCCCAATAATGGCCCAATGGACCTTAACCCACAGCTGAGGCCTGGAATATCACCTTGAGATGAATGCCGAGGTGGTATGCCAAGCTAGCCTCTTTAACCGACCTGGTTAAACGCCCAGCCGATGTGCTTTATACTCAGCCGGGGCGCTTTTTGGCGTTGACCAGAAGAGAGAGATGGAGTCAGTGATGGGACACTGCCTTTACCCGGACGTGACAGGCGCCCATCCCCTACGAAGTGTAGCAATGATTACGATTGAAAAACAAGAATGTCACATCCATAAGCTAGGGTGATGACAAGTGTAAAGTATGCCACGTGTCGCAATCCTAGACAAGAAGTTCCACTATAAATGAAGCACAATTGCCTCCAAGTAGGGGGTTAGCAATTTCTCACTGATAAATATATATTTCTCTCACTCCCTTTTCTCTCTTTTACACACTTTTATTTCCCCGCACCCAATATATATTTGCCTAAAATGAGCACTGACTTAGGCATCGGAGTGCAAACGGGAGCCACCTCGACCCCCTTTGCAAGCTGATTGTTTGTCTTAGTGCGCAGGAGATCCACGTGTTCAAGAGGGAGGAGCTGAGACGTGTTGGTCCAAGGTCCAGCTGGATTTTGTGGTCAACAACTACCGTTTATCATTTCTATTTGTGTGGTTCTTCCTTTTTTGTATGTAGTACTTATTCAAGTTTTGATCGATCGTCCAAATCACCATTGTTCACCGTTTCTATTTTTTTGTTCATTTTTTGTAATTGTTTTATATTCAAGTTTTGATCGATTTTTCGTTTTTTCCTTTTTTCATAAGTCTAGAATCTAATTTCTCTTATGAGACATTGTCGACTATGATTTAAGTCAGAGAAACGAATGAAAATTGGTCATAGCTTATATGAGTCTATTAATGATTGTAGAATCTAGCATATGTGACCTTATTATTCGAGTTTTAATGTAGTGTTCAAACTATAAGTAATATTCTTTAGGAGACTTATTTTCTTTCGACCCGATGACGCTATTACATATACAATTATTACCACATTCCGTGCAATACACGGGTGACCACTCGTATAAATAAGTTTACCAAACAAAAATTCGAGAACAAGCAAATACTGTTTTCCTATTTAATGTGGTGGTTGAACAAGGGCTTATAGTTTCTAGGCAGCAATATCTCATTATAATTTTGGATGTCAGATACTGCATAAATAATTTTCTGAGGAATATATTTAGTTCCTGTTTGATCCTATTGTTTACAAACTCATTTAACTATACATTTCATCAATAAAATAATCTACATATAAATCAAAAAAAAGATTCTCACATTTTAATTACACATTTTCTCAAAAATCACTATTATAAAACTCGTTTTTTGTAAATAATAGGACTCAAACATGAGCTTAAGTGAACACTTCCACTTATATACAATTTTTTTCCTTTTGTGCATAATTTTTCATAAGTCAACTTTAGTCTCATTTTTGGCATATACATTTTAGAAAACTTAGTTTTTAATATACAACTTTGAAGAGCTCACAAAAAATTTTCTTTTTTTTTTTTTTTCAAAATCATATAAAGATTGTCTAAATTCTCCTCCCTGTTTTTTTTTTAAATATGCACCCTTTGAACAAAATTAAGTGTTTAATATACTACTTTGAAGAGTTCGTATAAAAATACAAATCCTTCTTCAAAATTATTAAATAACTAAGGAAACAAGATCAACGCGTGTCGCAAAAATGACCACTAATACCTTCTTCTTTTTTAAATAGAATACATATCAAGAGCTTCCAATATATTTTTCATTTTCGACCACTAATTTTATGAAACCCAAAATATTTTCTATTTCATACTTTACAACCACGTATTTTCTTAAAAAAATATTTTTCACTCAAAATAACCATATCTAACAAACATCATATGATGCCTCTCCTACATGAGGCATTTCCAAATTTACTGTTCATTTGTGTCCCTCTTACATCCACGCACGGTAAATTTTATTATTTTGACAAATTTGTAGGATTTGCTTTCTAATTACCATTACTTTCAATATTATTTTATGAACTTTTTTTTAAAAAATATCAGTTAGTTTAGCATAGATGATTTCGAGTGACAATTTTATTTTTTCCTTAATTTTAATTATTGTTGCCCCTTTTAATTATGCACTTTCACTTATTTAATGGGTGTGTGACTTGTTGGATATTGGTTTAATAAATTGAGAAATTGGTTAAGTATTGAAAATCAACTAAAGTGACTTCGTGTCGACTTCGATCGAATACTCAAACCTGACACAATCCGTTTAAGCAAATTAATTTGACACTGTGCCTCTCTCGCTTAGAGGCACAAAAATGGGGATCAATCTGTCTGGTCAAGTCGCGAGGGTCGAGGGGGAGCGCCCCTCGTGGAGGCTCGAGGACAACGCCCCCAAAAGAGAATTTCGATTTTTCTGCATGCAATGAAGGATATATATATTTAGCATTTCGAAACCAATATATCATAAATGAAAAATTACGAAAAATGACAAAAATAAGGTCATAATTTTTCCCAATAGAACCATGCGATCATACGTCAAAAAAATATTTATGTTTTCGCGCAAAGCCGAGCATTCGCACGGTTGTCCGAACAGATGTGTCCTTTGGAAGGGTTGCATAATTTAGCTTCAGATCATTTCGTCCACAACCCTTCATTCTCTATAAATAGGACCATTGGGATGTCCTATTCCGCACACCAATGATATGTCATCACAATATCATTCTCTACTCTCCTCTTAATCAAAAATTCTTGCATTTGTTGCATATTTGTTTTTATTTTCTTTCATTTTCATTTTTGGAGTACAATAGTCATAATTCTGGTTCGTTATGCTTGTGTTTTGGAATGCTACAAACACAAGTAGGAGTCTTTGTGATGTGTTCCAGACCCTCGACAATCGAAATCATAGTAGGCTTGACGGGAAAAAGTTAAATATTCAAGCCAAATAAAAGTGCAATCCAGTCAACCACGTCGGAATTGGATGCATAATATGTGTTTTTCGAGTAGAAATTGGCCACTAAGCAAAACTCATGGGCTAAAGCCCTTGAGCCGACTGATTTTATGGCCAAATTCCATCATTTGGGGCTTCAACACAGCAAATCAATTATGCAGACGAAAATTAGGGTTTTTTCGTATTTTTAGGTTAAATTTTGTTTTTAATTATTTGTTTGTCTATTTTAGAATTTTAGTCTAATTAGAATTCTATTTTGAGTCAATTAGCGGCTAGGTTATTTTACTTATTTATATTCCTTTCCATTCATTATAATTCAGACTTGAGACTTGATTTTGATATAAACAGTTTTTATTGAGGATTCAATAAAAGTTATAGGTGAATTCCTATATTTTTCGAACTTATCAAGAATATTTCTTGTGGCGTTCAAATATCGAACTTATCAAATATTTGTTAGAATATTTGTGGCGTTCAAAACCAGAGACTCATCAAGGAGATTGGGCAAATCCTTATGGCGTTTCGAAAGTCGTGGTTCTTTATTCTTCATCGTCGAGACATCGCATCGTGAATATCGGGTCATGATTCATCCGTCCAACCACAACCTGAGTTCAGAACTTTCCGGCATTTTTTTCGCGCTTCGAACCTTATCACGTTGTATCTTGAGAGTCGATTGTCATAAACCGTAGGCACCGTTGCGTGGCAAATTCAACTTAAGGACAAAGTGTTCAACACTTGCCTTGACTTTGTCACATTTCTTTTCTTTTCCTTTCTATTTCTTATTTCCTTGTCGTTACTCCATCCATTTGTCGGCACGAATTTCAAATAAATTATTCTATATCTTTGACGTCACTATACACAAAATATTCCAACATGACTATATTTATATTTATATTTTAAACATTTGCATAAAATATTAATTACTTATAACATTGATAATGTTTGAAAGAATTAACAAGAAAATATAACACATCATATTTACAAAGAGTTATTTAGAATTGAAAATTTCATATATTTATTTTATTTTTGGCATGGAAATATTAGATCGATTTACATGTAGTTCTTCTATTTGTAATTTTTTTCAACAACGCGCAAGATTGGTGTATTATCGATGGTGGATATGGTGCTGGTTTTTTAGGTGGCGCTGGTTGTGGTGGAGTACGGTATGGTGGGGCTAAGTGGATGAGATGAAGTAATTGGACAAAAATAGTCATAGCTCACACATATCTGGTCACAATCAATGCATTGTGTCACAGTACACTTTTCACAGGCATGATCACAAAGAATAACATCTCATATAGACCCAACCACACTTATCAAGTTGGTGTTGTGGGGATTTGGTGGATGAAATGAAATAACTGGTCACAAATACTGTTCACATTGATTCAGTCACAATTAATACATTATTGGTCCAAAACAGTTACATTTTTCATCGATATGGTCACAAACAGTCACGTCTCACATAGACCTGGTCACACTTATCATGAAATTGCTTACAAATAGTCACATTAATTCATATACATCTGGTCACAGTTAATGCATTACATGTCATATATAGTGATAGTTTAATTATGTTTTTGTTGGAGGTTGTGGTGGTTAATTGGAGGTGGTTGTGCGTCGGAGGTGATGCTGGTATTTTTGGTGGTTTTGGTTGAGGTGTACGGTATGGTGTGCAATACTAAAAATTATGTCTTCAGGCACATATTTTCTATTGCTAAAGCCCCGAATTCAGTTCCTAATGGTTTTCACCTACGGAATTTTTTCAACTCTCTCCATTGCTATTTTGAGGATTTTTGAAAGCTACCAATGAAATATCGGTTGGCAATACATCTCTTTTTAGCTACAGAAATCTAGTTGGTAATGGTGCACTCTTTTACCAACCAAAATTCTATAATGACACAATTTTACCAACCCTTTTACCAATCGAAATTCTGTTGGTAATGATACACAATTTTACCAATCGAATTTTCGTTGGTAATGTCGCAAACTTTTACCAACTGAATTTTCATTAATAATGGCTACATGTCATAAATAAATAACAAATTTAATTAAAAAAATGAAAAATGATATACCTGATCAGACACGTTCCTTATGGCCCAACCTGACAACCTATCTGATTCGGCCGGCTCAAGCAACTATTCTATGTGATTTTTGTGTGAATGAAGATTGTTGCATATGTGATTCGAACCCATGACTTGAGGGTTGTGAAAGTGCAACTAAGGATGTCAAACGGGCCGAGCCGACCATGAAGGTTGAGATTGGTCCGGCCCACGAACCAGGCCTTCTCGTCACCCACACAGCTGGCCCAAGTTCGGCCGTGAGCGCACGAGCGGGACGGGCCTGCTCGTGGGCTCGTCAATCTTTTTTTGGTAATAAATGGTATATATATACTAATACTAAAATAATTGAAAATGTTAAAACTTATACCCTTCTTCTTTAATCCGGGCTTGAAACTGGCTACATTTACATCTTGTTTGAGCCCCATTATTTCTCCTTTTTTTTTTACAAATTTTTTCTACAGTAATCAATCACAACCATCCAAAAAAGTCAAGCCCACAATTTTTTACTTTTCAAACCACTTTTTAACCATTAGATTTTCAAAACCCAAATTTTAAATTGAATTAATGGGGCTCAAACAAGGGCTTAATTTATTGTAAATGTAGTTTTATAAAAATTTGTAGAAAAATAGAGATATATATAGATAAAAAATACGGAATTTCAAAAATAAATAAATAAAATATTGGCCAAACAGTCATATAATTAAAAAAAAAAAAAGATCACATTTTCACGAAACGAAACGGGTCAGCTCGTGCAGCCCATTTCGGCTTGTGAAAACGGATTAGACAAGCCAAAATGAGCTGGTTCGCGAACTGGCCCATTTCACGGTCCGTTGGGCTGGTCCATGAGCTAGTGCACGAACTTCACCAGCCAAACCTGAACTATCCAACACTTAAATTTTCTGTTCGATCCAAACCCAAGTCCGTTTATTCACGAGCTGGGCCGAATTCACGAACTGTCCATCCCGTTTGTCACCCCTAAGTGCAACATAGAAAATGGAGTAATTGCATCCATGTTGATATTTTTATTTCGAAATTTATATATTATTTAAATTAACAATATTTATATAAACACAACATTTAAAAACACTTTATTTTCAAAAACAAATGATGGCCCTTCAACTATGGGTTCCAATAGGTGAATGATTGGATTTTTTTAATTATAAATTAACTAATATTAGCAACATATTATCAGTAGTTAATATGAATTAAAAGAAATTAATTGTTCACGATTTATTTTCTCGATTACATAATTATTTGGTTACAATTTATTTCTCAGTTACATCATTAATTGGCCACGATTTATTTCTCGGTCACTTTTTATTAAAAAAATTAATTGGCCAGACTTATTTCTCGGTTACATAATTATTTGGTCACAACTTATTTTTCGATCACAAATTACAAATTTATAGGCCACAATTTATAAAATTAACTGGTCACAATTTCTTACATGATCACAAATTACAAATGTTACTTATTTCTCGATCATGTATTATAGAATTATTTGGCCATGATTTATGTTTTGATCACAAATTATGAGTTTATAGGTCATGATTTCTTTTTCGATCACAATTTATAAAATTAATTGGTCACAATTTATTACTCGGTCACAAATCACATATTTTACTTATTTCTCGATCACATATTATAAAATTATTTGGCCACAGCTTATTTTCTGTAACAATTTACAAATTTGTAGGTCACAACTTATTTTTCAGTCACAATTCATTACTTGATCACAAATAACAAATGTTACTTATTTCTCGGTCACATAGTATTCCTCCGAGGTGATCGCTTTGGGTTCCCGATTTGACCATTGTTATTCAAATAGTGGCCCGCGCCCCCCTTCACAAAACGGGCGATCGCTTGGCCCTCGTTCGGTTGCCTCCTTTCTTCCAACAATAAATTTACGTTTTTCATTAATGATAAATTATTCTTCTTGTGAATATTCATATTCAAAACTTGTGCTTCTTTTCGAGACATCCAATATTTTAATGACATTTATATCTAACGTTTTGCTTCCCAATAAAGAATATTATAAAAACTTAACTTATTTTATTGATTCTAAGCACCAGTATATATATACATAAAGTTCCTTGTGGTACAAGATAAAATAAGTAAGATAAAGATTACAACAATAAAGATTTACATTAGAAACGTGATGTACAGCAACTCGAACTCTAAGAATGATTATCCAATGCTGATTGATTTGCTTCCACAATTGTAGGAGGTTGATCTCGTCCATCGTAATCTTGACTAGGCTCTTTATTCGTATTATCCTTTACATGCCCCCGCAAGATGGAGCTTCCATTGGAGACTCCAATCTTGGAATGAAAGAGAAGAAATCTTGATCCATATAGGGATTTAGTAGAATATCGGCTAAATGATCATGGGTGGAGGAGATATATGACACACTAAAGGAGTTATCAGAGACATGACTGTGCATAAAATTATAATCTATAGCAATGTGCTTCATTCTGGAATGGAAGACGGGATTGACAGAAAGATAGGTGGCACCAATGTTATCACAATGAATGATAGGCTTAGAGGATAGTACTAGACAAATCTCGGATAGTAGGTTTTTGATCCAAAGAATTTCACTAGCATAAGATGCCATGGCACGGTACTCAACTTCAGTAGAAGACCGTGCAATGGTTCGTTGTTTCTTTGAGCTCCAGGAGATTGGGGAACTACCAAGAAAAATTATGTAGGTTGAAGTTGAAGACCGATCATCTTGATTTCCAGCCCAGTCAGAGTCGGAAAAGGCGGAAAGAGTGAGAATAGAATTTGGGTGAAAAAGAAGACCATGGAAGACTGTGTGTTTTAAATAGCGAAGTAGGCATTTGATAGCCGTTCAGTTAGTGTGAGTAGGGCGATGCATGAACTGTGAGAGTTTGTTGACAGTAATGCAGATGTCCGGGCGAGTAAGAGATAGATATTGAAGGGCACCAACAACGAGTCAATATTCAGTGGAGTCTGTAGCTATAGAACCATCATAGAGGGTGAGAGAGGAGGAGTTGGATATTGGTGTAGTGACTTCTTCAGCACCAAGCATGTTGG